>CM070034.1:87205960-87229592 GCA_036250615.1 Ptychadena robeensis | reverse complement strand
TTTCAGCATGTCAGCACTGGACGAGCTGGACTCGTCACAACCGCTAGGGAGGTTAATAGAATTCGGCACCTAGATAAGACCGCTCAGACATTTGTTTTTAAGAATCAGCTTGCTAAATGTGGGGTGTTTGATTGAGCAATATATTGAACCGCCATAGGAATAAATTATTTCATGGTTTCAGATTGAGTACAGTATACAGTGCTAAAAAAAGTATTTAGTCAGCCACCAACCAGGTTGTCACACACTGTTGCTGGTATTTTGGCCCATTCCTCCATGCAGATCTCCTCTAGAGAACTAATGTTTTGGGGCTGTCACTGGGCAACACAGACTTTCAACTCCCTCGCCACTCCAGGACCTTGAAATGCTTCTTATGAAGCCACTCGTTCGTTGCCTGGCTGGTGTGTCATGCTAAAAGACCCAGCTATGTTTAATGTTCAATGACCTTGCTAATGGGAGGAGGTTTTCACTTAACATCTCATGATACATGGCCCCATTCATTCTTTCCTTTATACTGATCAGTTGTTCTGGTCCCTTTGTAGAAAAACAGCATGATGTTTCCACCCCCATGGTTTGCAGTTGGTATTGTGTATTTTGGATGCAACTCAGCATTCTTTCTCCTCAAAACACGACGAATTGAGTTTTCTACTTTGGTTTCATCTGACCATATGATATTCTCCCAATCCTCCCAATCCAGCAAACTTTAAACAGGCTCATACATTGACTGGCTTAAGCCGGTGGACATGTCTGGCACTGCAGGATTTCAGTCCCTGGTGGCATAGTGTGTTACTGATGGTAGCCTTTGTTACTTTGGTCCCAGCTCTCTGCAGGTCATTCCCTAGGTCCCCCTGTGGATTTTTGCTCACTGTTCTTGTGATAATTTCGACCCCACAGGGTGAGATCTTGCTTGGAGCCCCAGATCGAGGGATATTATTAGTTGTCTTGTGTGTTTTTATTATTGGTCCCCCAGTTGATTTCTTCACAGCAATAGTGATGAGCAGCATAGGCAATATTCGAATTCGTGATATTTCACGAATAATTCTACTAATATTCGATTCTATATTCGGAAATGCGAATATTCGCGGTAATACCATGGATTGCGAAAATCATAATCGCAAACGCGAAAATCATATTCGCATCGCGAAAATCTTTAAAATGAATGGTCACATGCTATGTTTATTTTCGCAATGCGAATATTATTTTCGCAATATATGGCCATATTGCGAATATTCGGAATTGCGAATATTCGCCGAGATATTCGAGATATTGGCAAATTCTCGAATTGCCGATATTCGTGAAAAATATTCGGCATTCGAATATTCGAGCTCAACACTACACAGCAACAGTGTGTGAAAACCTTGTGAAGATTTACAAAAAACATTTGACCTCAGTCATTGCCAACAAAGGGTATATAACAAAGTATACCGGGATTTACAGACATGTACTTTTGCAGTTTGATCCTGCTTGAAGAAAGTTTTTTTCTGTTCAATTTTCCGTTTGATCGATGATCGCAAACGTGCATGCTGATCCATCGGAAAATTGAACCGTGTATGCCGGTCATGCAGATCATTGCACTGCAAATTTGTTGGAAGATCTAAAATATGATACTAAAATATATGTATAGTATCTAGTTAAAGGATCTAGTTTAAGAACAATGTTTGCAAATGAATGGCATGGCATAAGTTTAAGAGAAAAATTGTTATCTATGCCTTGTCCATTAATGTTTATTCAGTGTTGCCCCCATCTCCAAGTCCTGTATGCCACCTCCTAAAATATTCTAGTTTTTTTTATAGTCAAGATAAGCTGAGACTGTTCAGGTTTAGTACCACCATTTGGAAACTAATTAATGAATTCTGAGAAGAGAAAGTAGGTCACCATTCATCTTTAAAGTATACAGGCCTACTACAGCACCCCTCTTTTTTAGACTCTTCAAAAACAATTGAAATAAAGAACATTTTTGCATGACTGTGACATAAACTTAGCCTAGTTTGTCAACTTTTCTTTGTAACCAGATTGGAAGAAGTCCATATATACAGTGGATATAAAAAGGCTATACACCACTGGTAAAATGTCAGGTTCCTGTGCTGTACAAAAATGAGACAAAGATAAATAATTTCATTACTGCTTTCACATTTAATTTGACCTTTAACCTCCCTAGCGCACTGCTGAGGTCCAGATTTCTGTACCAAAGTGCACCATAGACTTCAATGGTAAAAAACATTTTATGTTGTAGGCCTGTTACTTCCCAAAATCTGTCCGTACAAGGGTCTAATAGACATCCTGAATACAATTATGTAAAAAAAAATATATATTTTTTTTTATAAAAAATCTGGGGCACCAGAGACTTTATTTGGGCGATTCGTGCAATTCACTGTTCAAATGTCCCACCGCCTACCCGATGTGATGTCATCACGTCACTCGGAAAGGGGGGGGGTTGAAGAGATGGAGCTGGCTG
This sequence comes from Ptychadena robeensis, assembly GCA_036250615.1. Taxonomy (NCBI): domain Eukaryota; kingdom Metazoa; phylum Chordata; class Amphibia; order Anura; family Ptychadenidae; genus Ptychadena; species Ptychadena robeensis. The sequence goes on along the minus strand of CM070034.1, from coordinate 87,227,140 downwards.
CCTGCATGTCCCATTGTGGACATCGGGACAGCGCAAAACTGTAAGTATGCATTCCCGGAGCCCTGATGTGTGCTGGACGGCACCATCTCATCCAGTGCTATAGTAGCAGTGCTGGACGAGATAGTGCCGTCCCAACCGCTAGGGCGGTTAAACTGTACCACTCAATTGAAAAACAAACTGAAATCTTTTAGGTGGAAGGAAGAAAATTTAAATAATGTGGTTGCATAAGTGTTCTTACTGTGGAGCAGCTGTGTTCAGAATTAAGCAAACACATTCAATATCATGTTAAATAGGAGTTAGCATACACCCGCCATCATTTACAGTGCTTTTTTTTTAGACACATGCCACAGCAAAAGTCATGGCCTACAAAGAAGCATTAGAAATACCATGGAACACAGTGAAGACAGTCATCATCAAGTGGAGGAAATATGGCACAACAGTGACATTACCAAGAACTGGATGTCCCTCCAAAATTGATGAAAGACAAGAAGAAATCTGGTCAGGGAGGCTACCAAGAGGACTACAGCAACATTAAAGGAGCTGCAGGAATATGAGGCAAGTACTGGCTGTGTGGTACATGTTACCACAATCTCCTGTATTTTTTCTTCAGCTGGAACTGGGGCCTTATTTATTATGAACAGTTCCAAATACCAGTCAATTTTGGTACAAAACCTTTAGGAACATCATCTTTCAGCATGACAAAGACCCAAAGCATGCATCCAAATCAACAAGGAATGGCTTCACCACAAGAAGATTAAAGTTTTGGAATGGCCCAGCCAGAGCCCAGATCCAATTGAAAATCTGTTGGGTGATCTGAAAAGGGCTGTGCAGATGCCCTCGCAATTTGTTGTAATAAAATCAAAAGGTGATTTAAGGGTGTGCACATGCAACCACATTATTTTCTTTCCTCCACCTAAAAGATTTCAGTTTTTTTTCAATTGAGTGGTACAGTTTATAGGTCACATTAAAGATGGAAAAAGTTATTTGTCTCATTTTTGTACAGCACAGGAACCTGACATTTACATGTAGACTTTTTATATCCATTGAAGAATTTGGAAAAATGTTTAGTGCTTTAGTAATATATCTGGTAGTTAAATAATAAATTTTGTGAGGTACTTTAAATACAGTATATCAGGTCAAAAGTAGAAGCATCTGAGGAAACTAGGACAAAAGTATTTAGATCCAACAGAGAAAAGTCCATTCAAATAAAGTACATTTAGGTTAGGTTTCTCATAAAGGTTTTCGTGCTTTGTAGTATTTTCTAATCTTAAATTTAGTTGCTTTCAGTGAAAAAATTTCAAATATTTGTAATAATAAAATTTCTTAGAAACAATACTTTACCCCATTTCTTTTCAGTTGTGTATACAATTCTTTTGTATAAAGGGGACCTTAGGAAGGAAAAAACAGGATATAATTGTAATGCAAAGATATGTTTTACCATACAGTGTCTCTGCTTAAATGGAAATTGTTATGTAGATTGTTTAACATAAATAACTTATTAAGATATCAACCCCATTGGAATACAATTGGGCTTTAAGGCACTTTTAGTAGTATACAACACCTGTTTTCCTCAAGTTTCCCTGAAGAATCCAGTATACGGGGAAACATGTTGGACACAGGGGGACACGTCGAATAACATGTTGAATGCTATACAATACTTGTAATGATATTGTCTTAAGGTACCCATACACATTGCGATTTTTTGCGGACCGATTCGATATTCGATTTCGACGCCCGATTTTTGCTTTACTGCTATTTTTAAAAGTCAGATGCACGATTTTTTGGCCTCCGATTAGTCACCGACCGATCGGCCGGTTGGATTAGGGATCTTTTTAAAGTCTCTTTTAAATGTGGCCGACCGACTTTTAAATTACGTGCATCATCATTCAGGACCCGACCGACTTTTCGGTCGATTTTTCTAAAAACAGCATCGGTCGGACTACATTTGCATGTTACAAATCCCGAACGATCGACCTACCTGACCGTCCGGAACGGTCGGAAGGGCTAAAATCGCAACGTGTATGGGTACCTTTAGTTTGTTACTTTAACTAGTTTTAATATGTATTGGTTCGAATGTACTCAATAAAAACCTTTTAAATGCATTTATAGTTGTGTACTACTAATAGTGTCTTAAAAGCCCAATTGTATTCCAATGGTGTTGATTTTCAAATTTGAGGGGTGTGGCACTGACTTAAGTTAAGTCAGTAAGGAGGGGGGTACCCGATTTTTTTTGTACATAACTTACAAGATATCATCAGTTGGGTTTCATACACTTGCGCTCCAACACACCAGAGTTGGACCGATATAAGAAATGCCACCTGCCTATACACTATTTGCTACCATGTTCAGGAGCATGTCCAATGACAAAACCAGAAAATCTGTGGTTATAGTAAAGTATAAGATGGTGCCTAGCATTTATCATGTCATTTTACAGTTTTCTCAAAATATTAAACACAAGTGTAATTATTTATAATCTTCAAGATTAAGCAGCTTTTAAACTATATTAGTTATTGAACTATAACAAACTTTTATTATAGAATCTCAGAATAATATTGCACACTATGATAGTATGTGGATATTCTTTGTGAATTGACTCTTTCATACAAAATATGTTAACATTCATATTCCAAATTGCATTTCTATCTCTACGCTACATTACCTTGTGTATTATTAATATGTCTAACACATGAAGTACTACAGTAAACCATAACCGGATTTGATGATAGGTCCTTACTTTTAATGAAAGCTTCAGTAATGGCCAGCTGGTTTTCATTAATCTTGCCCAGATGAATTATGCATTTATCTTGGTTTTCCTGGTATCCTGGTTTGATAGCTTTGCATATGTGCGTGGTTATTGAACGTACATCTTCTACACGCCCATGTTCAGTGTCATTATCATCCTAAAAACAGAAATGTTTCAAAACACTACTGAATATTTGTATTTGTGAATAATATAATTTGTAATTATACATAAATAAAGCGTAATTCACCCACTTATATAGTAATATTTGCCAACATCCCTAATATTATAGAAAAAAGAAAGAAAGACCTCAAAATGAGGTTTCCCAATGGGCAGGGGGGGACTTTAACGGCAACAATATAAAGGTACATCAAATTTTGATAATTTAATATAATAATATAAAATGTGATGTACCTTTATATTGTTGCCGTTAAAGTCTCCCCCCCCCCCCCCCCCCCCCCCCTGACCATTGGGAAACCTCATTTTGAGGTCTTTGTTTCTTTTTTCTATAATTTGTAATTACTTTGTCAATGTTCGTGAGGACAGATCCCTAACGTTATTGTTGATTTGATGCAGTGCACGCTTGAAGCCAAGCTTATCATACATTTTCTTCCTAGATTTTCTACCTAGAATAATCCTAAATGTCTAAAGCCATGACAAGATGTCTTTCCATTCCCTATATAGTATTCAGTATAGTAGTTCCTACTAAAAGAAGTGATATGATACTTAATTTGTCTTGTGACGTAGCCTGTTGAAGTGGGACAACATTGTGTTTTTGTTCTTCTGTTTATCTACTATTTATTAACATACATAAATTATATAAATGAATACATTTTTCTAGACATAAATCCATATTATGGAAATGACACAGTTTAAAAGCACTATTCATGCACATAGATTGGGTTAAGTATATAGATGGCACAAAAGCCACCAATGTTTGAAAGAAATATTTAAATGGGTACAGACTTGCCATCCTACTTTCTGCATATATAGTTGATCCCTTAACATCCCTAGGCATTAAATTTTTTCTTTCCTAAAGTGGTAACGCAAGTGAAGATGTGAGAACTTGGGACACTTGTACCTGTATGACAATACAGGCGAATGGTGAGGGCACCATCCATGTCACAAGTGTAATCATAGGAAGGTGGATCCTGTAAGAAGACTGGACGATGCCATGACTGGAGGACGCTGATGGTTTTCCTGGGACAGGTAAACCACCCCAAGTGTGGCTCAGGGTTACCACAGAGTCCCATTTTGGCTTGAATTAATTTTTTCTTTTTAAGGTAGTATGGTAAAATACATAACTTATAGGAACAAGACACAAAAGCAGCATTGATTGGATGTTCAATGTACAATGCAATGTAAAATTACCATACCAACAAATATAAATAAAAAAAGTATAAACAATATACAGTAACACTTAGGTTTGCAAGTAGCTTGGCATGCAAGTGTTTTAAAATTTCAGTTTAAATTGAGGTTAAATTTAAATTAAATAAATATTTAGCTTTATATATGAGCAATGACTTGCAATACATGTCTCAGAATAGTAACACTCCCTGCTGAAAAACATCTCCCTACCCTCCCTCCACACAGCAATCACAGCTTCAGGGGGAAAAAGAGACTTTGATAGATATTGTGATGTACTGCTCTATATGGAAGTGTACTTTTTTATTCAATTAATAGGAAAAGCTTTGAGTAGATAATTGTCACCCAGGTGGTCTTGGGTGAAAACTGCTGAAGGACCTAATGCAATGGACACTGCTGGTTCGTATGGTGGAGGATGGGGTGGGTTGCTGTCCACTCGTCTTCCTGCTCTGTATAGAACAGAGTGGGTCATGTGTGTACAGCACTCATTATTCTCACTGCTCTAAACATATGGTTCCTAATAACACAAATGTACAGTGGTAAACAGGACATTGCAGATGATCTCTACCTTCTTCTAGTTTTTTACTTCTGAGATCATGTATAGATCAACAATCTGTCCAAACAAGGCTTTGTATCACGCCTGAGATCTAGTTTAGGAATGCTGCTTAATGTTTTAATAGTGTAATTGTATTTGCCATAAACTTGGCAGATAGTTATCTTTTGTTTGGGTGATGACACAAAAAAAATTTCCAGCAGTGCTTTTCTTGTGACAGAAAAAATTGTTCTTTACCCAGCTGTTGTTTACTGCCACAATATTGTGCATTGCTATGGTGACTAGTGTAGCTTGGCTTGGTTAATGGAGACGGCCATAAATCTTACATTGCTGGTAAACCTAGCTGTCCTTACATATATTATTCTTCACAATGAGACATCACAGATTTCTAAACCTAAAAATTATTGACATGCCCAAAGAGATGAGCATGACTCAAGTTCTAAGAGCAAGTGTAATAAATGTCAGTTTACCAGACCTAAGATATGGTGTCTGTATTAGTTTATCTTTTTAGGCTTTTCCCTTTTTCACTGCAAGGATTCACTGCTTATTTCAACAAAAGCTGATTGCCCCCTCACATCTTTTCATTTTAAAGCACTGCTAGATTCAGGTCGGTGTTAATTCTGAGAAGCATAGGCCAGTTATCCTGGGAAAGATTTTCTTGGAAACTTTTGATCAATTTAATACATTTTTATTTAGTACTGATCTGATTGGACGATCCAGTTTTAGTCTGGAAGCAGCAATGAGACATGATTGAATAATCCTTACCAAAAAAACAGGAAAAAGGGGGGGAGCACTTACCTACTTTGATTGTGAGGTTGTACATTTTTATGTATTTCATTATATCATGTAACTTTTGGTTGTTAAATAATTTAAAATTGTCATATATTTTATGACTTATCCCTATTTGTAATGTCACAATTTTAAAGCATGTCATTCTTTGGCAAATTAATATATATCAGCCTTGATTGCAGTGAAATTTGGAGGAAGGATTTTTTGTGTGTCTGAAGTCTGAAAAGCTTAGATCTCTTATACTATGTTCCGATAGTTTAATAGAAATATAAAAATAAAATGAATAAAAGTATGTTTAATGCAATCACCTGTGAGTTTATGCAAGGGTACGCCATCTGTCAGTATGTCCCAATATATCGCCTGTCTTTGTATATCAGTATTTGAAAAGACCTCAGCCTAGCGAGACACATCTGCTATCACAATTTGACAGCTGTCACTCTCACTGTCATTTATTATTCTTATTCAGTATGTCAAAATGTCATCATCATCAAAAATCATAATACATCATCACCTCTAACTATAGCAGATATGATAATATATGTAACATCCAGTCAATGCATTTACTTTTTGCAGATCCCATTCCTCATTGGTATTTTGTAACAGAATCCTGAAAATTCCTGTTGGAACCGAGAGATGGCAGTGCAGCTCATTATGATAGGTGTGCATTTCAATTCACCCCATATTGCTTAGAAAACACCAAATATATTTGCTGTAGGAAACACAATTTTTTTTACTAAGCCCTACATAGTTTTAACTACACTTGGAGCTAATCATCTAGGACAGAGTGGCCCAAAATTAAAAACTTTGACAAAATCCTGGGCCAACCTTGATATTTATTTAAAACATGTTGTGAAAGTTTTTCTTTCTTATAAGATATAACGATGAACCATTTCATATTGAAACAAACTTAAATTTTGTTTAAACATCAAGTGTGGAAGAAGCAAAGTGTAATACCAGGACACATGTGACATCAAATGTCAAATAAAAGATACATCTCATGTCATTCATTTCTTAAATACAACTAAAAAAAATAATATATAATTACTCTGCAGAACGAATCTAGGTAGGCTGTAGGTGCAATTTACCCATATTTAAATGATTTAAGATGTTGGTTCAGCTTTTAGCTTCTGTAGATGTTCTTAAAATATTAATATATCCTGTTACTTACACAAATTGATGAGGCTTTCATGTGGATCTTCACATATGGATCTCCATTATCTATTGTTGTGCATTTTACCTAGAGAGAAATAAAAAAAAGAAATTTTTTAAAGATTTGTATAAAGTGGTGGAAGGGGGAAGACTTATACCTCCTCCCATATGTTAATAACTGCTCTTGAGTAATTTGTTAGTGCCAAATTGTAAAATGTGTCTCTCCAGTCAGAGGATTTGTAGTGTCAGGGGAAATGTGTCTAGTTGGTCAGAGGATTCGGAGAATGGGTACTGCTAGTGTATAGACACTTGAGTAAAGCTTAAGCCCTGCACCCTCGCTTGGAACTAAGACTCCTGGCACTGGCCTTTTGTCTTGGCTGAAGGGAGTAGAACAAAATCTTGTCTCCTGGTGCTGGATTTTTGACTTGACTGGAGGAATATAAAGTGAATACTGCATGTTTGAACATTGTCTATTCACTTTATATGTGGGTGGCTGTGTTTCTGTTTCTTATTTTTTTCTTATATTCCTTTGAAAACTATGGGGTGTGTCTTATAATGTGAACAATATAGTACTCTCTCTTCCTATTAGGTCAGGAAATGAAACCTTTTTAATGAGTCAGATGGCAGACATTGCTCTATTTAGATATACTTTTTTTTACATTTTGTTTAACAAACACATTTAAATAATAATGACACAATAGGCCCAATTGTGTTTAAAACTGACAGGTGACCTTTTTCATTCTGCAGAAAACCCCTATATATTGAGAGAATTTTAGCTAAATACATGGGAAATGGAAGCTGCAAAGCTCCTGAACATGGTATCATCACCAAACTTGCTGTAGATGTACAGAAGGGTTGGGGTACACTACAAAAAAAAAGTATGTCTCTAACATGAACATTTTTGCACAAATTAGGTTCAAAGTCAAGTAAAAATTTCAACTTTATTTTGAACTTAATTTATGCAAAAACGACATGTGCTAGAGCAAAACTTTTTTTTCTCAAATGTTCCCCCAACCCTTTTCTACATCTCCAGCAATTTTTGTGATGATACCATTTGCAGATCATGTAGGAAAATTGGAAGGAAAGGTTACAGAACAGTAGGGATATCTGCAGACTTACATACAATGCCCCATAACTAACTACAGAGTTGAGTATAACATATATAGTATGGTTTGTTAGACTTACCTCAATATTTCCCGTCAGCTTTTGTAGTTTTGGAGCCTCACTTGTCTTTTGTGGGTTGACATCCTTGTGAGTTGATAACTCAGCTGCTGTTGTAGCAACTGAAGAAGAGCTGCTTGGGATCTTAGGTACCTCAGACTTAGTGGTGGTAATTATTGTAATTGTCACTGTAGTAGGGGACGTAGATTTTATAACAGGTGATTCTGAGGAATTAAAAGTTGGGGTACTTATATGAGTGTCTTTGGGAGGCTTAGTATCTAGACTGCTTGGTGTTGTTTCAGTGACTGTAGCTGAAGGTGATGATTTCAAGCCTTCGGTTGTAGGATTGCCTAACTGAGAAGGTACTGTAAAAAAATTGGAAAATAGATGCATGGTTGCAATTATGGGGTTAAAATGTAATTGTCATCTAAACATAACAAAAGTTAAACTGATTTCTGACAATACAATTTATTCTCGTAAATAACCTATAAGCTGTGGTAACATGAAGCTCAACTTCTAACTTTCTTTACTTTGATACATTTTATTTCTAGTCAGTTTGTGAGTGTGAAGGGTGGTTCCTGTTTTCACATGAGACTCAACAACAAACCAGTGACATAGGAAGAAAGAAAATTAGCAAATGTATTTTAACAAGTAGCAGATGGACAAAAAAAATAACCATAATAGTAAACTTTATCGAAAATTATAAATTTCTCATCAATTACAGTAAGTTTTACCTTCTGTATCCCATTGCAAATATAATTTTTTTATTATTAAATCATCACTGGAATATGTGCCCCTATTAGAAAACTTTCACTCAACTAATGACTAAAATGAAAAATGTCTAAAATTTTGGAATTTCTACATAAGTTATGTCTTGCCAGCCAACTTCATTCAATAACAACAGTATACATTTACATTATCAGTACTGGAATGATGACTGATGTGACCCCAATATGAAACATCTGTTGATTTTATATTACAATAGTGTTGCCAAAATCTCCAGGCTTAGAGATCAACAAGGCTAGTAAGACAGTGGGGAGGCAGGAAGAGATTATTTGAAAGTTTATATGTTAGCCCTGGTGATCCAAGTTGGTTGTGGGGGCGTACTGTCTGGGCCCCCTCCCCCCATCAACCCCCGTTGGCCGGCAGGGCTGAAGTCAAAGGTGAGCAGGTGCAATGTGACTACTTTTTGCACCTGACTGCTCCCGACAATTACTTCATAGTTCCGGCCAGCTGGAGGGGACTCGCCCTTCCTCTCTCCCCTCCTCCTCACACACAAAGGGTGCTGGCCGATGCTGTCAGCTCTGGAGAGAAGCGTGATGACATCATCACGCTGCACTCCAGAACTGATCTGACCTGCTCTGTCGGCCCCACACTCGGTACCTGTATGGGGCCTTAAGGCTGGAGGTGTGTAGGGCTGGATGTGTGTAGGGCTAGATGTGTGTAAGGCTGGATGTAAGATCTGTCCCTCATTCTGAGAGCTATATACTGCTATCATGTCTATCCTCATTCTCAGAGATACATATTGCTGTCATGTCTGTCCCGTATTCACATAGAGATATATATTGACGTCATGTCTGTCCCTCATTCTAATAGAGAAATATACTGCTGTCATGTCTGTCCCTTATTGTCAGAGATACATACTGCTATAACGTCTGTCATAGAGATACATACTGCTGTCATGCATGTCCCTTATTTCCAAAGAGACACAGATTGCTGTCATGTCTGTCCCTCACTTACATACAGATACATACTGCTGCCATGTCTGTCACTCATTCTAATAGAGATACATACTGCTGTCATGTCTGTCCATCACTTTTATTGAGATACATACTGCTGTCAATGTGAGGAACCATCTATAAGGGGGTCTCTGTTTCCCTTTAAGGGGGCTCTCTGGCTACCTACAGGGGGTCTTACTGGCTCTCTACCTATAGGGAGGGGGCTCTATTACTACCTTTAAAGGAGACCCTCTGGCTACCTATAAGAAGGGCTTTCTACAGGGGGTCTCTCTGGCTCTCTACCTATAAGGGGGACCCTCTGGCTACCTATTAGGGAGGCTCTTTGTCTACCTACAGGGGGGCTCATTGGCTCTCTACCTATATGGAGGACCCTCTGGCTACCTATAAAGAGGACCCTCTGGCAGACCTCAATTACGCCACAGGCCAGCGGTGAAAGAAGAATTGGTAGTATTTCATATGTGGGATATTTGCTGCATCTTATATGTGGGGTATTTGCTGCATTTCATATGTGGGGTATTTGCTGCATCTTATATGTGGGGTATTTGCTGCATTGGATATCTGGGGTAATTACTGGATTTCATTCATGGGATGATTGCTGCATTTCATACTTAGGGCATTTGCTTCACTTCACATGCTATGTGTTTGCTGCATTTTATATGTGGATTGCGTCTATTTAGATGCATGCAAAATAAGCAACCCCCCCAGGTGACATTAGGGCCCATTATTTGCTGCAAAATTTTGAACTTTTCAGAAATTTACCCACATTTATTATGGTTTCCTGCTTTAACCAAGAGTATAATGTTTGAGAATTAAGAGCCTTTCTCTGAATGGGATTGGAGTGGAAGGTCGAGGGGGGGTTGCCCATAAAAAAAATTTGCTATGGGGCCCAATGATTTCTAGCTACGCCCCTGGCTGTGACATACCAAAGGTATTAGTTTATTAAAAGTTTTTAGTAATTTACATTCCCAATTTCACACCCCTAATTATTAATGTTTGCCTGCGGTTATCCAAGTGATATAAATTATAGACATTTAGCAATAAAAACTGAAAGAATTTTAGCAATCTAAAAATTTTCCTTTATTCATGATAGTGAAGGCTATTTAATGTGTTTGAGCTGCAATACCAGTTTCAGCCACAGGGGCCACAGCCTCTAGTGAGCACGTTGGCTTCCTCTCAAAGCATCGAGGAGGGAGAGAGAGGGGGGGGGGGATGGGGGGAGCTGCGACTGTGTGACAGGCAGACTTCTCCAGCTCAGAAGTCTCACTACCAGGCGTATAACACGGACCCCTGACTATCAAAAGGTTTTCCTGGGTTTAAAGGTTGTCTTATACGCCACAAAATACGATATGTAATAATAATTACAGCAAATTTTTTACATGCGCCTTAAAAACCTTAATAATAAGTAATTACATAGTCCTATAGAGGTTTATTTGAATGTGTATTCTTAATAGAATATGTACCTGGTCAAGAATCAAATTTTGCCTAAATTAGGCAAAGGTTTTCACCCCCAACATGTTTTCACCCCAACATGTTTTTGTATTTTGCATTTAGGGAAGGAAAGAGTAAAACCTCCAGGAACTTGGAAAAGAAAGATGGTTAAAGGTAGAAGGTATTAAAGAGAAACATACGCTAACATAAGGAAACATACATACCTGTTGTTGGAGCGCCTTCAGGTTGGTTAGACGAGGCAAGTGTTGGTGAAATTGCTTTGGTTGCTGTGCTTTCAGGTAATTGGCCAGTTGTTGTCACTGTTCCAGAGTTGATTTCTGGTTTTATGGACGTTGCAGGGGTCGCTGATGAGCTACTGACAGGAGCAGATGTAATGTTTGATGATGCTCCAGTAAGTGCTCCAGTTAATAGCGTTGTCAATGGGGTAGGTTGAGTGGCAGTGGAAATAGTAGTGGGGGAAGTTGAAATGGATGGGGTTGTCAATGCATCAGTATTACCAGGCACAGAAGCAGCATTACTATGAGAAATAGAAAGGGATGGATTAGCAGATGTTTTGGGGTTATCTGTAGTAGATTGTGCACTCTGATCATTTGTTGTTGTCAAATCTATTGATGAGCTGGAACCTGAAATAAATCAAAAGAATGTCATGTTTATTTATGAAAGGAATTATGGTATTTTACTTATCTATTTTAATACAATCAAGTCTGTAAATTTTTGATAATGATTTACATTTTTAGTTATGTCAGCCAGAAGCTTAATTACAATTTTATCACATCACATAAGGTTCAAACTGGATTCCCACACTTATTGACACTTTAGTTCCATTGTTCTGCATTGATTTTTTCAGTTTCAGTGGTTGGTCACCATACATCTTTTTTCCCCCGTCTATTTGATATTATTGATAATGTAATGAAATGAGCTAGCAGTCTCAAATGTTGACAGAGACATCCTGGTCTCCATAGGGTGCCTGAAACTATGGAAGGGATATTCACCTGCACTTGCTCTCACTTCTCTCACCCTCGTGCAGTCTGCCTGAAAAGGCGGACTGCATCAACATAACCATAATTATTGTCACTCGTTGTTATGGCATCATCCATGCCAGGTTTTCATGTCTACCTCCTGTCATGTCATGTAGGCTTGGGGAGATCTAGAGTGCATTCACAAGTGGAACACTGCACCTGTGAACATGGCTGCCCTGCCCCTGGGAACATGGCTGCCCTGCCCATGATAGCATCAGGATACCTGGATTGCTGGGCTCCTTGTTCTGTGCTTTTTTTGCTATGTTCATTGGACTGTATTTCTGTGTATGACCCTTGCTGTGCACGCAAACTACTCTTCTGTTTAACCCCTTGGATACGTCATCTGTCAGACTGTATTCCTGTGTGTGACCCTTGCTGTGTACCCAGATTACTCTGCTGGTTAACCCCTTGGATACTGCATGTTTAACCTTTTGCTCTGAACCCGCTCTTCAGGGGTCCCAGGAGGGGTTCATCACTTTCAGGTGGGATACTTTGTGCGCCTAAGTCATGGGGGAAACCAAAGTTGAGTGGACATCTCCCGTTCAAGTGGGGGCTTGGCAATTGGTGAAGGATTAGGGTATCCTATCTGACCTGCAGATCTCCGAGCCTTTCCTAATGAAACAATGAAGATCTGTACATACCATTTTAGTTTAGGGTATAATAATTTTTTTTAGCTATCTGTGTCTTTGGGATGATTTCTCCAGAGTGGGGTGGGAAAACTAAGGCCCGGGGGCCGGATACAGCACGTTTAGCTTTCTGTTCCAGTCCTTTATCACCTTTTTTAAAAAATCCCCCCTCTGCTTGTTCTCTGCACATAATTGAGACTTTGAGAGAAATGCAGAATGGATTAAAATGGGGGATATTGTAAGTATGTTTTTTATTTTATTTAATGAATGTATTTAACTGTTTTTTTCTATTTCTATTCCTAAAAGCGTTTGTATTTTTTTCTACATTTAATGTAGAATTGCCTTTAGAAATAAGTAAGAGGTCTGGGGCACCTCTATACTCATTGCATAGGTTGGGGATAAAGTCATTTTTTTTTAGTAATTAAATATAAAAAAAAAATTTAATTGCAAAAAAGTCGAAATTTCACAAAGGAAAAGTATAAATCCCTCCATGTAATTTCACCTTATTGACATTTCGAAAAAAAAGTCAGTTATCAAGCATAGTATGTATACTAGAGCCTAGTTTGCATCAAACAAGTCATGAATTGCAATACAAGTCTGTGGGAATAAAAAACACACTTGCACCAGGTAAGTGTATACATCTATCTATGAGTTTTGAGGTATCACAAAGTGATGTCAAACTGATGCCTTCAACACAAGCCCAACTCCCTTCATTACAGGCCCTTACACTTATCTGATTATATGAAAGCTCCAGTAAACTGAATCAGGAAAAAGCAAAACTGTAAACTGGTTGAAAAAGAGCTCTGCTCGAAACGCGTCCCATTGTTCCGATTGAGCCCCCCAGTATCTGTAAGCAGGAAGTGATCTCATCCCCAACCAGGAAGTGAGGTCCTCCTGGAAAGCACATGGCCCTGAGAGAGCCAGCCTTGTAAACCTCTCTCAATGCGAGTATCTTGTCTGTTGTTTTGTCTCATTTTGTTTCAATTTGTTTTATCTTATTCCACAATTTTTTAACCATTTGTTGTACTAGGTTGTGCGCCTCTGTCCTTGTTCTTATTTGTCTGTTACTGGGGGCCACACTCCTCCATTTTGAGAGCTGCACACCTACACACTACTTAAACATCCATCCCTCATACTGACTCTATTTTACCCTGTGATCCTTGCTCAGGCCCCATACACCAACTGAGGGCCTTTCTGGACACTGTTATCACTATAGCTGCGTAATCACTGCTGAAGGTTGTGCGCAACTACCCATCATCTTTCTTAAAACTGTATTTAGCACTCCACTACAAAAGGGATCATTTTATTTTTTACTCAAGGACAGCTTGAAGAACTTAAGACAGCTGGCCAAAAAATTAGAATGACATTATCAGTGAACATATTTTTACTTTCCAGGTTTATCCTGATACAATAAATCAGCCAGTTGTGTTCCATTTTATGTGTGACTTCTCATTGTCCATTCTAAATCATTTGTATTAAGCCAAGGCTATTAATAGTACAAAAGGGAAGTGAGAATAATATGCAAGGAAATTATGGGAACACACCCCATTCAGACAGGCAGGCAGACACTTTTAATGTACAATGCTGGCAAGTAATTCACTTTCTGCTTGGATTATTATTGTGGGAAAAGACAAATGGAACAAGGTGGGCTTGTGGATGAAAAGAATACAGCTGAATGGGGGTAAGGTAATAGCAAGCTATAAGGCCCCCACACACGCACCGAGTGGGGGCCGACAGAGCTGCTAAGATCAGATCTGGAAAGCAGCGTGATGACGTCATCACACTACAGTCCCGAGCTGACAGCATCGGCGGGCACCCTTTGTGTGCCGGCCGTTAGCTTCAATGAAGATGACGGTCTTCATTGAAGTTAACGGCATCGGCCAGAAAATATCGGACATGTCCGTTCTCTGGCCGGCTGAGCTGTGGGGCAACAGATGTGGGCACCCCTGATGCACCGACCGACGGCCGCGAGCGTGCACGCCCGTCAGTTGGCGGCAAAATCGGCAGCCAGTTGGTGCGTGTATGGCAGGCTTAAGTGTTTACTAGTTACTATTTCTGACATCAACTCAATGAGTTCCTTTGCAGTGTCTTACCCAAAGCTAAGAATATAGTCATGTCTGACAGATATATAGGTATATGTATATGTCTATACAGATATAAGTATAGGCACAGGGAACATACAATGCTTCGTCTTACTATTATAATGAATTTTTCCCAATTTGAAGAAAAAGAGAACCCAATTAGTAAAAATTAAGAACTACAATATGAAGACATAGGTTGCTGGGGGTAGAGCATGACCAGGATGACAGCCAACCAATCTATGTCATTGGTGCTCCAAATAACCAACAGCTTAATTGCCTAACTGGCAGGACATGGAACAGTTATGTTCTTCACCTCACTTCACATATTCATAAAATCTAAAATAAACAAAGAGAGAAGTTGGGATAGAATCCCAAAGTTTATGGTATAAATGTAAAATGGAGTACATTTTGCAGTATATGTATAATGTATTAATAAAGTATAGCGCACCATGTCTGGTTTTAAGTATAAGTATGTTTCTATTTTATAGCCACAGCAAATACATGTGGTCATAGAAAATTATGCCTATCTGCCATCATAACATTTATTCTGAAAAGATGTGTGTTCTAGCCAAATAGAAACAATATTAAAAAGTATCAGCATCAAAAGTAACCTTTCTGCAAAAAAGGTTTAGATCTGCCTGGCAGATTGACAGCTCTCT
Organism: Ptychadena robeensis; assembly: GCA_036250615.1. Taxonomy (NCBI): domain Eukaryota; kingdom Metazoa; phylum Chordata; class Amphibia; order Anura; family Ptychadenidae; genus Ptychadena; species Ptychadena robeensis. Next base: position 87,211,810 of record CM070034.1, on the reverse strand, counting down.
GGCATCATCACGCAAAGCCGGAAGTGCTGAGAATCGGCCGGGCACCCTTTGTGTGCCGGCCATTACTTTGAATGGAAACACTGGTCTCCATCCAAAGTAATGGGATCAGCCTGGAATTTACCGACATGTTGGTTTCCTGGCCGATCGTTTCGGTTGATCCATTTGGGCACCTGCAATCCGCAGCTGATTGTGCCGCCGATAGATAGCGCGAGCACGCACACCGTCAGCTGTGGATCGCAGCGTGTATGGGGGACCTTTACTCATTTTTCCATATTTGAAATGATGTAGTTTTCATAAGCTGGTGGACTCCCCTCCATTAACATGATAGTGATACAAACAGGGGAAAAAGAGCATTGTCATTTGCAGCACTTGAAGCAAGCGCTTAAGCCTGGGGTGGGCAAACATTTTTATCAATGGGCCACATTGGCTTCTTAAATTTGATAAAGGGGCCGGACCAAGAGCCTCTAATGGCCGACCCACCATAGGTGTGCCATGTCCATGCATCGCTGGCATCACTAATGATGTGTAATTGGCCATGTGTGACATTGACATTGTTATCTTTTTAAATTTCCTTAAAAAATGCTCATTTATTGCAATGAGCAGAAATTATTTCTAGAGACTGCCTGTTGTCACCATGAGGATGCACCCACAGTGTCATAATCATGCCACTCCCCAAGGCAACGCTTGGGCACCTCTAGGCATTATGTGCACTAGAATGTTGTACACAGAGAGGAGCATCTTTTCAACAAGGTGACAAAGGGCAGGAAAAGAAAGCTAAATGGGCCCAATCCGTCCCCCGGGCCTTAGTTTGCCCACCTCTGCCTTAAAGCAGACCTACCACCTGGGAGGTCAACCTGGGAGGTCACTCAGCATTATAAGCTGCAGCTAAGCCGATAATGCTGAGATGCTTGATTGTAGAAAACTAATCTTCTTCTAACAGCTGGAGGGGAGCAGGTTACGAGTTCTCCCCTCCCACTGCCTTATGTCTCGCCTAGGCAGCCGAAGTGGTGTGTGGGATATCTCTCCCAGGCAGGAAATTATCAGCAGGTGATTCCCCCTCTTCACAAACCCCCCCTCTCCTACGAGTCTCTGCAGCTCCGATAGAGAAAGACAGGAGGAGGAGGTGGAGTGGAGAGGGGGGGTCAGTGTGGGCGGAAGTGTGCAGGAGATGCCAGGAGCCAAGATGCAGGCATGACATCTGCAAGCAAGTGAAGTCAGTATAGTAGGGGGGGGGGGATTTTATGTAGCAGTTTCTCAGCATCTGAACTGCTGACAGGTGAGTATTGTGTCTGTGTAATGTATGTCTGTTTTTTATTGTGAGTGTAAAACCACTTTAAGCTGTGTTAAAAAAAAACAACAACACTTGTTTGAAAGTTTGGCGTCACCAGTCCCCTAGTTGTGAAAACCCCAGTGTGGATCGCCTCTGCATATCATTAATTTTATGACTGAGTCTATGGGCCATTGGAAACTTGAATGCGGCTTCCATTGAGCCCCCTGGCCTTACTTTTGGAAATATGATGTAGAGCCATTTTCCGCGACAGATTGCGTTGAAGTATTGTCAGTTGGCTTTTGTATACTGAGAACTAAAAAGATTGTAATGAGTTTCAACCTGACTGCTTACACAATTACAGGAGATAATGTTGTCTGTTCTGCTGCCCACTGATATCTGACATCAATTCCTCATGTATTGAATAGAACTATTCTTATCAGTGCAACACACATTTACCACAAGACACTGCAGTATGTCCTGTCCTAAATAGACATGTTAAAGGCCATTTACAGCCATCCATTCAGAAAAACACTAGTTTGTTTGAGAACAGAACTATAGAAACATTATCTGCTCACGGAAGATGTCTGTTTTCTATAGAATAGCTGTTAAGTAGTTTGTTACCTTTTATTTTTATTGCATAAAAACATTTAACAATATTAGGTCATAATTACTGCAGATAATGTAATTATTTTTATTTTTTATTGATTTATTTCTTCTTTCACAGGAAACATTGTAACTATGGAGCCTCTACTTATGTACCTCATGAAATTAAATAAATTGGCTCATTGGGGCTGAATCTATCAAATGCTTTTGTACTTGCTGTGATCGGCACTAGAAAAGTGTGATTACACTGCAATTGGCCATTCGATGATCGTGCAAGGATCGCAGCTTTTTTTTTTTTAAGAAACTTTATTGAGTTTTAAACTTGAGTTGACAACAATTTTACGAATAGAGACAATCACAAAGCATTCTGACCATGTGTTTTGGAGGTCAGTCCAAAAGTCAGTTTCCAGGAGAGTATTCAGCAGTCAGAACACATCCATAGATCCAGCTGATCTATAATCTGACAGGAGTCTTGCTGCTGAGACTACAACTTAGATTTGATGGCTGCATTAGCATCTTTCTTTTTTTAGGCACATAGTGTTTCTAACAATAACAAACTTTTAGTAAAACTGTGACGAGATGTATAGTATCATAGGACCATATATCCTCTGACTCATAATATATATGGACAGGCTCTTGTAATCCACAAGCAACTTTTCCTGGTGTGCAGCCGATTTCATTTCAGGTATTTTTTGCACCTATCAAGTCACACCAAAAGTATTTAAAGTATTGTTTTTCCTACATTACATTGTGTTTTCATTACTGCTACCTGTGTACAAACCCTCCGCTGCTATATCTGACTACTTTTCCTCTCGCTCCATTTCTTCACCATTGGCTACTGACCTCAGCTTGTTCTTGAAGTATGTTTGTGTTTGCTTCCTCTTCTGCTACCCGTTGTCCATAGATCCTGGACTGTGTGTGCTTGCTGTTTTAGCTACAAGATTCAGAGCCTTACCAAAGATTGTTACATTTGCTGTCTTCTTTTTACAGGATTTTTAATCTGTGTATTGATAAAAATTATTGCTGCCAATTTGTTTTAGTTTAATAATTAGCATTGCTCCTTTCCTGCATATACTGACCTCAGTTATATAAAAGTTGGTCAGTGGTAGGTTATGTACACAACTGGTAAGATATCAAATATTAAAAAACATTTGTTAAAGAATAAAGTACAAAATACCTTGTCATAAATTATTTTCAGCAAAGCTAAGGTTTCCCATTATCATAAACATTTTAAGGTTGGGTTTATTTATTGGGTTAGATCTACAGTGCTCAAAAAAGGGAATAAATTCAATATTATTATCAAATACTTTGTTCTTACATAGTTGAATGTGCTGAAAACAAAATCACACACAAAATATCACACTGAAAATTTAAGTGAAAAAAAACAAACACTACAGGCCAATCCAACTTTGATGTAAGGTCCTTAAAACCAGTCAATATGAGGCTAAGTAGTGTGTGTGGGCTCCACATGCCTGTATGTCTTCCATACAACACCTGGGCATGCTCCCTATGAGGTGGCGGATGGTCTCCTAAGGGATCTCTGCCCACACCTGCACTAGCACTGCACTAGCAAGAAGGTTTGCTGTGTCTGTCAGCATAGTGTCCAGAGCCTAGGTGCCCAACCTGCGGCCCTTTGGGCTGACCCGGCTTTCCTTATCCACTTTGGCTCCTACATCAGGAACATTGTCAATGTTTATAGGGGAAAGCAGGTTAGGAGGGGGTGTGGGAGTGGTTGCTGGTCCACCGCCTGCTGAAATAAGTTGACGGGGGAGGGTCTGGATCGATGTTATGTGCGGCCCTTTAGTGATGCCAAGGGCCGCACTTGTGGCCCTCCATATCAACTCAGTTGCCCACCACTGGTCCAGAGCATGGAGGTGCTACCAGGAGACAGGCCAATACATCAGGAGATGTGGAGAAGGCCGTAGGATAGCAACAAACCAGCATCAGGACGACTACCTCCGCTTTTGTGCAAGAAGGAACAGGAGGAGCACTGCATGAGCGCTGCAAAATGACCTCAAGCGGGCCACAAATGTGCATGCGTCTGCTCAAACTTTCAAAGACAGAATCCATGAGGGTAGTATGAGGGCCTGATGTCCACAGGTGGGGGTTGTGCTTACAGCCCAACACTGTGCAGGACGATTGGCATTTGCCAGAGAACACCAAGAAAAATTCGCCACTGGTGCCCTGTGCTCTTCACAGATGATAATTCACACTAATCACATGTGACAGAGTCTGGAGAAGCCGTGGAAAGCGTTGCTTCCTGCAACACCCTCCAGCATGACCTGTTTGGCAGTGGGTCAGTAACGGTGTAGGGGGGACATTTTTTGGGGGGCCACACAGCCCTTGATGTGCTTACCAAAGGTAGCCTGGCCATAAGCCATGAGGTACCGCAGTGAAATCCTCAGACCCCTTGTGAGAACATTTGCTGGTGCAGTTGGCCCTGGGTTCTTCCTAATGCAAGGCAATGGTAGACTTCATGTGGCTGGAGTGTGTTTGAAGTTCCTGCAAGATGAAGGCATTGATGCTATTGACTGGACCACCCATTCCCCTGAATCCAATTAAGCACATCTGGGACATAATGTCTCCCTCCATCCACCAATGCCACGTTGTACCACAGACTGTGAGGTCATACTGGCATGTAGAGGCCACACACACTACTGAGCCTCATTGTGACTTTTTTAAGGACATTACACCAAAGTTGGATCAGCCTGTTGTGTTTTTTCCACTTTAATTTTGAGTATGGCACTAAATCTAGACCTTCATGGGTTGATAAATTTGATTTCCATTGAAATGTGGTTTTGTTGTCAGCACATTCAACTATGTGAAGAACAAAGTGTAATAAGAATATTTTATTCATTCAAATCTAGGATGTCTTATTTTAGTGTTCCCTTTATGAGCAGTGCATTTTAATTATGTTCTGTTTAATGTCTTGGGAGCATACATTATTTTAATCACATGCCTAACCAGGCTACATAACCAGGGCAATGTGTCTACTAAAACAAATGGATGTTTTCCTGAAAAGGAAAACCGACAAACCTGAATATAAACAATAGCTATAAAGTAGGAAGTCAAAGTCAATGCTGTGTGACAGACTCATCTGTCATTGTGTAAACGTACAATGGCCAGCAGTGAAAGATTTCCATCTGCCGGTATACTTAAAAAGGAGTTGGGGATATTGGACAGCAACGGTTCTGGACTCTTGAATGGGATGGAAGGAACTGGCTAGGCCTCCATATTCCACCGAGGTACACACCAGGGATTTTTACCTGGTATAGGTAAACAAGGTAGCCGGTGAAACCAGTGAGTCAGGGCTCCTAGCAGACAGTGTACTGCTAAAGAACTAGATGCACACAGACCTGGTATGGCTGGTACTTGTTGTTCAGAAGAAAATAGAAGCATTGCATATGCTTTGTGAATGCCGGGAGGCAGTTTCTTCAAGCTGAAGTCATTATATTTTTTTTCTGTGAATGAACATACTTAACATATAGCAGCTGGACATTGTTTACTCTTTTCAAAATTTAAAGCTGTTTAGGTAACTCAATCAGTAAAACTCATTAGTTTTTCATTATCTGTAACTTGACTGGGTGCCCTGATATTTGCAGCAAGAATAACTGCAATGCAGAATAACAACCAAACATCATCTGTAATCAAATTCACAATTACCTCTGCCTGGCTTTGAACATCTAAATTTGCAGTGCTACATATAACTTTATCAGCCAAATCGCACATGAGTACACTTGTTGGCTATCGCTAAGGGCCCTTTCATACTATATGCGTTATTTAAAGGAATGCTTTATTACATATACCAAAAAACGCATGTGTTTTGCACAATATATATCTACGTTTGCACTTGCATTTGTGTTGTGTTGTAATAAACAAACGCGCTAAGAGTCAGCCAAATTAGACACGTGACTCTTGGTATACAGGGAGTGCAAAATTATTAGGCAAGTGGTATTTTTGAGGAATAATTTTATTAT
>CM070034.1:87195505-87205860 GCA_036250615.1 Ptychadena robeensis | reverse complement strand
ATTACAGAGATGCACATCACCTAATATGCTTAATTGGTAGTAGGCTTTCGAGCCTATGCATAAAGAGGATGATGGAAAAAGAGGACAACATGCATAAAGAGGATGATGTGGTCAAAATACTAATTTGCCTAATAATTCTGCACTCCCTGTAAAGCTTTGTAAAAAAAAGGTTCTGAAATTTGCACTTTGTGGTTGTATCACATTGCAATTGTGAATAATAAACTTGACCAGTTTATAGAAATGACCCGCTCAGCTCAAAGCTAAGAATATATAAACCAAGGGAGGGGGGTTTGTACTAGTTGTACTACTTGTACTAAGAGCTAGAGGCAGGTAGACCTTTGTCACCTCACAAAATGTGCTTGGTTACAACATTTTGAATGTCATCATTGTTTTTTGCACACCTTATCTAAGATAAGTCCTGTAAAAACATTAATAAGCGGTTGCACTGGTGGTCAATTGCAGAGAATGGTTTTATTTTAGAAGACATTTATGGTGTTCACAGATGTTACTTTAAGTAAGGAAATCCGCATCCCCCCTCTGTAAACTGGCAAAAGCCCAGATCTCAAGAAAACTGCATTGTTATGGGGACTCTAAATATTTATACAGGCCATTTGCAGGTTTCATGTACATTTTTTTTTGTACCTCAATGTCCCATGGGTCAGTGAAAAAAAAACAACAATATGACTTGCCATTGTTAGATATTATACAAGGTTAAGTCTAATGCAAAAATAAAGGAAACGTGGCAGACCAGGAAAAGTGAAAACTTGCATTGCGCATATTAATTCATTAGCATCTGTTTTGTAGCATAAAAAAACTTACTAGATTGTCTACAGAAAAAAACAAGAAGAATTTAAAAGTACTTTTATTCAACCAGCAAGTTATTTTTTGACGGTAAATTACATAGGTGTCTCCCAAAAGATAAGATACAAGAGGCATTTCTGTAGAAAAAAACATTTCTCAGCTTTTATTTACATTTGAACAAAAGGTGTCATCTCTAAAATTATTCATACCCTTCACAAACTGTCACAGTCTCTGGCAAAATCCAAAGCTCTATACCATTCCAAATAGTCCAAGCTGTTCTAAAACATCCTAATTACCCCAATAATTGGGAACAGCTGTTTTAATCAACCCAACAGGTGAAAAACAGCAGCTCTCTGCAGTTGTTTTGTGGACAGTCATGGCTAAGGCAAAGGAGCTCAGTGAGGACCTGTGGCTGCGCTTTGTGGCTACTCACAAGTCAGGAAAGGGCTACAAGGCCATATTCAAATGCTTTCAAGTTCTAGTGGCTACATTGCAATGTATTATTAAAAAATAAAGATGTTCCGTACTGTGGAAAGTCTCAGAGCATGTGGTCTGAAGTGAAAAGTGACACCCGTGCTGGCCAGGAGGATAGTGAGAGAGGTGTAAAAGAATCCAAGGATCACCACCAAGGCCATCCTGGTCAATCTGGCCTCTGCTGCTGGCAATGTCTCAAGGCAGACAATCCAACAGACACTGCACACTGCCATGGAACCATGGAACCTAATCGCAGTAAAAAAGAGCAATACATGAGAGTTCTCAATGACAGCCTCAGGCAGTCTGCAGAAAAATGTGGCCTTGGGCACCAGTGGACATTTCAGCATGACAATGACCCAAAACACACAGCAAAAGAGGTGAAGAAATGGTTAGCAGACAACAACATTAACATTTAGGAGTGGTCCAGCCAGAGTCCTGACTTGAATCCAATTTGAGAATCTGTTGAGGGAGCAAAAGATCAGGGTGATGGCAAGAAGACCCTCCAACCTGAAAGATTTGGAGCTCATTGCTAAACATGAATGAGCAAAAATATCTGTGGAGACATGCAAAAAGCTGGTCTGCAATTATAGGAAGCATGTGATTGCTGTAATAGCCAATAAATGCCTTTCTATTGGTTATTGAGAAGGGTATGAATAATTTTGGACATGACACTTTTTGTTCAAATGTAAAAAAAAGCTGAGAAATGTTTTTTTCCCACAAAAATACCTTTGTACATCGTCTTATTATCTTTTGGAAGACACCTATGTCACTTCCTGTCAAAAAAACAACTTGCTGGTTGAATAAAAGTTTTTTTATTTTTAAAATGTGCTAGGTGTATGAATAATTATAGGCTTTATTGTATATACACATACGATGTTGCCAAAAGCCTTTACAATGAACACATGAACATTAATTCATATTGTTAATCCATATGCTTTATATGGAAATGCCCCACACTTTGCAGCTATAACAACTGTCAAAACTCTTCAGAAAATGCTTTCCACAAGGTGTATCAGTGTTTAATGGTGCTTTTTTTTTTAACAATGTACCAAAAGGCACTGATGTTGGACTAAATGACCTGCTCACAGTTTGTTCATCCTAAGGTGTATTCTATTGAGTTGAGGTCAGGTCAGGTGAAGGACAAATTCCTTCACACCAAATTCACTCATTCTTGTCTAAATATACATTTAAAAGGTGTGCAGTCACAGTCAGTCTGTGAATTTGGGGGCATGAAAATGTCCAACTTTTTTATATTTTGAATTACACCTATTATTTAGGTACAAAAAACATATTTTTATAGTACCAGGCTAAAATTCCGATTGCTTCCAATGTTTGTAGAAGCAGTCTGCATGTCTAGGGCCTTGTCTTTTTATACCGTTGGCAATGAAATGGTTAACAAGGTAATGCTTTACAGGTGTGGCCAAACACAGTATAATTTATATTTATATATATATAGGCAAACACACATACACTCCACATCATAACCTGATAAGACTGCTTTCTCTACTCCCATTTCAGTGTTCTATAAGCAAATATAAAGCCAATATGGCAAATCAAATATGTAGACAAATGGCTTATGGAGCCATAGAAATGATTCTGCTGCAAAATCAATTCCAAAGTGGGGAAACTGGTCAAGACAAGGAAACACAAGGTATCACCCACAAACCAACATTTGTCATTTTTGGCCAAGGATCCTAAACCCAGAAAAAGCCAGATGGCGGCATTGCCATTGCCAGGAATGAAGGGAAGTGAGTTAAGTTTAAATAAGCTTCCTTTTTTCCTTAAAACACAAGGAATGCAGCTCTGAATGAGAAAATAAAATCATTTTATATTTTGGATTACATCTATTATTTAGGTACACAAAAAACCTAATTAATTATCCTCTTAACTATATATTGACTTTTAGGCTTTCTTGGAAAAAGCTTACCAAATTGTCATTAACATCTTCAAACTAAAAATAAAGGTAAAAAAAAAAAAATTAGAAATCCAACCAAGAGCATGTTATTCAGTTTATTGGAAAACATGTTTCAAGTGTGGATTTAAAATGTTTTAACTTTAATTTGTACAGCATATCGAAATATGAATAATTTGTGAATAAAACTTGCTGAATTTTGTATTTATTGGAAACAATCCGTACTCCTCACTATTCCATGCTTCTAATAAAGATAAGGCCCATGACCTTTTTAATGCTTATATTTTCCACAGATAAAATTAAGGATGACACTTAGCCGTAGATAATGGGAGCTCTAGTCTGAGTCCACGATCTGGGATTAATGTGATATTTCAGTTTAAGCTTTAGCTTTCCTCATAAAGCATTCTCCTCAAAAATTTGTCAAACCTTTACAGAAAGTAAATAAAGAAGGCTGAAATTCTTTTTTTTTCCCTAAAAAATCCTAACTGCCTGGCTGTCCTGTCAATCCTTCACAATTTACATCAGGCAGGATTTACGCGGTCAAAACAAGAGGCGCTCCTCGGGGTGGGGGTTTATAAACCCCTGCTTAGCCCTATGGAGCAAATGGACTGGCAAAGGCCTCTTGCTGTATTGACAGGCCGGTTGTGCTTATAGCCCGTGTAAAAACAAACCCTCACCGGCAAATATAGAGATATAGAAGGAATTCTAAATTTTTTGCAAGCTTTTCAATTAATGCATATAAATCAACTGAATAAATTTATTCATCTATTCAAATGTTACATTTAAAATACACATTTGTAATCTTTTAATCAAATTCTTACACTATGTCTTACAGAAAATAAATAAATCCACTGCATTTAAGACTGCAGCAATGGCACAAGACCATTGTGCCACAGAAATTGCTACTCTTGTATGAACTACAATATTAACTATACTTCTGCACAAATATGAAACAAGTTATAACAAGGGAAATAACAAGGGAAATAACAAGGGAAAAAACAAGGGAAATATATACATACATATAAAATATCTGTTCCCAAATTCTCATTATCAGGATGTATCTGCTGCTACATCTATAGGTGGACTGGAGAATGTTGGGTGTCATTGTTTTTCATCAGCCATTTTTTAAAATTATTTAGGTCGACCATTTGTGTAATCTTTGGCTGACAGTCCTCTTCCTTACGGAAAACAGAACAATGACAGCTTTATATTTGCCTAACATACCTAATGAGCTCTTTAATAAGATTGTGACCATGCCCTCTTTCCTACTTTGTGAAGCATATATAGACTGAGGTTCTGGTACACAAAAAAAGTAAAATCCCTTAGCCCAGTGATGTTTCAAGCAGCTAAAGCTTTTCTTTCTCCATATGACTCACAATTGAACTCTTACAGAGCATTTGTGTGTTCCGGTAAATCCTTTCAATGGTCAACACAGGATTAAAAGACTTTCAAACAAATGAAGAATCGAAAGTAACATTTAACTCACTGTTGATATATTGAAATAAATTGATAAATTGCTGTTATGACAGATTCAATGTTATCACCATGGGTGTCAAACTCAACACACTGGGGCACATTTACACAAAGTTACTGGCCAATCTTGATATTTATTAAAAATATCTAAAATTGTGGAAGTTTTTGCTTCTCTTAAGATATATTTTTTTCATTTGTGTTTAGCTTAAACATTGAATCTAGAATACGGTTCTTCAACTCACGGCTATTGAGCAGCATGTGGCTCTTTAGTGTCCTTGTTGTGGCTCCCTCCTAGCCTTGTTGTGGCTGTGTGCACACACTCAAATTACAAGAGAGCAGGCATGACAGAAGAGAGGGCATTCCAGCAGCAAATATAGTTGGCTGCTGAAGCAGCTGTGGCTCCCAGTTCTCCTCCCACACCACCTTATACTTTGGGAAAAAGAAATTGGAGGGAATGGCTCAAAGGTTCATCTTTAATATCCTCCTTTTAGGATCTTTCCTGCGTTGTTCACCAGCAACACACGCATTAGCACTAACACACATATTGCATTGCACACACTGCGTGCATTAGTTGCCACAATGCATCTAAACAGTGTGTTATGGATACGTAAAGACCCCTTTGAGGCTCTTCTCACCCTGAAAACAACCAACTGTATGTTTTGACCAATTACAACTGCTAACCTTCATTTTTACAGCAGCCAAGTTGGTCCTTGCTAAAGCATGGTGGTCAGGTACCCCCACGGTCCCTCAGGTGAAAACCAAGAATGCCTTGTTCCTTTCTAATGAGAAGATGAATGCACAGCTCACTGGCTCCATGTTTAAATTTGAGTGCATTTGGGTGCCATGGCTGGAATACTATCACAATCAGAGCCTGGATGCTCGCCTCCTTACCTTCTAATGATACTCCTGTTCACAATCTTACCACTATTTGCTGTTCTGGCTCCTACTCTCCTTCCCTGTTATTTGTAGCCCCTCTTTCCTCTCTTCTTCTAGTCACTTGGATTCCCCTTCTGGTTGAAGAGGACCCACGGTGCTTATGTATTGATGGTTCTTGGACCTGATTCCACTAGGGAAGTGGGCTGTTATGGTTGTTTCTTTGTTTAGTTTTATTTATTCTGTTTAGATAGAATTGCTGTTCCCATTTAAGTTGTATTAAACTTTCACACTGTCTGTCTAGTAGTCATGGTGTTTTAGTGTTTTTTTTTTACCTCCCCCTTTTATTTTGCTGTTTATTTGTGTATATATACCTTTGTATACTTATTCTATCCCATTTTACTGTTTGTTTATTGTAATATTGTTTAAAAAAAAAATAAAAAGTGGGTTACAGTGGCTTAAAGCACTGCCTTGCACAGCTATGCATAAGTGTGCATTCATGTTTTGCGACTCCAGTCTATTTTTCTTTAATGAAAGAGTGAGCAGAATGCCTCTTTTGAGTGTAAAGCAGTGGTGGGCAGCTGAGTTGATATGGAGCATCACTAAAGGGCCGCACATTACATCGATCCAGACCCCCGCCCCCCCCATCCACATATCTCAGCAGGAGGTGGACCAGCTCCTGACAGGCAGTCAAAAGCTGACAGCACCCCTTCTGTCGCTGGGTGCATATGCAGACCTGGTTTCCACAATCAACATTTGCAATTTTACTGATATAGGACTGCCAAGTCCTGCCAAAGTTGATTAGGAAAGCTGGGTCAGTGTGTGTGACATTACACAGGTGGGTTCCTATGCATTAATAGTTAGGTTGGGCACCTAGGGTGTAAAGGTTGCTGCACCCTGATCTAGAACAAGCAAAGTGTATTACTATATCACATAACATGAGAAATATTAAATACATCTGTGCCATTCATTTCTTAAATAAATAATACACCAAATATAATTACACCGCAGGACAGATTTGGCCCCTGGGCCGCAAAATGGCATCGCTGTGTCTACATGGTCCATAACTCTATCTTCCCTGGTAGCAGTAACACCCAGGAAGATATTATTGCCAGCCCCATTCAACCCAAAAGGAGAAAAAAAAATATTTATTATTTTCCAAGGAGAAGATGTATTCTTATACCTTACAAGGTATTATAGTGGTAACATAACTTAACTTAACATAACTTTTTTCTATTACTTTCTGGACTTTATATAAAAATGATCTTTTTAAAGTGTGATCAGTACACACAGAATTTGTAAATAAATACTAATAATAACTTTTTGTGAAAAAATAGAAAGGTGACAAGGTTGTTATAAAAGGCAACATACTCTAATTAAGTTAAGCAATCCATTGTCTGCAGCCACCTATCACATTTACAAAATCAGTTTCCTTTGTAGGTACAGAGAGTACAGGCGGCTCCTAATCCAGGCCCATATATGTAGCGCACATGTCTAAAAATACAAATCTAGTTATCTATACCCCATTGTTTCAGTTGAAAGGTTAAGCCGTGGTGAGGCATGAGTGGTGTCAGGGGAGAAACATCTGATAGACTAGTGGGAAGTTGGGTGTGTACTATCTTAAATGGACATTGTTTCACTAAAAAAGGTAACATGCCCCATAGAAATCAGCAACTTAAGTCATCAAGCCATTTCCTGAGAAAAAGGGCAGAGAGGAAGTGAATTCCATTGGGCCTCTATAGAACAAACAAAGTATTACTACTCCAAATACCTTATTGATCATAATCTTTAGGGAGATCATATGTATTAGACAATACTTGTAAATTGCACAGCAGTAAATAAAACAGTTATATGGAGTATCCATTGACATAAGACTGTTGTAGTCCAATTTTTATTATGTTGCTTTATATTATAATATGCATGTATACAAAAGAACTTTCATGGACAACCCTGACAATGTGGCAGTTTCTTGAACTGTAGGCCATAAGAATTTTCCTTATGTTCTCTTCCATAGGTAGATGATATAGAAGGTTAAAAAGTTGTGTCCAGGATAAAAAAAGCTGAGTTTGTTCACAGTAGGCAGGTCTTCAATCTTATTATGTGCATGGCCGACTCTATACAATTAAAGTGGGTCTGCCAAAGGGAGGGAATAAACTGAACTCATTTCCTGGATGTGTTGTAAAAATAATCTTCCAGAAGTGGGAGCAAAAGGTGAACAAAAGCACAGGAATATGTGGAATGTACAGTGGAATTCAGTGGTGTGCACTGTTCTCCTGGGACCTGACAATCTACACTTTTCCAAATAAAGAAGCAGACACTTTAAATAGCCAAATACATGGAGACACCAGGCCCCTACTCCCTCAATCATGGAGATATAGATATAAAAATGGATAGCCAGTATTTGTCTTAATTTCCAAAGCTATATAATGGTTATTTGCAGTAATTATCAATTATATTGAGAAATAAGGACCAATAATTGTTGAAAATAACCATTAACCAAATAATCCAAAAACTATTGGAAAGGTTTTTAAAATGATGATATTACATATTACATATGCATATAATATAGTATGTATGTTCCTTTTTAATATAAGAATAGTATTGTTTGATTTCTCAAGCTCCTTTTGATCCCGCTAGTAAAACTTGATCGGAGATGACATGCCCACACACATCAAACACTCATCAAACCACATAACATGTAATAGGTGTAGCAACAATAATCATGCCTCACATCTTCTCTCCCATTACCATAATCATATTGACAAATCACCGCTGTCCAACATCTTTGTTTTCATTTAATTAATTATTGTAAGGGTGTATGGAACATTTCTCAAATTTTTGAAGAAATAATGCCTTCAACTTTCTATTCCCAGCTACACCTGCAATACATATAAGCAGAAAATTGAAGACAGAGCCAGGATGGGAGTAGCTGGACAATTAAGGGGCAACAAGGAAGTAGACTGAGACATCATGAAATATAGTGGCCCATTGTACAGTAGCATACTATTAGATAAAGGCAGCGCATCATATAATCATATAAACAAGTCTCATTTCCTTTAGTTCCTTAGCCATACATACAAACTCATGTATTATTATTCAGCCCCCTTTTGGCAGTGAAAGGAGGGAAGGAAAAGCACCCCTGTAAAATGACAGAATCGTTAAAAAGTGTGCGAGGTCTTTGAACATAAGGCACAACTGAAGTCAACTCAGTATGTAAACCTTGTAAAGAGCAATTGTGGACATACTTGGTATATACCAGTCTGTGTGAAACAGTCTACAATAACTACTGGGTAGGGTGAGCACCCTGTATCCATCTCAAGGTTTGATGTACAGTTTTTGTATGTTAGAAAACTTTATAGTTGGCACTAATTAAATTGCAGTTTTACTGTCCAATGAGACCCACTGAGAAGATCCATTGGATTATCTGTGGTACATGGCTTCTATTCAATTTTGCACTACAAGCATTACCAGTTTCCTTTCACCCGCCTCAAAGAGAAACCTACGTAAGGAGAAGTGCATTAGCAAGGCAGTGGGCACTACACTATGAAAATCTTACTGGCAAACCTACTGGCAAGTCCTTTAACAATCGGTTGGAAGATTTTATTGAAATAACTTAGTAAAATGTATTTGTTTCAGTAAATTACACATCAATATATTATGCATTATCAGGGGTGCACATAAGTGGTACTCGGGTACTCAAAAGGGGCCAAAAACTAGCTATGCGTACCTGAATTATTGTTACAAAGCTCATATTCAGATAGTTGTTAGTACACATATGAGCTTTCTATCCATTAGTGATGGCCAAACTGCCCGCAAGGCGGACAGTTCGGCCGCGAACAAGCATGTTCGCCCTCCTTCTCGCCGGCGGACAGTACGGGTGTTTTTGGCCCCTTTTGAGTACCCGAGTACCACTTATGTGCACCCACTGTGACTGTGTATCCAGTCTATCTTTGATGGATGTGCATATAGTTAAAATAGATATATAGTTGTATAAATATTTTATAGGAACTGTTTCATGGGAAAACTGAAATTCCTGTACAGAGGGTCTGATTGAATAAATTGTGAGTCAACCAGTTTCCTAAGGAAAAGCTCTGCGAATGATTAGATACAACTTGATGACAGGTTTCCATTACTCAATGTACCTCCCAACTTTCTGAGATGGGAAAGAGAACACCTTTAAATACAAGTATGGCAAAGGACACCCCAACCACACCCACATGAAGAATGATGAGTTCATATGAAATAATCAGTTACATTTTCTCACGACTGTTTAACCTTTGTTTATTGTCTGAAAGTAAGGAATGTAGCAAGTTAGCTTTTGGATGATTTTTTTTAAGTAAGTTTAATTTGCTAAAATGCTGCCCCCCCAGTGTTCTGCCCTTTCTTAATGCTAATAATATATATACTGTATATTTTCAAGGAATGTTATCATTTTGTGCATGCATTTGGTAGAAGGGCCCTGAAAACAGAAATAATGGTAATGTCTACAGCCTCCATGATCGAAATTACTCAAATCCAATAAATGGACTAGACCAGACACCATAAGGAAAGCTCTAGATGCTGCTGTTAACTCATTAGTCATTAAAAGTGATGGGCTGTTTTTGACTTGCGTAACTTCAAATGCTCATTTTGAGAAGCTGGCTATGCGACATTAAATTAGGAGAAGTTTCAGTACAGGAGGCTGAAGACTGAAGGTAAGGCTGGTGTTCTAGAGGTAGAGGTGTAACACGTGTTACCAATGGTTTGATTCAAAGCCCCTTTACCCTTAAAAATGGACAGTTGAAGATTCTGCACTGTATTTAATTAAACATTACCTTCATTA
>CM070034.1:87175081-87185615 GCA_036250615.1 Ptychadena robeensis | reverse complement strand
ATTGGTCTGTTTTAATGGATCCTAATTTTTATCTCAGAGTGTATGGCTAGCATTAGGATGATCTAGCTATCAGATGGTCCTCCAACAGGTAGCTTGGTTTAGGGCAAAAGACATTAGTTCCATAGCCAACTGGATTATCCAAGATCAACCCTTCAGCAATTACAATCAGCCAGATCAGGCAACAATAATCTGAAGTATTTGGGTAATTTAAAAGTAAACAACAAGGTCTAAAAATCTCTAGTAAAAAACAAAACAATTTTTTTTAGCAAGTTTCCCAATTATTTAAAAGAGATAAAGAAATTACACAATTGCTTGGTTTATCCACAGAAAAAGTTTATCCACATACCACCAGAAGGAACTGGGCAATTTGTAGGATACAGAGTATAAATAAAATACTACAAAACCAAAAGTATACAATACAATACAACAATAGTCAGTTCTTTACTATGTGGTATAACACGTGTCAGCAAACTCTTTTACAGCCTTTTTGTGACTACAAGTCCCAGAAGGCAAAACATATAATAGTTACCCTACAAGAATATCACATGAGGTTCTATAACATGTTACATGTGGAGTATACCACAGATTCAAAATACTACAATTAGTTCTCACTTTTGAAACTATGCCTCCTATGGTCACACCACACCCACAATGCTACAGTTGATTCCTTAGTTTTTGTGTACCTACAAGTCCCTCTAAATCATAGATAATACATACTATTTCAGTGTTCAACAAAAGTTTGTGTAACTACAGGTTCCAGCAAGCAGGAGACACAATGGCAATGTAGAGAGCTGCTGGTGGCTTCCTAGCTTTGTGTACCTTCCTGGAGACATAACACAACACATCAACCTGTATCAGGGTACCACCAATACCCTTGTCAGCAAACTATTCTACAGTCAAAAAATATTATAGTTGCTCTAAAAGAATATCACATGAGGTTCTATAACCTGTTAAATTACATGTCACATGTAGTATCCCACAGAATCAAAATACTACAGTTAGTTATGACTTTTAAAACTATATATGCCACCTAGGGTCACACCACACCCACAATGCTACAGTTGGTTCCTTAGTTTTTGTGTACATACAAGTCCCTCTAAGTCACAGAAAATACATACTATTTCAGTGTTCAACAAAAGTTTGTGTAACTACAGGTTCCAGCAAGCAGAAGACACTGTGGCAATGTAGAGAGCTGCTGGTGGCTTCCTAGCTTTGTGTACCTTCCTGGAGACATAACAGAACACATTAACCTGTATCAGGGTACCACCAACACCCAAGGATGTTGCAGGCTCTGAATGTCTGAGAATAAAGAGACAATAAATATCCTTACTAAAGAGGTAACTGGAAATATCAAACAAATTGATTATTTTCTGAAAAGTTCCTTTACTTCCAGCGCTGTGTTCTGATTGTGATGACAGTGTTTAGTATTATTATTATTATTATTTATTAAGCAAGTACATTTAGTAAATAAACTATTTCCTATCAGCATCCAGATAAAGACAAGTCTTGCAGGGGGTGGATGGGGGTCTCTCTCACACACATGCCTTTTATTGCAGGAAAGTCCTAACAATGAGGGCACCAAATTCCTCCATGGACCGTGTGACTACAGAGCATCAGGAGGGAAGGGAGGGGATGGGTGCCAGCAGCGGGAAGTTTTAATGAATTCAAGGGACATCAATGTTACTCACCCACAAGACACAGGAACCCCAGCACTAGGCAAAGGATGGACATGACTGCTGCTAAGGGAGTCCTCAGGATGACCAGTTCACAAGGAGAAGCAGCTCTGCTCTTATCTCACGTCTCAGCTAGCTGATGTGTTTTGTTTGGCTGTCTAATCTTATCCACAGGCTTCCCACATACACTGAGTCAGCTGTGAGAAGGTGATGTCCAGAATATGGGGGGAGGTGTCCTGTAGTCCCACGGACCGTGTATGTGGATGGTGACCCGACCTGCGCTGGTACCGGTCTGTGCACTGCACTTGCTGCCTCTATCACTGATCTCTAACAACAAGGGGGGCTTGACATGGACAAATCGGCTCCTCTCTCTCCAATAGGAAAAGTTGGGTGGACCAGCCCACAAAACAATAACATAGGAAACTCCTCCATCTGCAGCCCAGACCAAGATATGTGCAGGATGCGAATTCAATGGAAATGACCCCATGAAAGGAATTGGCGAGGAAGTCCTGTGCTAAAACAATCATTAGCTGGATTGGGTGCTGTAGAGTCCAGTATGGAAGCAGGCAAACAATAAGATTTCTTTTTTAACCCCTGTCACCATGGCATTTGGGAAGACTGGGGAGCCTAGAGCTGAGCATAGACTGCAAGCCAAATGTTTATAATCTGGACCAGACAGCTGGGCTCTGGGGGGCTATATGCAGGGGATTAACCAGAGCCCATTCATTTACTAATTCCATCAGCACTGCTACAATGCACATCACTCACTAAACACTATATATACTGTATATTGCAAGAAGGTCTGCAAAGCTAATACAATCTGATTTATATTTTCATTCATCAAACATACACAGATACTATAGATTGCTATTAGAGAAGGGTGTTGGTAGGTTACTCAAAAGAAGAACTAAAAAAATACATCTATGATTACGCCTGTCTGTATTAACACAATAGTTTTTGTATTTTGATTATCCCTAAGGAAACCTTTTAATAGCGAAGAGTGGCATAGACAATATTCAATTTAGAATTATTTTACTAACACTTGATTGGATATTCGTAAATATGAAATTTGCATGTACGGTTATACATTGGTATAATAGAATCGCAATGCAATAATGATAATTGCATAGCTATTATGTTCAAAATGATGATGGTCACATGGCAACGCAAGGGCATAAGCTTGCCAGTGCATAATATCTTGAATATTCGAAATTGCATATATCCGCTGCCATACCCTTTTTTTGTTCCCTCATATAGAGATGGGCAACTTACCAACTCTGAATTGTCCTTCTGTTACTTTTGTACTTTTTATTGTTATATAACTAGTCAGGAACTTTAAGATACAACCAGCATGCAACCATTATCATTGACAGATACTCTTGTTGAATGTAAATCCTTAATGATATGCCCTATATCATACCTTCCTACGATATAACTTCCTTGCCATTGCCATGGCTATACTTTATTACTATTTCATAAACATTTTGCTGTGCTGTCAGATTAACAATATTCTTCTTTCACCTAAGGTAGAATAAATTCACCACTATGGAAGTTGAACCTGTAGCTTCAGTAGTCTTTGTCAATTTTAACTTTAGCTTCTATTTAATGTAGTCTTACCCAAAATATAGACAACTCATTGTTCTTAACTGTAAAAACGAAAAAATTCAACTAAACATGACTTTAGTTTGAAGGAGGCACTAGTGATTATGTATTTGTTTTAAGGAGCCACTGATGATATGAATCGCCAGTCAACATTTTAATTTGGAATAATTCTGAAATAGCAGCAGCTAGAGGTCCTAACTGGGGTTTGTTATGTTGCCCTCTATTTAAAGGTCATAATAAGGGTGTCACTTTCTCACAGCCTCTTCCCAGTTATTTGTTTGTTCAACAGTAACGATCCAACAGAGGTTGTAGCACTATTTTTTTGCAGTAGAATGGTTGTAGAACAGGGAATTTTGGTGGGGCTCACCTCATGATTCATAGGAAATGCAAACACTCATCCACTCTAATAACAATTATTTCTACTGTTTCCCATAGACTGTCAATGGGTGTCGACTGATTAAACATCACATTCTTTTTTCAACAAATTAACATTTGAGTCATTGGCCACCTTAAGCCAAAAAATATATTGCAGCCTTCTATCCTCAGATATGGTACCTACTCTCATTTTCCTTTTTCAAGCTATACCCTTTTTAATGTGAGTGGGCAAACATTTTGACTTGTGGGCCACAATGAGCACTTAATGTTTTTTTTTTTTTCATTACATCATGTATGGATAATAAAACATTGTTTGTCTGAAGTTACAATAGAAATACAATGTCATAAGCATACTGAATAGGGTAAGAATTGTAACTTGTTGTGAAGAAAATGATAAATGGGTTTGGTAAGACAAACCCAATGGTTTTGAAAGAACGAGTTTGAAAAAACATGAAAGATTAATGTAGAATCTCTGTATATCAATACTCAACTTAATGTTAAACACAGACCTAGGTGCTCCCAGGTGTCCCAAATCCTTGGCATCCCTGGTGTCATTGATGTCATTGGGGATGTGCAGCAGGGGGTAGACCAGATGGGAAATGTTAACAGATTACATTGTAATTTGCTTGAATATCCCTCACCCAAAAAATAATAAACATACCGCAGTAAAAAAAAAAAAATATGTATCTCCTGAGCAGTCTCTCTGAGTCCAGCATTGGCTGAGAAAACTTGCCAGAAGTGCTCAGCCTAGTGCTGGCTGCCTGTCTCCAGTGTCCCTGGCTTATTTCTCTTTTGTCTGTTGCAGGGAGACATCACTGGTTCTGATATACAGGGAATACAGGTCAAAGGCTTTGTATGTACATATTGTATGTAAGTCTGAATTGGTGCATTATTTTGGTAAATCGAATTTGGCAGATGTTAGTCTCAACATTATATATATTATAGCATTATTTATACAGGGGCAACTGCCAATTTACCTCTTGCCGTGCACTCAGCTGCCCCCTGAGACACATAAAGGAGCTGCTATGGCTCTATTATTAAGTATAAAGCTGGCCATGCACCTTTAGATCTCTCTGTCAGATATCCTTTAGATCTACCAACAACTATGTAGTGCCGGGTCCTCTGTGATTGAACACAGGTAGACTTGATGTTTTAGAAAGTCCCTCATGGTTTTGGTAAAACAAAAGGAGATCTAAAGGAAATCTGACAGAGAAATCTAAAGGTGTAAGTTGTTCTCAATTCGTATGCCTGTAACTCAGGGACTTCCTGTAAAAACAGATCACAGGTTTACTTAGGACTGCGCTCTACTGAAGAGCAAGAAGATGTGCGTCATACTAACACCCAAAATTAGATATAAAAACTCACAGTTTGGCGGCCTTAAAAAAAACTGGAATATGCACACATTTTTTGTGTGTTTATACAGGCTACCATCTTCTTGATACAAAAGATAGATTCTGTAGAAAATCCAGCATGCGGAGCATAGTATCTGTATATGTATGTTCCTGTGATTAATGCATCTCTGTTGAATAGTTTTGCTCAACAATATTTAAATGATGTGGTGTTTATAATAGAGAATGAAACACTACTGTTTTGCTGGCCATTTCATTGTCCAATTTAAAAGTTTATAAACAATTTGTTTATCTAATGTATATTTATTTTTCTGGCTTGGTTTACCAAAATGTAGGCGCATAGTAATAAAAAAAAGATGTCTGGTATTGAATATATGAGGTTGTAGAAAAACAGTTAACAATATATACAGTGGAGGAAATAATTATTTGACCCCTCACTGATTTTGGTCCATGACAAAGAAATGAAAATTCCTCAGAACAGTATACCTTCAATGGACTCAAAGGTTTATTGTAACAGGGAGATAGCACATCAAAAGGCAAATCGAAAAAATTAACTTTAAATAAAAGATAGCAAACGATTTGCATTTCATTGAGTGAAATACGTTTTTGAACCCCTCTAAACAAAAAAAGACTTAAATACCTTGGTGGAAAACCCCTTGTGTTGCAAGCACAGAGGGTCAAACGTTCTTGTAATTGATGAACCAAGTTGGCTCACATTTTAGGAGGAATGTGGGTCACTCCTTTTGCAGATCATGCCTCTAAATCCCTAAAGTTCGAGGCTGTCTCTGTGCAACTCTGAGCTTGAGCTCCACCCTCCATAGGTTTCTATTGGATAAGGTCCGGAGACTGACTAGGCCACGTCCATGACCTTAATGTGGCTACTGCTCTGGAGCCAACTCCTTGTTGCCTTGCTGTATGTTTTGGGTTATTGTCGTGCTGGAACACCCATCCACGACCCACGACATCTTTTATTTAAAGTTATTTTTTCAATTTTCCTTTTGATGTGCTATCTGCCACTGTTACAATAAACCTACCATTGAAATGATACTGTTCTGACACTTTTCATTTCTTTGTCATTGGACAAACTTACAAAATCAGTGAGGGGTCAAATAATTATTTCCTCCACTGTATGTATGCTTTGCTTGTGATATCTGAGCCCTTACATCATGTAGTACAGTTTACATTTACACCTCTGGAGAGATTCTCATGAACAGCAAGGTAAACTATAGTATAAATTATGGGATTTTTGGGCTTTATGTATCTTTCTAATAATGAAATCATTTTTTACATATAAACTATCTGTACATTTTGTACATCAATTATTTTGATGTACAAGATTCCGAAGGCCTGTTTAATGCCTTCACTGATTCTTGAGCTGTGTATAAAATGTAATTAAAAAATGAATTCTGAAAAAAAATCAATTCTAAATGGGGGTAAAATAAAAAAAAATGACTATTACTATTTTACTAGACTTTTTCTCTGTCCACCATCCTCAGACCAGTCAGCAAACCAATATGTGTCATGAGCAACCACATGCTTCTTCCTGTTTTTTTTTTAACTAATGGGCAGAGCCGTCAAGGTTGTAGTGGAGAAAGTAGCCACAAAAGTCCTTATCATTCAAGTATTTTAAGGCTATGTATCCAAAATTTTTTAAGATGTTTATTTAAAAATATAATCTGTATATCCTTTGGCTTGTCCAAACATTTTGCCATGGTTTTTGAATACCAGCGATGAGGCAGTTTCTATGATGGTGAGATTATCAAATGGCATATAGTAAAGCAGTGTACAGACGTGTAGATTTTTAGGCCGATCGATTAATATCGATTTACTATCGATTAAAAAGATCGATATTGACATCGATTTGACTTTAAATCGAATTTGTGTTATGTAATTAGATCAAGAAAAATGATCGATATCGTCGTGTTTCTCGATTGGAATTTTATCAGACATGTCCGTAAATTTTAATCGATTGTATTGTCATCGAGACATTACATTTTCAAAATCGATTTTTTTAATCGAATAACTAATTTTAATGTTGTTACTTCCTGTCGATTTAAAACTTATCGATAATGGTTCAAAAAATAATCGAGACTCGATTAGATTTAAAATTGCTACTTCCGCAATTTTTTCCACATCAGTGACATTCTAAAAAAAGTACAAACCAAACGACCAGATTTGTAGTTCTACACTATTGGTCAACAGTAATTGGGGACATGAATATTGATAAGCTTTGATTAGGTCTGGACCCCCCCAACCATGAAATGTTATAGCAAGTGTGTAGTTGCATGTTGGTTTCAATCAACAGATGAACTACATTTGTGTATATAGAAATACAAATTTCGATTTTCTTGTCTCCACATTTTTTTATCAATATGTTTAAAGTGACCCTTTAATCCACCCACAACTGCTTCATTTACACCCACTATACACTTCCATCAAATCGGCCTTAATTCGATTATGTTTACAAATTGATTAATACATCACTTTGTTTTGTAAATAATCAATTTGATACATACTTTGATCAAGATAGGAATAAAAATCACGCCCACACTACTTATCTTCCGATCGAAGTAAAAAAATCGTAAGATTAATGCTATTTATTTAATCTAGACATGTATGGGGGGCTTTAGTCACCATTTGTGGTCAGCCATGGGTTATCCACCTGTGATTTAGCTTCATTGTTTCCCTTACACCAGCCTATTTTACTTCTAGACATTTTTCCATGGTTTTATGATATCATTAAGCAGCAAGTACAAATTAAACGTAGCTTTTAGCATAGGTTGTAATGTTCTTTGTCTTGTGAACTTACTTTCTACTCTGATTACACTCCTGTATTCAAAGTTTGTGATGTTTATCCATGCCGTGACCTCCTGCCTTTGATATACTGCCAGAATGGTGCGAGTTTTAATGTGTTACAGAAAAGGTAGCATTAACCTACAGTTGCTAGAAAAAGTATGTGAACCCTATAGGATTACGTAGAGTTTTGCATAAATTGGTCACACCAATAGAAAAACACAATCTGCTTAAAATAATACTACACAAACAGTATATGTTTTCATGTTTTAATTGAACATTCACAGTGCAGGGTGGAAAAAGTATGTGAACCCCTAGCCTAATTACTTCTCCAAGAGCTAATTGGAGCCAGGAAGTAGCCAACCTTGAGTCCAATTAGTGTGATTCCTTTAGATTACATTAGAATTAGAATTGCCCATGAATGTCAAGGGCATTTTGCGTAATCTTTGTACCAGAAATATCAACTTGGGAAGGAGTTTATTAGGGTAACATAGCAGTTTTTATAAGAGGTGTAGTTAGTTTGAATAAAGAGCATATTTTTTCATGTTAAAAAACTATACGGGTGTTTCCTCATCTAGCCTACGGGAACAGGAATGCTTATGCTACTTGAGTTACACCTCTAATTATGTTCTCTATTTTATGATTTGCTTCATTTGAAGAAAGCCTTCTTCTACTTTCATGTGTTCTAATTCTTGTAGAACGTATGTACTTAAAGTGCTTGTACATAGTACTGAGGTCTTGGAATCTGTGATTGGATTATTATAAATTACTGCACGCTTCATTTCAGTTTTATGTAGTTAATATAGCAGGATGCAGACCTAACAGAAAGAAGATAAGTAGTATGAGTTTTGACATTCCTAACATTACCACCTAGCCTGTTCCATCTCCCCTCCCTTTTGTATTTGCAATATGCAACCTCCTAAAATGTAAGTCTTCTCCTCTGTCCCTGTTTGCACTTGTATGTTAGCTTATATTGCCTTTCAACCCCTATTCAATGTACAGCATTTAGTAATTTGTTGGTGCTGTATACATACAGTAACAGTTAACAAGAATAGTTATAATATTTCCTAATGGAATTCTTGTAAGTGTCCAGACACTTTTGAGGATGTTTAAACAAAGAACAAAAAATGGGTTCTGGTCTGGTAAGGTGTTGTCACATCTCCTCCTTCTACTTATTGTGAGTGACCATCTGCTGTTGTTGACACTGTAAGGTCCACTGACAGGCATCCCAGGATCCCTATTAAGCTGATATAATTTTGATGTGACTAATGACATGAGACAAATGATCTAGAGTATTAAATACAGAAATTATGTAAACAGAGGTAGATGTTTTCTATCTGGAGTTTAATGTACTAAAGGTGGGTTTACACGTCAAGATTTTTGTTTCGTTCAACTTCAGATTCGATTTTTTTTTTGATTTTTTTATCGGATTTCGTTCATCCATTTATCGAAGGTAATTAGATTTTTTAGGAAGTGATGTATTCTGTGGGCGTTGTCACTGCAGCACACTGTACACACTGTACACACACACACCTGTATACTCACTGCAGCATACTTTAATTCATACTTTAAATATATTCGCTGTGTATTCACAATAATACATACATATCGCTATTAACAATGAACATTTAATATTGAAATATATGTATTTTTCTATTGATACCACGTTGTTAGGTTCGTCCACAATGCAATTGTTTCGTTCGCAAAGTTCTACTCGGAAAGAAAATATAAACAACATCATGGACGAATCAAAATCATACATTGTAAAAATCCCACCATTCATTACGCAGGAATTACGTCATCCTACTGGTTAAAAATCGAGTCAAAAAATATCGATTGAAATAAGGAGCGTTCGTTTTTTACACAAAAAATAAACGACAGATGAAAGTTTACCAACATGTCCGATCACCTTGTGGACGATTTTTTGTCAATATCGAACAAAAAAATCCATCGGAGCAAATGGGCGTTTCAAATTTTTGTACAACGTCTGTCGGCCGAAAAAATCTTGACGTGTAAACCCACCTTAAGGCAGCGCTCTCTGGCCCTAAAATTGTACTGAAGTTCCCCCAGACCTTGAGGAAGTCCAGCAATTGGATGAAATGCTTTGGAAAGTACCTGGGAGAACATTCTTGCATTGGACTGATATCAGGCCAGGAGAGCGTTACCTTTAGTTATATTTGTTGTTTTGTGCTAATCTTTAGCTAGCCATACACGTGTCGGATTCCATGTCCAATCGATTCATCATCCGATCGATTCCGGCGATTCTGCCGGGAATCGCAGGTGTGATCAATCGGCCAATTAAGAGTATCCATCGCTGCATACCACCTTGTCCAACGGATTCCGGCACGATTCCGTGTCCGATTCCACCTCCGATTCCACCTCACAAATGGCAACTCCCCCTGATCTGTGCAGAATCGGATCAAAAAGACCAACATGTTGGTTCTCTGACGGATCCGATTCTGGGCCCCCGAATGATCGGACGTGATCGGACGGACAAGGTGGGCTGCACACGATTCCGGCACGATCGATTCACGTGCACGCGCCCGGAATCGATCGGCCCGGAATCCGGCCGGAATCCGACCCGTGTATGGGGGCCTTTTGTGTTCAATGGATTGTAAAGTGCATACATCATAACCTTTTTAATTTTTGTATAAATAAATTTAATATTTTTATTTTCATTCTTGATTTGAAACACATTCTTACCAATTGCCAGTAAAGTCCTAGACTCTCACATAGGACTGT
>CM070034.1:87145234-87159302 GCA_036250615.1 Ptychadena robeensis | reverse complement strand
CTGTTTTAAATGGTGGGGCCAGACCTTCACCGGGTCATTCAAAAAACATGTTTGAATTAATTAGTTCGGGCGTTTCACACAATGCGGCATGTATCATGCCCGGTAAACGCCGTGCGAACCATAGCGGAGTGTCTTTATTACCTTTACAAAATGAAAGAAGTATTAGAATGACACCTTAAATCTACAGCAAAAAAACCATAAACAGTAGTTATCGAAGCAGCCATTTCTATTATCTGATGAGACCAAGATAGAACTTTTTTGGCCTAATCTAAACCGTATGTAATAAGGAGAAAAAAACAGGCAGTGCTCGTACCTGTCACTACGTCCAAACAGTGAATCATGGTGGTGGGCAGCATCATTGCTGTGGGCGGTGTTTTTCAGCTGAAGGGACAGGACAGGGAAATGGTTGCAATCGAGGAAAAGGTGAATGCACGTACAAGGTCAAGGACAGGGATATCCTGGACAAACCTTCTCCAGGCGTTGCTCAGGACCTCAGACTGGGCTGAGGTGTACCTTTCAACAGACATGAAAGGTAAGCACACAACTAATATAATGAAATAAAGTGGCTTCACAACAAACTTTGTGACCTGTTCATGAAGGCCAGCCAGACCCTGACTCAAACCCAATTGAGCATCTTGGACCCCCGAGACCTAAAAATGTATGTCCACATGTTTGCCATCCAAACCTGCAAGGGGAATGGCAGAGGATCCAAAATCCAGGTGTAAAAACTTGTGCTCTTTCCAAAAAATCATGGCTGTATGGATCGAAAAGGTGCTTGCTAAATACTGAGCAAAGGAGTCTGAATACTTAGGACCGGTGATATACTTTTAGTTTTTCTTTTTTATATAATCTGCAACATCATACCAATCCGTGTTTTTCGCAATATGGGGCTGCTGTGTGTTACATGCATGAGGAAAAAACTAAAAGATTTTTAGCAAATGGCTGCATATAACAAAGAGTGAAAAATTTAAGGGGGTCTGAATACTTTCCGTACCCCCTGTATATACAAACATTGTACATTGTAATTGACACTCATACTATAAACAGCATGTCAGTGAATTGCCACTGACAAAATCCCAAACCATAAAATGCCCCTTTAAGCACTTCTATAGCATTGCTTTACACGACCAAGTGATAAGCTCTATTATTATTGACAACAATCAATGACAATGTTACATGACCATTTTCCCTGAACAAAGTGATTGGTTTTATACAGGGATATCCAAAACCAACTTTCACATTAGATCACACCCAAAGGTTCATAAAGACATAATCAAAAAGTAGACATTTCAATGTATTTATAAAAACAACATTTAAGATTCACCTACATAAAGATTTATAATGTATTTATTAGTATTACATTTATAACAATGCATATGGTTACCATTCTGTGCTTAGTGGCCACAGTCGTTAGGGAGACCAGAAGAACTCCCTAATATACTTATAACAAAAAACCATGACAAGTGATGTACTTTTTCACGTAAATCATATCAAAAAGGCCATTATGCAAAAAATTCATATAAAAGGTGACAAGTTGATGACCTGATGTTGAAAATAGGACTGAGCTTCAGTGAGTAGCTGTTAAAGTCTGTTTTTTGATTTCTTTTATAACCAGGACTGAAATGAATATTATGGATATTAATATGCTACGTCAAGGTCGTCAAGAAGTTTGGGGTTTTTTTTTTTTTTTTTTTTACCCTGGCGCGGGAAAACTGGAAAAAAAAATGGTTTCCCCCAAAGTGGTTTCTATGGATTGGTAGTAATATGGTGTCTAATTGTGTGGCAATGTTGTACAAAACATATTACTGCATACAGTGCTGCTTGAAAAGTAGGGTGACACCTCAAGTGGTGGTGTAGATGTTTCTGTTGTTTAACCATTGATTTTCTCATTCTATCGTCACCAGTGTGATTCATGAAATGTCAGATATAGTCATCAAATTGCATGTACTTGGTTAGTAGGTTTTGTTTAAGAGCCCAAAAAACACATGAAACATGATGGATTAGTGTATGGCAAAAGTAAGTGAAACCCCAGCTGCAGGTTAAGTCGACCAGGTAAAGACGCAGGTGAAACACATTTGGGTTGCTTAATCAATCACTAAGCAGACAATGGAAATGAGAAACATCCTTGGAAATGTTTTGGCCTGCCATAATAAAAGAGAGAGGAAACCAACTGAACCACTGTGGTCCATACAAATCAACATGCCAAGAGCAAGGATATATCCGCAGGAATGAAGAAGAGGGTTTAGTACAGACCATTCAGTTGGGAAAGGCTATAAGACATCTCCAAAAGATTCAAGCTCCATCCAGCCCCGGTACGACTGGATAATTTACAAATGGAGGGCCTTCAACATGACAGCAACTTTGCATAGCAGTGGAAGCCATCAAAAATATCCCCAGAAGCACCAGAAAAATAATATAAATCCAGGTAAACAGGGCCAACCCAACATAACCTCTAGATAGTTTGCAGTGCTTTCTCTGGCAGCATCTGGGACAAATGTGCATGCGTCTACACATACGCGAAAAGTGAATAGAAATGACATCATGGGGACGGGTGATAGAAGGAAGCTAGCTCTCAAAAAGACAAAAATGCCCGTTTCAACTTGCCAAGACACTTGGACAAAACCAGAGGCTTCTGGAAGCCATTCTCTGAGGACCAGACGAGTCTAAAATAGAATTATTTGGTCACAATCAAAACCAACAGGTTGGAGAAAAAATCAACACGGCATATGAAGAAAAGAAACCTCTCCCAACAGATGAAGTATGACGGTGGAATGTGAAAGTATGGGGCTCTTTGCTGTGCTTCTTGCGGGGCCTCTGGACGGACTCCATATGTCCAAGGAATCATGAATTCTTCGGGTATAACAGATTCGCGACCAGAATCGTCTCTGCCATCAGTCAGGGGTTGAAGCTGGGGACCAAGATTGGATTATGCAACAAAGCCAATGACCACCCAAAGCATTCCGCACGAGACAAAAGGAATGCTTCAGACAAAGAGGATTCGCACTGTGATTGGCCCAGTCAAGTCCGGACCTTAAACCCCCCCCAAATTGAAGGTTGTGGAGGAGACCTGAAAAAGTTCGGGTACATGCCAGATGTCCTCCAACGTTCTCAAAGGCTGAGTTCTGCGAGGAGGAGTGGCGCAAAAAAATCTCCATAAGCCAGAGGTGAGAGACTGGTTAGGGTTACAGGAGACGTGAGTGGAGTAATGCTGCAAAGGGAGGAGCCACAAGCTACTAATACAAGGGTTCACATACTTATGCCCACCATGTAAGATTTTCAGTTGTTGGACATATACAACCTCCTTGTTTACTTAAATAATGAAAATATATCTCTTTTGTGTGTGTGTCTACTAGTGGAAGGTGTGCTTTAACAAATGGGATTTAGATGTTATGTCTACTAAGTTCTTGAAATGTTTTTTGCCACAAAACAGTGCCCCGGCCGGGCTGGCACTCTCGCCACCCCCGGTCCTCGCCTAACTTCCCTTCCCGCCCTTCTTCCGCACTCCCCAAGTTATGGTGCGCATAGCCTTCTTCTTCTTGGTTCCCATTGCTTGCTTGTTACGATCTTTTTTGTGCTTTGTTTTACCCATGTCTGAGGCGCTACCTCACATAACCATTTCACAGCAAGCACATGCTGTATATATAAATATAACTTCTACCATTTTTTTAACCGCTTATGACGCCAAATAATCCATCCCTTCATGACTAACCACCCGGATGCCAATGATGTGCCCGACCATGCCACATACTCTTCATGCATGAAGGGGGGGGGACCCTTTTTGGGCCAGGGTTCCAGGGGTTGGGTTGCAAGAAAGGAGGCAGAAGCCTTGGGACTGTACAGGGAGTGCAGAATTATTAAGCAAATAGTATTTTGACCACATCATCTCTTTATGCATGTTGTCTACCCAAGCTGTATAGGCGAAAGCACTACCAATTAAGCATATAGGTGATGTGATCTCTGTAATGAAAGGGGTGTGGTAATGACATCAACACCTATATTAGGTGTGCATAATTATTAGGAACTTCTTTCCTTTGCAAAATGGTCAAAAGAAGGACTGACAGGTAGAAAAGTCAAAAATATGGATATCTTGCAGAGGATGCAACACTCTTAAAATGCAAAACTCTGAAGCGTATCACGAACAATCAAGCAGTTTCATTCAAATAGTCAACAGGGTAAAAGCGTGTGGGAAAACAAAGGCGCAAAATAAACGCCATGAACTGAGAAAAGTCAAGAGTGCAGCTGCCAAGATCCACTTGCCACAGTTTGGCCAATATTTCAGAGCTGCAACATCACTGGAGTGCCCAAAAGCACAAGGGTGCAATACTCAAGAGACAGAAAGCGAAAGACGACCACCACGAAAACAAAACACAAGCTGAAACGTCAAATGGGCCAAAATATCTCAATATTCTAAAGTTTTATAGGACTGAGAAAGAGAGTGAGTCTTGATGGGAACCAGATGAGGGCACGGGCTGGATGGTAAAGGCAGAGAGCTCAGTCCACTCAGACGCCAGCAAGTGGAGGGGAGTACTGGTTGGGCTGGTATCATCAAAGATGAGCTTGTGGGGCCTTTCGGGTGAGGAAGGAGTCAAGATCAACTCCCAGTCCACTGCCAGTTTCTGGAAGACACTTCTTCAAGCAGTGTACAAGGAAAAGTCTGAATCCTTCAAGAAAAAATGATTTTCATGCAGGACATGCTCATCACACACGTCCAAGTACTACACAGCGTGGCGCAAGAAAGGGTATAAAAAGAAGAAAAACTAATGAAATGGCCTCCTGTTCACCTATCTGAACCCCATGAGAAAACCTGTGGTCCACAACAAATGTGTGATTTACAAGAGGGAAAACAGTAACACCTCCTAACAGTGTCTGGGAGGCTTGGGTTGTCTGCACGCAATATTGATGGTGAAAATCAAAAAACGACAGAATCATGATGGCAGGCTTTTGAAGTGTCCTTACAAAAGAAAAAGGGCTATAGGTCACTGATGTTTTGTTTTGTTTATGAATGTAGAAATGTATATTGGAATGTTAATGATATATTGTTTCAAAAAAAATAAAAATAAAGGGTATAAATAGTTTTTTGTTAAGTTGCTAATAATATGCACAGTAATAGTCACACCTGCACACAAAGATATCCCCCAAAATACCTAAAACTAAAAAACAAACAAAAAAAACTACTTCCAAAAAATTCAGCTTTGATATAAAGAGTTTTTGGGTTCAAAGAACATGTTGTGTCAATAATAAAATTATTCTCAAAAATAACACTTGCCAATAATTTTGACACTCCCGGTAGGATTCCACAAGGAAGCTGGAGAGTAATCTGTCATACTAAGTCTTTGGTGGACTCCCAGCCATTAGCTGACCTGGGACGGTTGACAGTGGCTGTCATGTCTGCACCTACACCAGCTACTGCACATGTAGATTGTAGGATATATATCCATCTCTACATACAGTTTTTGTAGATTGATGGACTGCTGTAGCCTATTGTGATCAGTTTGTGGCTATCTTATGTGGTGGTGCTACCTGTGTGGTATATAGAGCAGGGGGGGGGGGGGGGGTTCTTTACTTTATCTGTGGAACATAGGATTAACTATCTCACAAGCGCAGTGCCTCCACTTCAAATGGGAGACAAAACTATTAAAATGTACCATGGTAATGAACATGTATGGCTCATTGGCATTTGAGGAAGCTCCAGTTGGAGCCATCGCACTGGGCTGGAGCTTCCTAGATATCCGAAGGGGGACTGGAGGCGTGTCAGTTTGCGGTCCCCATGCAAATTAATGGAAACGTTATGTTATCCGCTCAAAAACAGGGAGATGGCCGATATGATTAAGGCCATCGATCTAGCCCAGATTTATGTGTGGTATATATAGGCACCTTAATAGTCGGCCCCCCCATGAGTTAAGAATGAACCCCCCCCCAATGCTAATTGGAAAAGATTACTTGAATGTAGAGATAATTTTGTAATTACAGTTTTCAGTATGTTGAATAATAGTCCAAACCAATTTAACAGGCATTTTTTAGTTATTCTGCTAATATCTACCAAAGCTGCAAAACTGTCATTCCATTGTGTTAGAGCCAACATTTTATTATTATGGAAAAATGTGTTGCTTAAAGGGCCCTTTCAAGGATTGCTATTCAAAACCAATGCAACAAACAAGCCCCATAGAAACATTCTAAACTAAAATTTTAGTTGAGCTAATCTAGTTAATATTAACCAGAACTAAAGTAAATCTTCTGATAATCCTAGCGCATTATTACACATGGTCAATAAAGTAATAATCTGCACCTTGGGAGCTGTGACTCATTTTCTCTGTAGTGTATTTACCTGGTTCATTCTATATTTACTAACAGTTTTAAAGAAACGATATAAAGGACGTAGACAACAAATGATAGTTTTTTATGACTTTTTACAGCATCTTAAACATTTCTACCTCTTTATCAAAGGGTATTGTTTAGTATACCTTTGTAAAACACCAACCATCAATGAAGTAGCATAAAACATTTACCAAGTCGGCAGAAAGGTGGGATATATAGGTCATTAGAGCAAATTGTGTTGAATTTTTCTGGCCACGTTGAACGCATGGTGTCTCGCACTATAAATATAATGTACCCCATGCGGCAGTTATGATGGGAAAACCACTAAGAGCTATGTCCCAATCACCCTTTTGTCATTGATGTCACAAAATGGCTGTAGCTTAAGCCAAATCCTTTTATCGCCAGGTATGTAAAGTAGGGCCTTTCATTAGTCTGGGTCAGACAAAACAACCTTTGGCTGCTTTTCCAGATCGGTGGACCTGACCATTGAGGCGATTATACAAACTCTTATAGACGAATATTTTTGCGGAAACATTTCGTCTGGTGTAGCTGTACAATCGGATGCAAAGATATTAAATGTACCAACATCAACTCTAAAGAAATGCTAATGACTATCTAAAAAAAGGATGGCTTGCCATTTATGTCTAAGCAAAATGTAATTCACGTCATCAGACTAAATTTTAGCTGGTGGTAAAGCAAAGACGCAATTAGCCATGTTGTTGCTAAGAAAATGATTATAAAAATAGAGGCAAGCTTGAAAAGAATTTACAAAAAAAAACATATTTTATATTAATGATAAATTACGGTAATCATATTAAATTCTGGATAGACTATAACGTTTATTTAAAAGGCAGCAGTTTTCTTGTTAATATAAGCTATAAAAGAAACTGTTATCTTGTGTTATATAATATATCTAATATATATATTACACAAACATACTACATGTATTTTTAAAAAATGATATACGTTGAACATTGTTGGATCCCCCTGTTGGTCCTTCTCTTTTTATAAAACAAGAAAATGCTTTTTGGACATTTATATTCCTCCGAGACATGTAGGATAGAAAGGGTCAAACAAGGTTTGCAGTGACTTCCATAGGACCTGAAGCAGGCCGATATTTAAAAAGATCTTTCAAGCCACCATCTTGAAACCTTTAAGTAGCTCAACTAAAGACATTCCGATTTATAGCAGTATTAACATACAAAAAGAGTATTTAAATGATAAAAAGTTTAAATACTTTTAAGAGTAATAAATCAACCAAAATGCAATCTGTGAGGGCTGCCAGAACAGAATAGAGATATCAGTTCAAATGTTTTTGCAGCTATAGGAAAATGATCATGACTGTGATGCAAAAAAACATGTCTTGTTTAAACAGAGATTAGTGGATTAGGTAGTAAAATAAAATAAAAACAGTAGAGCTGAATATGCGCCTGAGGAAATGAAGCGCTGCAATGGGGCCCAGGTTTCCTCAAAGTTATCTTCATGTTGTGCAAGGAGGAAGAAGGCTTCCAGCATATAAATATCTGACATTTGGAGAGCCAGATGGAGATGTCGGGGAGATGTTTGCCTCCAGAGATGGGGGATACATGACCGGGCAGGTTACCAGTGTTGATTACAGAGGTTGTATATCGAGATCGGAAGCCGGTAAGATGTGTAGCAAAAATAGGAGCTGGAGTCTCAAGATCCTGATCAGTATGACTTGATGTGTGTGGCGAATTGAACTCCAGAAGGGCAAACGTTTAGGACATTCCGAAACAGATGTTGTAGCAATGTTCCAGGGAAACCCCACATTCTCCAACAGAGATTGTGTCGTTGTATTTAGCAAGTGTGGCAGGCACCCTGTACCATCTTGAGATTACTATGTACCCTTGCTCTTGGAATTTGGAAGCTATTGAAGACTTATAGGTCATCTTTAATAGTCTATCTGTCTGGGACGGATTGAACACTATGCCTAAATCTTGTTCCCAAGCTTGTAAGAAGTTAAGGCGATAGCCAGTGGTGGGTGAGGTAATGGCATTGTATATGAGAGAGATTGAGTGTCTCACCGGAGTGGCTGTCCTGCAGAAAGTTTCAAATGGAGTGAGAGCGCGAGTGAAATCAGTAGAGAAAGGAATTGTGTGGAGAAAGTGCCGAAGTTGCATGAAATTCCAGAAGTTATAATGAGTATCCATGAGAGTTCTAATTTCCTCCTCCGATGCCCACTCTGACATGGTGGCAAAATC
The DNA here is from genome assembly GCA_036250615.1 of Ptychadena robeensis. Taxonomy (NCBI): domain Eukaryota; kingdom Metazoa; phylum Chordata; class Amphibia; order Anura; family Ptychadenidae; genus Ptychadena; species Ptychadena robeensis. Next base: position 87,150,765 of record CM070034.1, on the reverse strand, counting down.
GATTGCCCTGAAGTTGCCTTTCTCAGTAAGATAGGAGAAGGGTTTAGAGCGAACACCGGGAGGGAATGCCGGATTCTCTAGAATAGGGTGCATCAGACATGGTGAGGGGGAAAGATTATATTTGGTGAGAGTAGTACGGGCTATTCTTATCGTATTTCCGATCGTGGGGTGATTAGATATAGCTGGGGGGAGAGCATGTAAAACCCAGGGTGAGCCTCTCAGGTCCCAGGGTGCGTCTTCCTGCTCCATGATGACCCATTGTTTATGGGCTGAATGACAGCACCAATCTACCAACCTGGTAAGATGGATCGCTTTGTAGTAACTAAGGAGATCGGGGAGGCCAATGCCCCCATGGCCCTTGGGTAGGGTTAATATAGAATATTTGGTTCTGGCCGGCTTATCTCCCCATACAAACTTTGAGAGTACAGAGCGGAGTTTGGCAAAGAATGGCAGCGGAATTTTTATAGGAAGTGCTTGTAAAACGTATAGAAGTTGAGGCAATACTGTCATCTTAATGGCAGAACAGCGGCCAAACCAGGATAAAGTTACATCGTTCCACTTCCCGAGATTTTGTTTGATCTTGGCTAGTAGGGGACTAAAGTTCAGAGAAAACAATGAAGGGATATTGTGGCTGATGAATATTCCCAAATATTTAATTTTATCCTTTGCCCACTTAAAAGGGAAAGCAGGGGCCAATTTTGCAAGTTGCATCGGCGTGAGATTGATTGAGAGCGCCTCAGACTTGATGACATTCATTTTGAAGTTGGACATGAGGCTGTAAGTATGCAAAGCGGTTAACAGGTTGGGGATAGAGATGCGGGGTTTGAGATAAAGAGTCATCAGCGTATGCTGCTATTTTGTGGTTCCCCGATTGCTTCTTCACCCCACTAATGTTAGGATTCTCTCTAATGTGGCATAGGAAGGGTTCGATGGAGATGATGAAGATCAAAGGCGAGAGAGGACATCCCTGGCGCGTACCATTAGAAATAGAGAAGAATTCAGATCTGGTCTCATTGACTCGGACCGAAGCCGAGGGATTCTGGTATAGTGCTAAAATCCACGACAGCATGTTAGGGCCCAGACCAATGTACTGTAAGGTAGATTTCATAAATGTCCATGAGACTCTGTCAAACGCCTTTCTTGGCGTCCAAGACAGGAGAATTGTTGGAGTTTGAGAAGAGGCAATAGATTGAATAATGTTTTATGGGACAAAGCCCACTTGGTCTGGATGTATAAGTGACGGGATATGTTTGATGAGTCTATTCGCAATAATTTTCGAGAACAGTTTTAAATCCGTATTAAGAAGAGCAATGGGCCTATAACTTCCGCACTCAGAAGGATCCTTATCTTCCCTGGCGATGAGAGTAATATGTGCCCTGAGGGCATCCACAGGAAGTAAATGCCCACTCAATAGTGAATTAAAGGCCAGTAGAAAATGAGGCAGTAATAAGTCCTTGAAGGTTTCATAATATTGAATTGTAAATCCATCTGGAACCGGGGCTTTCCCATTCTTAGCTGATTTAAGAGCGAATTCCACCTTTGAGGTGGAGATCTGACCCTCCATCTCTGAGGAAGCCTCCATTGAAAGTATAGGCATGCCAGATTTCTGTAAGTAATCTGAGATTTCCTCTATGAGATGGGGACTGTGTGATTCCGCCCTTGAGTCAGAGAGATTATACAGTTTATTGTAGTAGGAGCGAAAGGCATCTGCTATGTCAGCTGAGGTATGCTTTTTATGGCCTTGGGTGTCTTTGATTTGTTGAATGTAAGTGTTCACTTTTTTGGCCTTTAGTGCTCTGGCTAACATACGGCCCGGTTTATTGCTGAATTCATATAAAGCCCTTCTACCCCTCAGCAGTCGGGCTTTAGTTTTGGTGAACAGTAAAGAATTCAGTTGTGTTAGTGCCTGTAATTTCGCGCCTGTCTGAGCCGCTAGCGACTGCTTGTGAGTAGACTCAAGACTATGAATCTCAGCTGTGATATTGGCAATCTGCGAATCATACAATTTTTTCTTTCTGGCATCATGTTTGATAAGGACCCCCTAATAGTGCATTTGTGAGCTTCCCAGTTTGTCAGGGGTGATGTGTCATGTGGTAGGTTTGTCTCGAAATAAAAGGAAAGTTCTTTAGAGATCTCTGATTTAGTAGTCACGTCTTTGAGCAGAGCCTCGTTCAGGCGCCACGAGGGAAGTTTAGCAAGTGGTTCTAACAAGTCCATATACAGGTGCATAGGTGCATGATCTGAGAATACTATATTGTCAATTTTAGCATCTTTCACTCTAGGTAGGTCTCATTGGGTCACAAAGAAGTAATCGATCATAGAGTAGGTTTGATGAACCATTGAATAGTATGTGTAGTCTCTGTCATTTGGATGTGTGCATCTCCAACTGTCCACTAAGTGACTCTGATGTAAATCTGTCTTAAGTCGTTTCAGTTTTTTGAACGAGAGATGTGAGGTGCCCCTGGACACGTCTTGCAGGGGGTTTAGGGCAAAATTTTAATCTCCACCTAACACCACTATCCCCTCCTGAAACGAAGAAAGTTCAGAGAGGATGTGTTGGAGAAAGGACACCTGGTCCACGTTAGGGAAATAGACATTTGCCAACGTGACCACTTAGTCTCTGTTAACTATTTAATGAACATGTCATGTGTAGTGTTGAGCTCGAAATTCGAATTTCAAATATATTCGGCGAATATCGGCTATTCGAGAATTCGCAAATTTCACGAATATGGCGGCGGATATTCGCAATTCGCAATTTCGAATATTCACATTGGGATGCTTATGGGCACGGATTGCGAATATATATTCACAATGCAAAAAAAAATTATTCGCAAAATTATTCGCCACTATACTACCCAGTTGTTGGTAGATCTAATGGAGATTGTATGGATTGATCTTAAGGTGTATGGGGGGGCTTAAGGGCTTGTCCCCACTTAAGCACTCTGCCATTGTATCCAGCAATCTCCCACTGTCTCCTGCGATTAGAATTACGGCACAGTACCTGCAGACAGGAATTGGGGGGCGAGATAGGACATCTTGCCCCACCCTGCTTGGTCGCACCCATAGAGAGTGAATGGGCATGGTTAAAATGAGACACGGTATTTAACCGCTCCCATTTATGTCTATGGCCGTGATCAGGGGTGAGCAGCTCTGCCGCGCAGCAGATGACCACTCAAGCCCTTAAGATGGCCAGCAGGGTGAATGACCAAGAAACAATTTAGGCGCTGTAGGAGTCAGGAGCTTCAGGAGTCTCTCTAAACACAAGGTCAGGACTCTCTGCTGATTAGCCCAGTATGTTCTTCCTCTTAGATCACTTAATGATCTTGCAGCACGGATCACTTGCAAGTGACAAGAAATCTAAAACCCAGAAATTACAGGCACTAAAAAAATGTAGGCAATATGTGTGCTGTGTTGCTTTTAGCACAGAATGCACTGCAAATGGTAAACAGGTTTCAATAGAAAACCTCTTCTACCATTCACACTGGTACACACTGCTTGGTGCATCTGCTCTTAATTTTCTATAGGGCCATTTCACACTAGCCATGTTTGCATTGCAGTCCGGTTGGCATCACATCCGGTACCTGGCACGCATAGTTCCTGGTTGTGCTAGCCGGATGTGATGTCACTGACGTCACTTCTGGGTTTACGAGCCGGCTTTTTACTGCAAGGGTTCTCTACCCAGTCTTCACCCAGTTAAAAGATTCTTCCTCCGGCGAGATCTCGCTGCTTCTGTTCCCGCTGGAGGAAGAATAGAGAGCTCCTTCTCGCCGGCGAACAGGGCGGGTCGAACACCCGTACTGCTCGCCGGCGAGAAGGAGGGCGAACATGCATGTTCGCGGCCGAACTATCCGCCTTGCCGGCAGTTCGACCATGACTAGCGGCAAGTCTAAAAGGCCTCTAAAAGTGTAGGATTTAGGTTCAGGTGAAAACAACCTAAAGCAAGTACTCCAACAAAAGCAGCTGAATAATTTGACCTTTAAAATCTTCATGATTAATGCTAGATTCATCACGGCAAATTTGCCAGTGTGTAACTAAACTTGTATAATTTAACTTATATAATGATTGATTATTTCAGGTTTCTATCCTGTATCCTCTTCTGAACCTTTGTTATTCAGTATTTATTTAAATATAGCACTTATTATTATGTTTCCATAAAGTCTGCCTACTAAGTACTGTATTTTTCGGATTATAGGACGCATAGGCGAATATAAGTTAAAAAATGTCTTATGGTCCGGATATGTAAATAAAAAAAATATGCTCCATTCCTTCCAGCCAAGCCAAAAGGCCACTGCCAAGAGGGAGGTCTTTGTTCCAGCTTGGAATTCAGGGTTGAAACTTTAATATGAGTATAAACAATTGCAGTACCCATTCTCTGAATCCACTGAGCAATCTGGCACTAACAACCTACACATGAGCAGCTATTTTCGTGTAGTAGGAGGAATAAGTCTGTGTTACATAATTGTATTACTGCAATGCAGAATGTTTTTGTAAATACACAACTTATGCTAGGCATACACATGCCGAGTAGGTCAGACAGACCTACTCCGATATTCACCGGAATGCAAACGTGATGACGTCATCACGTTTGCACCCCGGTGCATTATGGGGCCCCTTCAGTCGGGCAGCACCCTTTGTGTGCTGGCCATAAGCTGCAATGAAGACGCCGTCTTCATTGAAGCTTATGGCATCAGCTTGCCTCGGCTTGCATCGGCCAGAGAATATCGGACATGTCCGTTCTCTGGCCGGCCGAGCTGTGGGGCGACAGGGATCAGTCGCCCCATGTGAGCACATGCCGATAAGCGACCGATCTTTAACCTGACCAACGGCGCGCACGCCCATCGGTCAGGTTAAAAATCGGCCGCTTATCGGCATGTGTATGGCTAGCATTATGCTATACTAATACTCACTTACTCACTCACTCAGTTATTACTGTTGTGAGCTCAGTCTGTTGTTGTGTATATATAATGTGACTCCTGCCATCTGTAAATATCTGTGTAAAAGCTGTATAAATTGATGCTATTTTGATAGCATAAGTTGTGTATTTACAATGGCATTCTGCATTGTAATAAAAAAATTATGTGACACAGACTCATCCTTCCTCCCATATGTAAACAGGCACCATGTGTAAGTTGTTAGTGCCAAATTGTAAAATATGTTTCTCTTGACTTGACTTGACTTGACTTGACACACTTGACTGATACAGTTGAAAGTGAAGGGTTAGTTAGTGCGACCTTATGGCCAGTTCTGTCTAATAGTACTCTATGTAACTTTACCTTTTATGAAGATGTGCTCACAGTGGCCCTGTCCCATTCCTTCAATGTAAACAAACTCATTCTAAGCTGCTTGGTGGGTACCTTGTCTACCTCTACCTCCAGGAACTATTGATAAACTATATGGTCTGGGATTAGTTTGGTGCTTAAAGTAATCCAGCACATACCAAGTCATATGCATTTATTGCAGGACTAAAGCTTGGACACTACAGGGAGTGCAGAATTATTAGGCAAATGAGTATTTTGACCACATCATCCTCT
>CM070034.1:87120566-87135506 GCA_036250615.1 Ptychadena robeensis | reverse complement strand
AGAGGCTCCCCTGGGTTTTACATGCTCTCCCCCAGCTATATTAATCACACCCACGATCAGAACTACGATAAGAATAGCCCGTACTACTCTCACCAAATATAATCTTTCCCCCTCACCCAGTCCTGATGACACCTATTCTAGAGAACCAGGCATTCCCTCCCGGTGTTCGCTCTAAAAACTTCTCCTTATCTACTGAGAAACGGCAACTTCAGGGCAAATCGATTTTGCCACCATGTCAGAGTGGGCTCGGAGGAGGAATTAGAACTCTCATGGTACTCATTATTAAACTTCTGGATTTCATTGCAATTTCGGCCTTTCTCCACACAATTCCTTTATCTACTGATTTCACCTGCGCTCTCACTCCATTTGAAATTCTGCAGGACAGCCAATCGGTGGACAATCAATCTCTCTCATATACAATGCCATAACCTCACCCACCACTGTGGCTATCGACCTTACACTTCTTCAAGCTTGGGAACAGATTTAGGATAGTGTTCAATCCGTCCCAGACAGATAGACTATTAAAGATGAACTATAAGTCTTCAAATAGCTTCCAAATTCCAAGTTAGCAAGGGTACATAGTAATCTCAAATGGTACAGGGTGCCTGCCACACTTGCTAAATACCAACGACACAATCTCAGATAGATGTTGTTAGATGTGGGGTGTCCCTGGGGTACGTTGCTACATTTGTTCTGGGAATTGTTTAAAGTGATGGCCGCGAACCTCCATGGGGTGTCCGCGAACGGGCGGGTCGAACTTCAAAGATGGTCGCCGTCCGCTCTGTCGCGGAACATATTTCAATTCCCGCCTCTAGGCGGGGAAATTGAAACGGAGAAAACCGGATTGCGTCGTGATGATCACATCCGGTCCGTGGACCGCAACCTGGAACGCATAGTTCCTGGTACGGCCAGCAGGATGTGACGTCACTGACGTCACATCCGGTTTTTTCCGCGGTCTTTCTCGCACAAGAACGGCTTCTGTAGTGAAAAAGATTATTCCCTCCGCAGGATTACACAGGTGTGATCCGCCGGAGGAAGAATTTAGACCTTCTGTCTGGCCGGCGAAACAGTACGCGGTCGAACACCGTACTGTTTCGCCGGCGAGGCGCGACCGCGAACCATGCCGTTGTTCGAGGCCGAACTGTTCTCCGGCGACGTCGGCCCATCTCTAGTTGCTAAACTGTTGCCCTTCCTGGAGCTTCAATACGCCAACACATGCAAGTCAAATTATGATCAGGACTGGAGACTCCCCAGTCCTATTTGCTACATCCTTAACGGATTCTGATCTCGATATACAAACATTCTGAATCAAACACATGGTACATTCATTGTAATCCCCCATCTCTGGAGGCAAACATCTCCCCCGACATCTCCCTCTGGCCTCTCCCAAAATGTCAGAGATTTATATGCTGGAACGACCTTACTTCCTCCCGCACAACACAAGAAGATAAATTTGATGAAAACCTGGGCCCATGCAGCGCTTTCATTTCCTCAGGCCGCATATACCGCTCTACTCCCCACCCGCCCCCATCCTAAATTTCTACCCCCCCTTAATTCTGCTTTTTTTTCAGCCTGATACCCCATGCTCCTGCTCTCTTTTCTCTTATCGATCTCCTCTCCTCGCTGCCTTCTTCTACTATCTGCATCCTATCTTACCTTCATCTTGGTTCCCATCATCCTCCGTGTTGGGCACTGGCTATTCTCAACTATACCCCTCGTTCCGCGACCATTGCTCAGGTTTTATTATTAAAAAATTAGCTTATTGGTGTGGGTTTTGTCCAGTCAAGATTACTACAACCAATGCTGTTGCTGCATTCTGAAGTCACTTTATAATTTAGAAGAAGCCTGTGTGTCAACATGATACCAGATATGTACAACTTCTAAACATATTGTGGGACAACCCTAGTGTGTTCGAGTACCCGTTAAAAAAAAAGTAAATTGAGAGGAGTTGCTAATTATGTCTGACATGATGGTATATGAAAATTGTTATGTTGACTTTATCAGTGTTACTCATACTTTCAATGAAAACCTTAAATGTATAAAAAAAAATTCAGAGACTAAAGGTTGATATTTCCGATAGGACCAACTTAAAACAAAGCGATTTTTTAAGGTGGTTATATGGAAATCAATTCCTGCCACACTGGTATGATCGGCCAATAGGGACAATTGACAGAAAATGTATCAAAAAGTGATGGACATGTGGGAAAATTTTGCTGATAGTAGAGAAATATTCTGAAGTTTTTTCGATGATAGTTTCAAAGCGGTTACAACACAATGCGAATCTAAATGTAGCCATAGGATAACTATGCGCCTATACCCTTTTACAACATTAAAAAGAGTTTTAGTTTCCTAAAAGAGGATGAGTGAATGGGTAGTTTATAGGGTTAAGGCCCCCATACACAGTGTCGGATTTCGCACGGATTACGGCACGATCGATTACGGGCGCTTGCACGCGAAACGATCGGACGGGAATCGCATGCAGCCCACCTTGTCCAATCGATCAGGTCCGAAGCGTTCAGGGGCTTAGAACGGATACGACGGAGAAAGAGGAAACCAACCATTTTGGTCTTGCTCATCCGGATTCTGCACAACATACAGGGGGAGGATGCCATGTGAGGTGGAATCGGAGGTGGATCGCACACGAATTGGGCCGGATCCGCTCGGACAAGGTGGTATGCTGAGATGATACTCTAATTGGCCGATTGATCACACTGCGTTCCGGCAGAATCGCCGGAAGCGATCAGATGATGATGGAATCGATTGGAAGGAATCCCGGAAACGTGTATGGCTAGATTAACAGTTTTTTTTATAATATTGCAAATACACGAAAAGGCACCTCAAGTGGAATTTTGGGCCTCCCATAAGCAAATACAGTTGTATAAAAAAAGGTTACTACACAAATGTCAGGTTCATGTTGCTGTACACATGTGAGACAAGATTAAATCATTCAGAAGTTTTCGCCTTTAATGTGTGGACTTATAAAACTGTACCACTCAAATCGAAAAACAAACTGAAAATCTATTACGTGGAGAAAAGAAAAACAATTTTTTTTTTTTAAAATAATGTGGTTGCATAAGTGTGCACATCTACTTCTAATGGGGATTGTAGCTTGTGTTCAGAATTAAGCAACCAAATTCAATCAAATGTTTAAATAGGAAGTCAGCATACACCTGCAATTCATTTACCATGCCTTGATTAACCCCAAATAAGATTCAGTGGCTGCTCCAGTTGGTCTTCTTGAAACTTTTTAAGCACATCCCACAGCAAAAGGCCTTGTCCACAGAGGGGATTCCAAAGCATCAGAGGGATCTCATTGTTAAAAGAATCAGTCAGGAGAAGGGTAATAAATAATTCCAAGGCATTCATTAGATTATACATAGAACACAGTGAAGACAGTAGTCATCATCAGTAGGAATAAATGGAACCCAGTGACATATCAAGAAACTGGACGTCCTCCAAAATGATGAAAGGCCAGAAAGAAGAAGAAAAACAGGTCAGGTAGGCTACCAAGTGGCCTACAGCAAACATTAAAGAGCTGCAGGAATATCTGGACGTAACTGCATGTTGTTGGACATGTCACAACCAATCTCCTGTATTCTTCATATGTCTGGGCTATGGGGTAGCGTGGCAATGTGAAAGGCCTTTTCTTAGGAAGAAAAACATCCACGCAGGCACATTGTACAAAAAACACATCTGAAAGTCAACCCAAAAAGCATGTGGGAAAAGGTGTGATTGTCTTGATGCAACCAAGTTGAAACTTTTTGACCATTAATTCCAAAAGATATGTTTGGCACAAAAACATATGCACATGACCAAAGAAACACCATACCCAAAGTGAAAGTATGGTGGTGGCAGCGTATGCTTTGGGGCTGTTTTTTTCAGCCTGGAAAACTGGCGGCCTTAGTTATTTAGTTAAGATAGATGGCAATTATGAACAGTTCAAAATACTACTCAATATTGCACAAACCTTAAGCTAGAAAACCTTTTCTGCTAGGAACCATCTCTTCAGCATAAAAACTTACCCAAAAGCATACATCCAAATTAACAAGGGAATAGAAGAAGATTAAAGTTAAGAAGGCCAAGCCAGAGCCAGACCTTGAATACCAAATCTGATCCAAAAATCTGTGGGGGTTGATCTGAAGAGGGCTGTGCACAGGAGATTGCCCTCGCATCTGACAGATTTGAGTGTTTCTGCAAGAAGAGGGGCAAATCTTGCCCAAGTTTTAAAATGCGCAATGATCAGGTTCATGACATGAATGATCTCCTGGGTTGTTCCAGCAGACAGCTACCCTTTACGCACCGACATTTGTTTGAGGCCTTCCCCCCAAGTAAACTCCAGGCGGTTGTTTGCCACCTGCCTACTGCAGCCAGGTGTCTAATAGCATTGAAGAGGTAAACAGACGCTTGGCCCCTTCTATATCGGATAGTATGCTAGGATTAAAGATGTGATGTTAGGGAAAGCTCACCGCCGGTGTTAATGATACACTGAAAAGTTTTATGAGGTTTGAGGAACTATGGTTTTCTGGAGATCACCCTCCTTCCTCTATATGCTTTTTGGACGAGTGGCCTAGGAAGGCTTTTTTGGGAACCCCCAGCGAATGGCCGGCCTGACTCTTCGTATTACCCCTTTATCTCTTCTTCTTTCTCCTCATTTTTTCTTGCTCTCTTTCTCTTCTATGCACATTCGTATTATACACATTATGTTTTGCACTTGCGGAAATTCCTTGTTAAATGTTGTGCCTAATTTATGTTTCGATTCTTATGCTGTCTGTGCTATAGTTGATTTCTGCAAAACTATGTTGGTTACGGGCGGCTCGTGATTGACTGGACTATGTTTTCTTGCTGTATTTTGTTGTATTCCTTTTTTTTATATATATGTATTTGTATATTTGAAAATTTTAACATAAACCAGTTACACAAAGCACCAGCTTGATAACCCCCAAAAAAGAGTGCTGTACTAAATCAAAAGTTGCTTCTCAAGTATTAGTTAAGTGGCGTGAAATTTTATACAACCACGTGCTTTAGTTCAAATTTGTTTGCTTTCTCTACTAAAAAATATTTAAGTTTGTTTTTCATTTGAGGGTACAGTTTCTAGGTCACATAAAAGGGAAAAAGTCTGAAATGGATGTATCTTGTCGCATTTTTGTCAGTACAGGAACCTGACTACATTTTATAGGGTTGCTTGGATTTTTTATATCCACTGTATTGTGTAACAGGTTTTGGTTTATGTAATGAGGAATGCATGGTGCAGTCACAGTTTACCCCTGCAAAGATGAACAAATCCTCATAGACCTTCTGTGAAGTGCAACTTAAGTGAGTAACGTGAGTGGCAAAAATATGATGCTGCTCCTAAATAAAGAGTTGACACTTGATCTAGGATGTATATACTTCACTACATTGAAAGGAAAAAGGTTGAAGGGCATGTCCTTGATGAGTCATCCCGGTTATACTTACCTAAAAAGTTTGAAAATGTCTGTCGCTATTTTCTACAACATCCATGTTTTTACAAATCCTTTGTTTACCTCCCTCGCACAAATGAGGAAGGTGAAGAAAATCTTTTAAAATGCCTTTGCATATGCGTTAAACTTTTCATTTGGTATGTTTGGAAAATCTAAACCAAATAGCAGTGACATTTATGTTAGTATATGTTATTAAGAAAATAGCGCGGGAACACAATCTCCCCTGTGTGTGATACAGCAGGCGAGGGGAATTCAACGGCTAAAAAAAAAACAATCTAGGTCGAGAATTTAAATCATAAGTAACGATACAAAGCTTAATTAATGTAAAACATGTTCATGTAATCAAGATATATGAACTGTACATAGCTAAACACAGAAGTTACAGTAACAGACAAGGGTTAGATAAAACATGAGATACAGTTCATCAAACTGGTAGCCAACACGCCTGAAGCTAGGGAAGCTTGATGTACGGGGTCCCTATTCCAGATAGATTGAGGGAAAAAACCATCCTCGGTGATGATACACGGGGGTTAATATAACAAAAGTTTGCGTGGTCTGCCAGCACCTAGATCTTGTTAACATAGACACAAAAAATAAATCGTGCACCCGAGAAGCTTAAGTTATGGAGACCGATCCACCATTACTGAAGGTGGACTTTAAGGCAGGACTGGAGTGTGAAATTTAGAAAACAGGTTCATAACAAAGTTGTCAAACAACCAAAACATGAAGTATTATAAAATGTCCCAATGTTATGCATAGGTCATTTGATATCATAGGAGATTTAGAACAATCCATGATGTTGTACAGGTTCATGCAAGAGGGGTCACCATGTTAACAACCACTCTGTCGCTTCATCAGGACAGTCTGTTTTGCATGAGGTTAGCTTGGGCTGAAAGGAAAACAGAAGGTATTTTGAAATTAGCGATTTGTGAGGTAACCCAAAGTCATGTTGAGGTAAGTTGCGAAGGCATACATGAACATGTTTTAACATTAAATGAAGCTTTTGTATCGTTACTAATGATTTAAATTATCGACAGATTGTTTTGAAGCCGTTGGTTTAGTCCCCTGCCTCTGTATCAAACAAAGGGGAGATTGTGTTCCCTCTCTATTTTCTTATAATTTTGGGATCTCACACCTCTTTAGGAGGGAGTCCCCCTTTCCATTTGTATATGTCATTGATTGAATTTAAAATGGAAATTGGGGTGGAGTAAAAATGGAGTAATGATACGGAATGGGTGGTGGTACAATGTCTACCACATTCAGTATTTCTAGGCAAGCCAATGACAATTAACCAATCTAAATTGCCACAGAACATTTTGGAGATAAGATTGTATGTTTTTAGAGGGGAGAACTTCACTCAGGAGGTGGCCTAACAAGCTGCCACTTGAAGATACAAAGAGTAGATGTCTGCAGAGTACAGTGATAGGATTATGACTTGCGCTCCATAAAATAGATTGGCTTGAATATTATTGTTATATGCATAGGAAAAACAGGCTTTGTTGGTTGTAAAGACTAGTTGATGAGCAGATAGGCAATATTCGCATTCACAAATATAAAAAAAAATTCACTAATATTTGTAATTAATTTGAAAGAAATCATGATTCCAGATGTGTCCAAACATGTATGGGGGGGGGGGGGGTAATGTATTATTTAAGTGTTCCCTATACCCTTATAAATATATACACCCACAATATATATCAATACCAAGGTTGAGGGTGAGAGCAACATGCACAATGCATCAGAGATCCCACTCCCAATTGTGGAGTAATAGGAACTCCAGGGACTTTAAAGGCGGCCACGATGGTTATATGGTCAAATGGATAATAAGACAAGAAAGAAAATAAAGAAAGGGGGTCGCTTTAAAGTACCCTGTATCCTACACAATGGGCTAACGGTGTTTTGTGTCCCCAAGTTACAAGTCTTATATACATTTGCAAGACAATCGGTCCTTAAAGTCCCCGGAGTCCTGTCTCCACAATGGGGGTAGGCTATATGATGCATGTGCAGTTTCCTCTCATTCTATAACCCGTGTTTTTTTTGTATGTGACTATGCTAGCCAACACATGCCGATACGCGGCCGATTTTAATCTGGAACGACGGGCGTGCGCCGTTGCGCCGTCGGTTCAGGTTAACAATCGGCCCGCTTATCGGCATGGTCCACTGGGGCGACAGATCCCTGTCGCCCCACAGAGCGGCCGGCAGAGAACGGACATGTCGATAATGTCTGGCCGGAGCGCAAGCCGATGGAAGCCGATGCCATAAGCTGCAATGAAGGACGGCGTCTTATTTCAGCTTATGGCCGGCACAAAAAAGGTGCCCAAGCCGACGATTGAGGGGGGGTCCCATAATGCATCCCGGAACAAATCGGGACTAGTCTGCTACACACATCGGCGTGTGTATGGCAGGCTTTAGGAACAATATTTAATGACATGAGGAAAAACTTTTATGCCTCACTTTTATGCCTTGATGACATGGTAACTATCTGAACAGCTGAAAGTCAACACACACACACACACACACACATCTATCTATCTTGTTTAGTACAGCCATTCAAGAGTTAATGAGAATTTTATTTAAAAACACTTAAAAAACACTTTCACATGCCTTATTTCTTTATTCCTCCATACCCATTATCTAACATTTGTGTGTTAAAATGGATAAATTGTATGCTGTGGTTTACACAAATTAACCAGCTACAGTTTATATATCATCAGCTTTATGTTTTTGTGAATGTAAGATGATAACCACCCTGCTGTGACCATTTCTGTTGACAGTGAAAAGGAAGGCAATAAAGACATAAAGATCATTTAATATACTGGAGGTGAAAAATAAAAACGAAGAGTGAAAATTTAATGGGATGGGAAGAAGTTATATAAACCTGGTACTTTTTGGGCAAAGTCACTGAACTTTAATGGCAAATGACTGTCAAATTTTTTAATCTTCAATTTTTGAGTTGGAAACTATAGTGTTTAAGTGATACCCTTTATTGGCTAACTGAAGTCATTAGATCCCTAAAGCTTGCTTCTCTAATGACTTCAGTTAGCCAAAAAAGGGTATTAATAAACTCCAATTTTTCTGTATTCATCGATGGCTAACACAGTACATCACTATCTATTTCATTTTTGAGTGAGTTATTAATGGTTGTTAAAGGTACTTAGGATCCTATACACTTTTAATTGCTTAATATTGGCTGGAATTAATACAAATGGTGTGAAAACACATTTTGCCACAGTGTAAAACAAAAAAAGTAAGTTACTTAAGTAGAATAAACCAATTTTGTAGAGACAAACTGAATTATCATCAGCAGTGCTCCTGACAGCAGGTCTGGTTTCTTCTGACCATTTCATGTGCAGTTCAGCTCTTGTTGTTTCATTAAATGAGGATTTATGAGATCAAGCTAGGTCTTGGAATGTAAAATGAGGGAGTAGTAGTATTACCTGCATAGCTGTGAGATGAGGCAGATGCTAATTGAATCTTATCAGGAACTGGTACGTGATGGAACAATGTTTAATATGAAATCCTCATGCTTTACGTCTACCAGCTGTCCATAAATAGTACAAATAATATGTAAGTTTATACATTAAAGGATAAGGTTTAGTTTGTAGTTTCTTTTACATTCATTTTAGGTTTGTCAGTTTTCGTTACACCTAAAGTATACAGTTTACTTAAATAGTATCTTAGCCCCTTTTACAGTTCTATTTCCTAGTGCCTATACCAATACGTCATGCATTGCAGTATACACTGCTTTATTATTTCTTATTTTACCAGCATACATCATTACCATGTGATATATTGCTAACCATCCCCACCTATAGCTTATCTTCTCAGTTGCTTTTAAGTCTGTAATTTATGCTAAATGTGGATGGTAAAATTTTTCATGGGTGGTGGTTAATGTAAGGGCATAAGAAGATGCGAAGGGGAGACGTGGGAGCACAGAAATGGTATCTGTAAATGGAATGAATGTCAAAGCTTGCTTGGAGGTATGCTTTGAAATGTTAGGCGATGATACTGTGTATAGTTATACCACCAAAATAAAAAAGGTAGAATATTTAATTGGATTGCTGAACATGATCGAGTTGTAAAATTTCAGTTGATTGTGCAAATATCTAAAGAGGGTCTTTTTTAGATGTTTTAATGGAATTGAAAATGGTTGATGTGTGAATAACTAAAGACCTAAAGGGTTTTAACAGGGATTGGTAAGCACAATTTAAGCAAATGGTAACAAAATTTACGTTGGCAATTTATACATCAATGCTGTGATCCATGTGTCTCACTCATGGAGAAAATCAGGTGTCCATACCCTTATCTAGCTTTATTATTTAGTTCCTGAATTTCATTTAATTCAAAATGAGTCAGTGAACCACATTGCATACATACCAAATAAAAACCTTAAGCTGGCCATACACTCCGAGATTAAAATTAGGATCCATTAAAACAGACCAATGTATCCCGACGGCGGTATCGGTTTGGATCGTAATATTCGGCAAAAAAGCTACCACATTGAAAATCCAACTTACGATCGTAATTTTTTTTTTTTACGAGAATGTCATCGAAATTAATTGACATTTATAATCGGCCATTAGGGTTTTTTTTTTTTTTTTTAAAGGGGAAGCCTCGGCAGTAATTGGTCGGTTAACACTATGAAAACAGTATGACGTTTCCCGATGTTCCCAGACCAATAAAAATTTTTGAACATGTCCAATAAATTACGATTGTAAAAAAACGGCAATTATGATCGTATTATATCGGTTGTACCATGTGGACATGTGCGGATTTCAGGACGATAAAATGCTTTTATTGGTCGGTTTTAATGGATCCTAATTTTTATCTCAGAGTGTATGGCCAGCATAAGGCTGGCCATACACAGTTCAATATTTACATTCGATTGACTTAAAGAGATTGATTTTTTAGTCAATAGCATTGGAATCGATTCCTGGTAATCGATAATGTAATCGATAATGAACAAAAAAATCGGTTCAAAGTGATCAGACATGTTGGTAATTTTTAGTCGATCATACACATACAGTATATACAGAAGGAATCTATTCTGGTAAAGGATTTGACTATGTTGAAGGAATTGATTCCTGTAAAGGAATCGATTGATTTTAAATCAAATCGGCATTCGAAAGAAAATCGAATCGACTATCAAATTGCAAATGTATTTATATTTACTTATATTTCATGCAAATTTATGTCATATTTATTATTTAATATCTATAATTTAAATATATATATTTTTATATTACAAAAAGTCCAAAAGGAGATGCTAAAAACATTCAAAGCTTAAACTGTGGTTAATTTTATGGTCTGTGTAGTGCTACAGCCACAAACATAATTTGCATATCCGTTATCACTATAGTGAGATAATTGACCATGCCCTGACCTGAATAGGTCATGCTCCTTATCCTTTTAGGGACCCTCACAATTGTTCATTGAAACATTTCCAACTCATTAGCTTGAGTTCTTTTTGCCTCTGAAAAGTCTATGGAGTTCTAAAAAAATTTATGTGTGGGATAGAATGGCGAATCGCTTTCATGGAAAGTGCTTCAGCTATCAGAAGACTTCAAAATTCTTGATATTGGGTCAAACTTAATATAATCAAAATCACGAAAACACATGTAACATGCTGGGTATAAAAAATTTTTATTTTTTTTGTACCCTACAGAATAAAACATAAAAAAATTGCAAATTAACTTTAAAATAAATAATTAAAATTGGAATTTTTTTTTTATAGCTGTTAAAACACACAAGTTTACAGTTGTGAAGTTTCTGGTCCTTTGATTCAGAGATGAAGCAGGTCAAGTAGTTTTTAGATTATATGTCTATAAGAACTCTTTCAAAGTTTGCCATGTATTATTGGTGTCTGCCAATAACTGCAAAATACTGTTGTCTGTACGTTTTCTGGCTATGGAAGAAGATGTCTGAAGAAGAGTATTTCACAAATGAAAGGAATGTAACCTTTTGATCTGGCTCCTGGTACAAGCTATAGTTTGTATTGAAATTACACTATGCTTGGTATTTCATTGCTTCTGATAAGAGGTGTTAGGATAATTGCTTAGCTTGCCAGAACCTCTTGCATGAAAAAAAATTATATACCTAAGATAACCGGCAGGTAACCGGCAGGTGAATACAATTCCAATATTATCCAAACATGAGGGAAGGGCCACAATTTAGGCCTGGGTAAAATTAAGAACAATTTTGTTAAGCCTGTCCAATAGTCTTTGTTAAAGTGGGCATACATTGTTAGACTTTATCAATCGATTGAATTAAAAAATTATCCCAGTAAGTCAATCATTTGAAAAGGGATTCCTTTTTTTGGATTGAAATCGAATTGGATCCAAAATTGGATCGAAATCAAACATCAAATTAATGTTGGTAAATTTCAGCAGATTGTTCAAGTATCTAATGGGGTTTCTAGTTATTTAAGATAGCCATTCACTGGTTAATTATTTTGCTATTCGATCGTCGATGCAATTTTCCTGCAAACGTCTTTCCAATTTAAAATAAATCGATTCATTTAAAGGTATTGATTTATCCAAAAAACAATCCCTGTGAAATAGATTCCTTCATAGTAATCAATTCCATTTGTAAGATCGACCAAAATTTACCAACACGTCCCATCACTTTTCGTTTTTTTGTTCAATGTCGATCACTTATAATCGATTTCCATCCCATAGATTTAAGTCGATTGAACATAAAAATCGAACCGTGTATGGCCATTTTTAGATTTTTATCTGATGGTACTATGGAGCACGATCATATTTTAGGTCGATTGAACAAGAAACCTTTATATTCAATTCGAAAAATTTAAAGCGGAAAGTTTCCCGCACACCTGGTACGATTCACCAAAAATTATTGAATTCAAACTCAAAATCGAAAGAGCAGTGATCGGACATGTTGGTGAGTTTTGCTTGATTGTACAAGTATCTGATGTTTTTTTTAGGTATTTTGATTGTTTTTAGGATGGAACTATGCATTAGCTCCAAGAAAGGAGCAGGAATCAATGGTGTTTAAATTGATTACCCTGTGTGGTGGTACGATCGATCGATATTAACCTCCTGAGCGTTTCGCCGAGGTCCAGATTTCTGTACCAAAAGCGTTACGCTGTTTTCTATTGAAACAAAAATGTTGTAGGCCTGTTACTGGCCAAAATATGTCCAAACACAGGTCTAGTAGGCATCTTCAATATATAAAGTTTCACATGCTTAAATATAAAAAAAAATCACATTTCATGATAAAATTTTATAGAAAACACAAACATCTGCTCAAACAAGAATTCATTTTTTAAATCAACCAATACTGACAATGCAGTCTGATACTCAATGCAGGGAACATACGTCCACCGCGGGGAAAAGGCAGCAGTGGACGCAAGCCCTTACAAAGTATTGATTTTTTTTGCAAATACATGTTTTTTGTTTTTTTTAAATGTGTTTTTTCATTTTGAATTGAATTGTAGGCAAAGATACTCCAATCAATGTCAGAATGAAAGATAAACCATAAAGAGCAAAAAAAAGTTAAAATTTTACTTCTGGCCCCTCCCCCTCATCACGCATGACATCATCACGCACCCACCGGCGCAATCCCGAACACCGGGATCTGAAGATAGGACAGCGGGGGACACGGTGCGAAAACCTGCAAGCATCGGTATAGCCTGCAAGCCATCTGGCTGCAGGTTTCAGCAGCCTGAGTTAACTCGGGCTGATCCATTTCAGCAACTTTATTTAATTTATTTGTTTGAATGTCCAGAAGGTTAAGCCCCCTATACATGCATAGATCCGATGGCAATTTTGTGACAGATCAATTGGCATGCCAATTCATGGCAAACTGATCAGCCGTAAAACCAACCAGAATACATGTGGCCCAAATAGTGATCAGCCAGAAAGCACACAAAGGGTAACGCCATCACACTGCAAACGGCTGCTCGAGATTTGTGCAGATATTACTGTATGTATGGCGGGCTTTACACTGACACGCGATTGTAAAACCACACGGCACGATCAAAAATCGACCCATGTATGGCTAGTAGTGATGGCCGAACTTTGGCCAGGTCCGCCGGCGAACGGGCAGATCGGACTTTAAAAGAAGTCCGCCATCCGCCTGTTTGCAGGCAGATTCAAATTCACCACCTCCAGAACGCATAGTTCCTGGTTGCGTTAGTTGAATGTGACGTCACTGACGTCACTTCCGGGTTTTACGAGCCAGCTGCTCACTAGAAGACCGGCTCCATGCCTGATTCTTCCTCTGGACTCTTCCTACTGTACGGTTGAATAATTTTATCATGTTTTTATGTTTCATAAATTATGGTGAACTTTGGTGAGATACACGACACATGTACCTTTGTATGTTATGAATTGTTATATTGGTCCAACCACATTAAAGACTTTTTATTGATCTTTATACTAGATATTGTTATATTCTATTCTGAAGCTGGACTTTGAGTGCTGTAAAACCCCTTCTAGTCTTATGTTTTAGAGGCAAGTCCTCAATTAGGGAACTCATGGTCTATATATACATTGGGTTGGCACAATTTATTAAACAATTAGTATATCCCTTTACCAACTTTATGTGTCTGGATTATAATACAGCACACATGGAGTTTGTGTAAGACTGTATGTGTCCCTTGCCCTTTTGGGGTAATGACACTTTTGGGGTAATGACACAAATTTGCCCTACATGGAAGTACATCATTGCGGATGAGTAAAATGGATGGATATGGAAACAGGGTCCCCTGTTCTTAATTGGGCTCCACCATATTTCAGGCTGGAATAATGTTGGAGGTGGTGTACACATCGTGAATCCTTTTAAAAATCTGATACAACAGCATAACTCACACCACAGAAAAGAATCATTAAGGAAGCTGTGACTTACAGGCTTTTGTTTAATAGAATCTGTAAAATGTACAATAACTGAATTTATGTTAATGGTAAAAGGGGTATTGATCAGTGGAAAATGTTAATTTTATTGTAACATTTACCAACATATTTTAATAAATCATGACTAGGTTTATACCCATGTCTGAGAATCCTCTTGAGTTTCAGACCTAGTGGACCCCTACACAAACTTTTTTTTACATCTTTTGGGCTTGGTTAAGCCTTCTAGTCTCTGTTAGGATTAGGCCTGATATGCTCTTTTAAGCTCAAAGGGCTCTTTTATGCTCAGGTATATCTTATTCTTGGTTCATATTGTGTACTATTTGTGGACTGCTTTAGTTGGATGACAAAATGAGTGAATATTATTTAATCTGTTTTAAGAGCAAATTCCACAAATTCTTACAGAACCCTATCAAGTCATGAGGCACTTGTAATGTGGCAAGAGAAAGCCTTTACAAAGTCACTTTAAATAGGAACTATATAGTAGCTATTTTCTTATTTCCTGATGCATAGTAAATCTTCCTGCCTGAGTATTAGTTATAATTTGAGGTTTTAAACTCCCTAGCGCACTGCTGAGGTCCAGATTTCTGTACCAAAAGCGCACCATAGAC
>CM070034.1:87098743-87118398 GCA_036250615.1 Ptychadena robeensis | reverse complement strand
TGGAGGGCTCGCAGCAGAGCTGAGACTATTTTGCTCTGCCGCATTACCAGCGAATTAATCTCTGGTCCCAATAGTATGAATAGTTATTGCCGGTCATGTACTGTGCCCCCTCCTATTCTATGCTTGCAAGTGAAGAGGAACATGTCCTGAAGAGCATTAGAGATCTGTGAAGGACAGAACATACAGTGAGAGGAGGTCTGTGGCTGCCAATAAGGGGGGCTTTGTGACAACTTATATGTGGAGGCTCTCTGTTTAACATTAAGTTAGAGGCTCTATGGCTACCTACAGGGGGCTTTTTGTCTACCTACAAGGGGGCTCTCTGTACCTATATGGGGGCTTTGTTGCTACAAATAAGTGTGGGGCTCTCTGTCTACCATTAAAGGAGGGGCTCTATGGCTATATATAAATTAAAACCAACAACATACAAACCTGACTTACCCAAACTTTACCAGGAGATGCAATGCCATTGTTCACATTAGTGGTTGAGGGTCATTGTCAGAGTAAATTGTAATCTTTTCAATAAATACCGTATTTTTCGGACGCACTTTTTCACTCCCAAAATTGGTTGGGAAAAGTGCCTGCATCTTATGGTTCAAATGTGTGAACACACACAGCCATCCGGCCGCCGGTGATCGCAACTTGGCTCCCCGACAGCTCTCCCGGCAGATAGGAGAGGAGATCATCCAGCAGATAGGAAAGATCAGCTGTGTGATGGAGAGGAGATCAGCCGTGTGTTCTCCATCTGCCGGGAGAGCTGTGGGGAGCTGAACTGTATTGGCTATATTTGCAGAGCCCCGCAAATATAGCCAATGTAGAGTGTGTGGAGAAAGCTGCACTGGCAGGCAGCTTCCTCACACAGCCGAAGCAGAGAAGGGATAGAGAGACCAGAGTTCAGATTTCCCCGTGCTCCCCCTCCCTTCCCTCACTGTGCTTTGTGTGAGGAAGAAAAGACGCTGAAGTGTGCTCTCTAGTGACACCATTTTAGTGGATGAAAAGGGGTACTGCATGAGATTTTTTCACATTCATTTAAATAAATGAAATATTTTTTTTTTCTGATTTCCTGCTCTAAAAACTGGGTTCGTCTTATAGTCAGGTGTGTCTTATTGTCCGAAAAACATGGTAATAATTACGAACTATATTAACTTTTATAAGTTTCAAGTTTAACTAAGACTTTTTAGGGAATGTTTTAGAGAAGGATGTAATTAAAATTGTTGTCATTTTCCACTAGCCCCCCCATTCCTAAGAGACATTGGCTGTAAGCAGGCACTGCTTGTCTCTCTGCTCTAATCACTCCCTGCTCTCGCTCCTCCTGATTGCCGTCTATTGACAGGAGGGAGGAAAGAGAGCAGGGAGTGATCAGAGCAGAGAGGCAACAGATCTACGGCTCTCAATATATATTTCAAGGATTGCAATGTTGCGATTTGTCTCTTTGGTCGAATATGTTTGCCTACCACTGCCCTATGCCATCTAGCGTGTTAGGTGTAAAATACATGATGGTTAGTATTTTGCTTATTTTATAATGTATTGCAGTGCCATGAGTCATACATTAAGAACACTATATTCTCAATGAAATCCCTCATTATAAATTGGAGAAATAAACACTGGGCAGTTTAATATGGATTTAAAGAAGGGTTTTTATGATTGTATATTGGCAGGTCACATTTAGAAGTTAGCTACACCTCTAAACTAGAAGAGTTCTCCTAACCATTTATCTCCTATTGGGTGAAAGCAAAGGCCAATTATTCCCAATCCTTTGTTTCTCCACATTTTTAATATATTGGTACCTTGCTGACTTTCTTAACCAAACTTTGCATTTCAAGCTTCTCTATACAGTGCCTTCATGAAGGTCTGAAGAATAGAAATATTCAATATATAGAAAATATTATTGTTTGTAAGATTGTGGTAGACTACATAAGCATATCAAACTTCACAACTAAAGTTTTGTATTCTACATATCTTGCCTACCATCATCTCACTCCTAACATCACAACCATGCCAGTCCTATCCCCCCCCCTACCTATTGTATACTCTGTTCCCAATCTATTGGATTATAAAGCTAGCCATACACTCTGCGATAAAAATTATGATCTATTAAAACTGACCAATGTATCCCGACGTCGGAGTCGTTTTAGCTCGTAATTTTCGGTAAAATACTACCACATGGAAAATCCAATTTTGGATAGATTTTTCTGGTTTTATCGAAAATGTCATCGAAAATAATTGCCGTTTATATCGGACAATGTGATTTTAAAATGAATTTAAATGTAAATAATAAAATAATTAATATATATATATAATAGTAATTCTATATACATAGATATTAGATAGATACATATTACAGATAAACAATATATATTGATACAGACAACAGATATATGTGTAGTATATACTATTTAGATGATATTTATGTATACATGCTGTGTACTACCATACTACATATACTAATACATTTGAATACAATTGTAATATATCTTTACATCAAAACCTATAGCTAAAAAACTAAATCTTGGGAATTTATGAATACCATGACATTAGTAGGTGCTACACTGAATAAATGTGATCGTAAACAAATTAATTTACGATCTAATATCATAAAATAAACACTACAACTTTAAAAAACCTCTCCGGTCAGTTCAAGTAAACTATATTTATTAGAATATATATATATATATATATAAATACTTCTACATTGCGACAACTAGTACGTTGGCTGCTATGCTGAATAGCCACCATGTCAGCGGCAGCAACATGCCGGCGGCGGAAGTCTTAATATGCTAATAAGCATCATCGGCACTAATTGGTCGGTAAAACAATATAAACTTGCCCGATGTTCCCAGACCAATAAAAAAAATTCTACTTGTCCGATGCCTTTACGATCGATAAAAACGGCTCATTTCATTCCGATAAACTGCTTTCATTGGTCGGTTTTAATAGATTATTGATCTGGGATGTATGATTTGGCAATCTGTCTGTATGTATCTTTATCCTACATTTAAATGTTAAGTTCTGCCAAATGTTCTAGCTTGCCTCCTTAATAAATGCATTTTGTGAGGAGCTCAAGTGCAGTGGAATGTGTTGATTATTTGTTCTTCTCAGACATTGCCTGGATTGGTGTGCACACTGATTTGGAAGTTTGATTTATAATCAATACAGCAATATCCTACTCCTTTTGGAAGCCTTTAAAATTTAGCTCAGAGGCATTCATATCTCTGCATTCTGTATTCCAGGAGGTATGTTGTACGGAGAAGGAATATATTACAACTTCTAGCCCTGTTACCTGGTTAGCTGCTCAGAGTGCTATAAGTGCACAAAGTGCTGTAAAGAAAAAGGTGGCTTTTTATTTCACACAACCAATATATGTACAAACAAAAGATTAAATAGGGTTATCTAGGTGTTGAATACCTCACCAGAGTCTGATGTTACGCTCTTTTAGAGCGTTGGGTGTAATTGTATTTTTTCTCCTCTAGATTAACTTAAATTACTTTTTATAAATAATTCCTTTGATAGTCTTCTGTGCTGAGCAGTTTTCAGAATCTCTCATCACCCAGGAGGGACTTCTTGATGCCACTTTCACCTTTACTATTAACAAAATCCTGGGCATGACCTTTCTGTGAAGATTTTTAAAACAAAAAGGGGCATAGTTATCCTGCATGATCAAGGCTAATATAGTTCTCACCCCAAGGCCAATGACAGCTTTATCCATCCAATTTTCTTATTTATATTTTAGGTGTTCTTACCCTTTAATAAAGTTTTTTTTGGTAATCAATCCAGATCAAGTGGGTTTTTTGCCCAACAAAACTATTATTCTCGGTAGTTAATTCCTCTGTCTGACTCTTGTGTCAGACATGTAAGCTCTAGGATGCTCCTTTACCCCAATGCTGACAAAGTTTTATATATTTAGCTGGATCAAGCCTCTGTATATTAACCTCCCTGGCGGTTCACTGAGGTGCAGATTTCTGTACCAAAAGTGATACAGTGTTTTGCCTTTCCGCCCCCATCGGCGTCACTGATAACGCCGATGGGGGCGGAAAGGCTCTGTTTGCCTGCAGCTTTGTAGAAATGCTGCAGGCACACAGAGAGCCAGCGGTTGCGCCTGATTCCGGCACGGGCACAGTTTGATTCACGATCAGACTGCGCCAGTACTTGCTTTGGGCGTAACGCTAGGGAGGTTAAACCAGCCATTGACGCTATGCTTGGTGGGCGTTTATCGATCAATCGGCCGCAGCATGATGACATCATCATGCCATGGTCAATCGTTCAAAATACACCATTTACGATTTGACAACCAATACTTTGGATGGGGACCCTAGTCCCCATTCAAAGTACTGGCGATCGACCAGAGAAAAACGTTTGTTCTCTGGCTGATCAAAGTTTTGTGCGAGTACAAACGGTTGCTCCAGGTGGGCGCATTCATTTTGCGATTGCTCACCCAGCGATCACCCCGAATGCGCATGGTGATCATTCGCAAAATCGGCCAGAGATTGAAGCGCTATAGCCGGCTTTAAAAAAAAAATTTGGGGGGGAAAAATTATTATTATTATTTTATTTTATAAGTTTACACTTGTTTTCTTTTCTTTTGATTTGGATTGGATAAAACATTTACCCAATCCAATCAAATTAAAAACAAATGTAAAAAAATGAAAAAAAAAATCGAAGAAATTTTTTT
Source organism: Ptychadena robeensis (assembly GCA_036250615.1). Taxonomy (NCBI): domain Eukaryota; kingdom Metazoa; phylum Chordata; class Amphibia; order Anura; family Ptychadenidae; genus Ptychadena; species Ptychadena robeensis. The sequence continues at coordinate 87,113,732 of CM070034.1, read as the reverse complement.
TTCTGTACCTTTAAATCTCCCGCCCGGCGCGTGACGTCATCAGGACCCGAGTGCCGATCACAGAAATAGCCGGAGACCTCGGCTATTTCCGGATATGATTCCACTAGCAGAAACACTATCGCTAATTGCAGCGTCCCTTTGCCCGAACTGGGTTCGGGCATATCGCTAGGGAGGTTAATACATGGTACTGTGTCACCACACTTTGAGGTCCATAGGTAAGCTATGCAGATGATTTGAGAAAAATACAGCTTATGAAAACAACAAAATCTAAATCTCAGAAAATTTGAATATTACATTAAAGATCTGAATGTGAAAAATGTCGACCTTTGATAAATATAATCATGCATATGTACTCAGTTTGGGTGTTATAGAAGATCAGGATGCTTTAATAACGGCCTTTAGCTCTTCTGCATTGTTCTCTCTTATGTCTCTCATCTTTCTCTTGGCAATGCCCCATAGATTCTATGTGATTGCTATGTCTTAAGCTGGGCATAGACGGTTAGATGTGCGTACGATCTTGCCATAGATCGACACCCGTGCTCGCTTGTGGCGATTGTTCGGGCGCAAAATCAGCCGCAAATCTAACACCCCCACCTTAAATCGGGCCAGAAATCGATCTGCCAAATTGTGGATATGTCCGTATTTTTAGATCATTCTCATAACTTTTGATGGGTACCAGCATCCCCATCCAAAAGTAAATGCCGGAACAGAAAAGATGTATGGCCAATTCTCAGAACGACCGGCGGTGCGTGATGACGTCATAACGTGCGGTCGATCAGCTAAGAGATCGACATAAAATCTAAACATCTATGCCCAGCTTTAGCAATGTTAATTTTTTTGTCAGGTGTCATAATTTGGGGAAGGACTAAAAGGGTGGTGGTCGGTAGACAAGGGTTGGAGGGCAATTTTCACTACATAAGAACAAAGAAAATTTTTCATGACAAATGTACATGTATTTGAAGTGGACCTGTGCATGGAGTATGTATATGCGACTTTTTATACATTCTTTACATTAGTTACATCTTTAATCCTTAAAGCTGTCAAATTGAAAGTTATTATTTGCTATATTCCTGCTTAGCAATGCTATTAAATTCTTGATTGGGCAGGGTTCAACCCCTAGTTCTGTTTAATTAATTCTTTATATAAATAGTAATGATACCTGTGCATCGTGTGAGCGCAGGTCCATTCTCTGTGAGGCCAGATTATAAGCTATATGGCAGAGATATATTTCTTAATGGCCCCCTCAAACCCACATGATAACAATGAGTCATTGCATACTTCTAAATCTCATAGCGGAAACATGCTGTATGTTGTCCTGCAAATTAACGCATAAGAAGTTGCATGTAAGTGAATTCATATGTTGCACTGTGGTTGGCAGCCCTTCTGTCAGGGCTGTACCTGCTTATGTGGGGACATATAAAGTTTAGCAGTTTAGAACTTTATAGAAAACAATTCTTTAAAGAAAATAATTTCTCTAAATCCAAGTTGTATCTGTGTCATTTCTAATTTCTTCATACATTTGTGGAGAAGTAAAATATGAATGCCATACTACTTATTATTATTTTTAATAGCTGTCCGATTATGCGTGCTACATCACTCCATACCACTAAATTTCGAAAACAACTCTTGATCCATTTTTCTATTTGCATTATTGTCAGTTGATGAAAATGGCAGTCGGTAAAGCAAATGAAAGGTCTTTGGCCTCCATTACACTGACTACCTTTAGCTCTGTATGTCTGCCCTTTCTGGTATTAAAGAGCATTTGCATGCCAGAGTTTCAGGTCATGCAATTAGCAGGAAAGTACATAGCTCTTTCCTGCTCATTTATATTCATAATTTATCAGATTACCTGAGAAGGTCACTTTTGCAGTTTACAAAGTTTAAAGAATCCACGTAAAACTAACTTTTTCTGTTGTCTGCAGGAAAAAAAAATTAATCATATTTTATAAATGCCAGATTAACTCAATTATTGGCATAACATGTAAATTGTATACTAAATTAGAATCATTTTAGTTTCTTGTTTTCACATTTATATAATAGAGATACTAACATGTAACAAGTGTAAAGAGCAATAGCATACATGTAATAATGAGTAATAAGGCTTAATAACAGGAGTAATAAAGCTTAACAAATACATTGATGGGTGCCTACAGATCATAAACAATAAAAAGTTTAATTTACAAATGGTAAAAAAAAGATCTAACATAATAACAAAAACAAATTCCAATATTGCTTGATCATAAATATACAACCCCAGAAAACTCACATTCTCTCTGAATAAATAGTATATGCCTGGCTGTCTTTAACATCAACACTTTTGGGGTCGCTGACCCGCATCAAATATGGAGCAAGTGGATTTAGAACACCTTGTGTGCCACCTGTTCCATCATCTCAGAAATAAAAAATACTGAAACGAATAAATCAGTATGGGAGCCAATGAAGTACTTTCAAGACATTTTAACCAGTTCCACAATATTTTCATTGGAAGCTGCATGCTTGGGGACTGTGTATCTGTTGTTTTGCTTTAAACTATGAATTTTAATGTTAAATGTTAAAGCAAACCTAAACTAAAAATAAAACAAAACCCCCCAAATTTTTAGTTTTTACTTATCTCTTAACTGTCCCAGTGGCTGAAAGTTGCTCAAAAATCGACTTACCTACTCTGCTGTCGGTTGTGGAAGCCACAACATTTATGTCTGGGTAGCTTCCAGTCTATTTACTCTCAGATTGTGTCCATTGCGAAACATTGTATTTGGTTGCCCCCAGTGGCCGTTCACATTACTGCAGCCTTTACCAGAAAGACTGGAGGCTACACAGACTAAGAAAAACAGACACAGAAAAACTTTGAGCTTTGGTTTAAGAATGTCTCATCTGACATATTATTCTCAGAATGCATTCTACAGAGGGGGAAGAGGAGCAATGGGGGAAATACACAAATAGCTAATTACAGGTTAGGGACGAATGTTTATCTGATGGTTTTGGTGCGCTTTAAGGCCACCATACATCTTACAATCTTTCCATACAATTTATGTACAATCAAATTTTGTTCTACCAAAACCATGTAATAGGAGAACCTTTCTAAACCTCCCAATCACTATGTATTCTATCGGGGAGGACACTATACTACATAGTTGTTGGTAGATCTAATGGAGATTGTATGGATTGATCTTAAGATGTATGGGGGGCTTTAGTGTGGTTAATCAGAAGGCTTGGATTCCCTAGAAGGCTCTATAGAAAACTTGGATTCCATAGAGATAACTCATTTGTGTCTTGGGCAGTGTGAATATTGGCAACATATGTAGCAGCTCAGTCCATAGAAATATTGTATGCCACCGTCAGCCCTTAGCAATCAGCTCACATTTCATCCAAAGCCCTCTGGGGGCATGTCAAGAAAATGTCTTAACCTTTAACATTAAATTAATATTACTAGTTAAATTTCTATTTAGATCTTCAGTAATCAGACCTATGATTTAAAAATGGTGCTGTTCATCAAAACTCAATTTCCCTGACTTGATTCATCTGTTGCAGGAGCTTTCAGTATTTCATTTTTAGTTATTTGCAAGGCAGAGATAAAAAAAAAAACAAGGGACGAGGAAGGTTTAAACGACAAGCTAATCAAAATGTAGTAGCGTAACAAGCAGATGCAGCCGCACCTGTCAGGTAATCAGAGCACTGACATAAATTAGGACATCCTGCACTTTTTAAACCGATAAGCATTTTGTTATTTTATAATGAGGAGCTTGTTATTATAAGTGCCTTTATAATAGGATTTAAAGGATGGTGCCAAAAAAATAGCCTTCGAGTCTGATGAGTCAGCCTCAGAAATGAGGGATTAGTGTAATCTTACCCCTGAACCACCATCTTGCCTAAACTATTTAATTTTAATATAGTCAGGTAATAAGTATAGAACGGAAAATGTGCAGTATGTTTGCAGCATTTTAATGCATTTTCTTGAAGAAGCGACAGAGGGCAGTAAACTTCCACAAAACAGAGAATTGTAGTGTTTTATACAATCTATCCAATGGCCAATCTTACAGAAAAAGACTGCATTGTTAATGTGTAGGTTAGACTTTAACAGGAACACAGTCATAACATAAGAGCCTGCCAGGGGGTAGGTTTTTTCCTTGTAGTTGGCAACAAGAATCAGCTAACATTATTACTATTAACTTTTATTAACAAAGCACCAACATATTATGCAGTGCTGTTCATTACAGGGTTGAAATGATAGGGTTGAAAGTCAACAGAAGCTAACATACAGGTACAGTCTAAAGCCCCCCACACACGCAATGAGCGGCGGCCGATTTTGACGCCGACCGATGTGCGTCCGCGCTTGCAAAATCGGCAGCCGATCGTGGTTGCTGTAAGCGATGGATCACGAGCGACCGTCATCACGCTGAACTCCACCGCACATCTGTTGGCCCCCACTCGGTATGTGTGTGGGGGCCTTAAGACACTGGAGAATAACTCAAATTGGACTTACAATCTAATATCATCAACATAGAAAAACATAGAAGAGCAACAACATAAAAATATGACGTGGACATTTTTAGTTTTTCAAATATTTGTTTTGTATTTTTATTTCGAGTGGTATAAGTACCGTATTTTTCAGACTATAAGACGCACCTGACCATAAGATGCACCCTGTTTTTAGAGCAGAAAATCAGAAAAAAGAAACATTTTTATTTGTTTAAATGAATGTGAAAAAATCTCATGCCTTTTCAGCCACTAAAATGGTGTCACTAGAGAGCAGACTTCAGCGTCTTTTCTTCCTCACACAGAGCACAGAGAGGGAAGGGAAGGGGAGACCCCCATGGGGGAATCTGCACTCTGGTCTCCCTGTCCCTTCTCTGCTAGGGCTATGTGAGGAAGCTGCCTGCAAGTGCAGCTTTCTCCACACACTCTGCATTGGCTATATTGCAAATATAGCCAATACAGTTCAGCCCCACAGCTCTCCCGGCAGGCTCCTGCCTGACACAGCTGAACACAGGCTCCTGTCTGCCGATGGAGATCACACAGCTGATCTCTTCTCCTATCTGCCGATGGAGATCACACAGCTGATCTCTCCTATCTGCCGGCTGATCTCCTCTCTTTTCTGCCGGGGGAGCTGTCGGGGAGCCAAGTTGCGTTCACCGGCGGCCGGATGGCCAGGGGTGGTCGCACATTTGGACCATAAGACGCAGTCACTTTCCCCCCCCCCAATTTTGGGGGTGAAAAAGTGCATCTTATGGCCCTAAAAATACGGGACTTCTCTAGAATCCTTTTACTCTGAAGCCACCCTCATTGTACCATAACCCAAGAAAAAATAATGCATTGTAGTTTACCAGTCGTAAAGATATTGGTGTATGCATTTGTTTTATTTCTTTTAAAATAAACAGCTGATACAAAAGGTCTAATAGCACGGTACCATGTGGTACTACCATGTCCTCCAGTATTTATTTTTCATTCTCCTTTAGGCTAAATTTACACAATTTTTTCATTTGGCTGACACACAGCAGCTACCTGGAAATGGATTAACTTCCCCTTTGAGCAGACCCCTGCACACTTGTGCAGTCACACGTTCAGATAACACCCCCATGATATTGGATGAAAGTCCCAAAACCACTGCGGTTTTCAGGCGGTGAGCAGCCGAACCAAAACCTTCCATGTAAATAAGACCTTAGAGTTTATACATTCATAATTGAATCAAATAAAAGGTCAATCAAATAATCTTTGTGATTAAACATAGACCTTTGAATAACAACTGTACTAAAAATGCTGGTTATGTGTCTATCTCTTTGTTTACCAATTTCTAAGTTCCTGAGCAGGCACAAAATAATGCTGCAGTTTAGTATAGAGACTAAAGGCCCCCACACACGTGCCGAGTTATCACGCTGCACCCCGTCGCATCGGTGGGCACCCTTTGAGTGCTGGCCTTTAGTTTGAACGGGGACGCCGGTCATCGGCCAGAGTTTACAGACATATCCATTCTCTGGCACCCACGATCCGCAGCCAATTTTGCCGCCGAAAATCAGCCGCGGCTCGTTACGTGTTTTTTATCCCTGTAGAATATTTGCTTCTTACCTTACTAGCACTCATTGAAGGTAAAGGGGGAGGAGGGGGGGGGGGGAAAGAGGGTTACCCTCAGTGGGGACTTTTAGTTGGCAAACCTAGCCTAGTTAACATACGTCTTCAAATGATAGCGAAAAAATACTTAAAGTTTAGAGATTTTATTAAATTAAATTAAAAGGAGGATTTTATACATAAAAACACATACAATATAGAGGGTACAATACAGTACAGAGTGCGACTACTCCCGAATCATATATCGTCGGGTGTAGCCTGTTTGGTGTTACACAGCTGACAGATTTTCCAGAAAGATGGCTGAAATGGTCAACATGTTTCGCCCTTTGATAGTGGGCTTCCTCAGGACTTAACAACCATCTGGGATAGTAAAACGGGAAAGGGGAATATAGAGGAGGCAGCCGGTCTATGGTCAAAGCGATGATAAGGCTTATAGCTTTCCCGCAGGAAGAGGAGAGGACACTGGCGGCGCAGATTGGGCTTACCCTTCACTGGCACGGATATCTTCCATTAATTTCAAGCCGTTGCATGATCCATAGATCAGATCCTGACCCATATTTTCAGCTGTGGTATTGAACCCTGGACTTGCGCCCATAGGTCTCCTCTCTTCCCTTGGAACCCCCCCCCCTCCGCGGTTTGGGGTAACATTGGGGTCGTTCCGTTGGAGCCATCTATGTGTCCCTACCTGCGGGAAAGCTATAAGACTTATCATCGCTTTGACCATAGACCGGCTGCCTCCTCTATATTCCCCTTTCCCGTTTTACTATCCCAGATGGTTGTTAAGTCCTGAGGAAGCCCACTATCAAAGGGCGAAACATGTTGACCATTTCAGCCATCTTTCTGGAAAATCTGTCAGCTGTGTAACACCAAACAGGCTACACCCGAGGATATATGATTCGGGAGTAGTCGCACTCTGTACTGTATTGTACCCTATATATTGTATGTGTTTTTATGTATAAAATTAATTTAATTTAATAAAATCTCTAAACTTTAAGTATTTTTTCGCTATCATTTGAAGACGTATGTTAACTAGGCTAGGTTTGCCAACTAAAAGTCCCCACCGAGGGTAACCCTCTTTCCCCCCCCCTCCTCCCCCTTTACCTTCAATTATCACTGTAAGAGGATGGGCAAACCTAACCCAAGAGCACACTGTTAGCCACGACTTCCCCCATCTTACCTTACTAGCACTCATCCAAACCAGCTTTTTTCATCTAATTGTCTACCATCAAAAAGTTTACTTCCTGTGATAATGACAAATCTGGTCCCTGCAGGTAACTGATAACAGCAAGCAACATACAGTGATATAGCAAATTGAATTAGCCACGAAAGTAATCCAGAGTGACTAATCTTTCATGAAATTAGTTAAAGCCTCCATGTACTCAAACATCATTTGTTCCTTCTGGTTAAAAACTAATTTTAGGATCCAAGGATAGATCAGGAGATGTCAGATGTTCCCAACTTGTCGTCCCGATAAATGCAGCCACTAGCATCACCAATAAAAAGCCTTTAACTGTTCAAATGCGATATTCATAAGTGAAGGATTTACCTGGGCCAGACAGAATCTTCAGAGTGAAAACTGATAGAAACGGATTCTTAAGTGATATACACAGTTTGTGAACATGCTATCAACCAATAAACTAACAATGAATTACTTTTGTATAGAATTGTAAGTATATCTGATGCTTATCACTTTTTATTTAACAACATAAACATAACTTTATTTGTTAAATAAATATAACAACCGTTATTACAATTTTTATCTAAAGTACATTGTTTTTATTGCTTTAATGAAAAATTATTATAAATATGCTGCAAAACCTTTTCAGATCTTTATAACATATAAAATGTTTTTATGCTGTGTGTAATAATTTGGAACACTGGATTTTAGTTTTTTTATGTTTGAAAAAACATACTGGTATCATTAGGAGAGGTGTTCAATAACATTAGAATTATACTTGAATGGTTGATGACTCAAAAATAATGTTGACTGGCATCGGAAGGTGATTGGTGAATCACAGCTTACACAAGTATACAGAGTACAATTTATTTAGAAGACCACAGAGTCTCAGGTATATTCTGTATTAAGAGGACCAAATGTTAGATGGTGTCTTTCAAAGAACAGAACAAAAGTGCTATTACACTTAAAAAGCAATAATATTGGTTGGCTCGGCATCAATTCCTTTCCTTTTATGAGCTAATATAAAGGATTTAATATCGATGATGTAATACTCTGTTAATTAGTGTTTAAAAAGTTCATAGCATATTTGGAAACATTCCAGAAATGTGAACATCATTCTAAATAAATGGGTGTCTGTACCACAAAGCAGTCAGTCTGCTACTATTACTGCTGATTCAACTGCTTGGTATTAAATGAACTCTTACCAATGCTGCAGTAAAGATTATGGTTGCTTTGCAATAATGTCATTGTATCTATTATAACATCATTCAAAAATGCATTCTAGGACTTGCTTGCTTGTGATTCAATGTACAGTAACTAAGCCTAATCTCTGTATGCGATGTGTAGCTATGAAGCCATTTCATCCTTAGCATTTCAGGCCTTGGAATAGATATTGCTCCTGCAATTATTTCAAGCATAAAATACCCAAAACTTTTTACTTGTTGCATGCAGTGTTCATTGTGATGAAATTTGTATTGCTTCATTCTTTCCATCCTGCATACTTTATTTCATTTGATGTTCTGACATACCTCATTACATTCTAGTGTTTTAATTTGTTCTCTCTAGTAAACATGACAATCTCCATGATATCTGATGCATTAATGTGCAAACAGATAATAAAACAAGTACAACAATATTTATAGTCACATCTAAGACCTTCATTCGCTTTATTATTTAAATTACTGCTCTAACGCTGCTTTTAATGAGGGACATTTTTTAGATTTTCATTGTGGATATACCATTAACTCTGTCATATGTAGTACTGTATGCAGCCTACTGTATATCAATGCTCTAATTTTAAAAACACACATTCAATAAAATGTTGATTATCCAGGATAAGTTTGTCAAGTGGTTTAATTAAATTAAGCTGTATATCCAAGTTACCGGCAACAGTCATAGCGCAGTTTGGACTGGACCACAGTAATGGTATGCCCGGAGCCGAGTGCCCATAGGAGAAGGGCACTTGACTGGGACAGGCCGGGCAGAAGGGTCTCGCCGACGTTGCGCATCTATGATACGCAAGTGGGCGGAGCCCCATTCAAATCGAAAGGTGGCAGCGGAAGGGAAAGATCCCCTTTCGGACAGAATCTCCCTCCCTCCCTCCCTGGACTAGACATTACTTCCTTCCCAGTTGTCTGCCTATTGGTACATTCCTGCGCTAATGTTTTTCTCCGACAGGTCGCACGTCACAGCGGGGGGGTCCTTGGCAGTGTCCTTGGTGGTAGTCGTAGGTGAAGGTCGATGTGGTGATGTCCCAATGGTGGGGCAGTCACTTTTGGTCAATTGGAGATTGGTCCGGAAGGCGTCAGGGGTAAGTTTAGTACCCACAAGCTCTTAAGGCTGGTGGGTACTAGATAGATAGATAGATAGATAGATAGATAGATAGATAGATAGATAGATAGATAGATAGATAGATAGATAGATAGATAGATAGATAGATAGATAGATAGATAGATAGATAGATAGATAGAGCCAGCAAGCACATACTGTTTATTTCCAGTTGTTAGGCAGAGCACACAAAACCAAGGTAGTGGATTATAGTTGCAATTTCATGTATGCTCTCCACCCATGCCAAGGGTCCTCATGTCTGGAGAGTCTTGTACAGACACTAGCTTTTGCTTGCTGGACATGACTAGTGTACAGCTATCTACTGTCTAGTGATCTATTTGTTGTTTCCTATAAGGAAGAACACAGTGAGAGACCACAGCTCCTACAGTCCATACTCTCTCTGACCACCTGAGCTTTTCTCAGTCAGAGTTCCTCTCTGGCTGAAAGTCATTATTAAATCCTGTTTTGTGCCCTGCGGCCCATCCAGTTCCTTGCGTTCCACTCCAAAGTCCATGTAAAAATCAAATGACAACCATGTTGCCCAAATCTTTTCCGGACTCCTTACCTAGAATACATCAGGGACCATAACCCATAACATGAGGAGATATACCATCCATCCAGGACCCAGCATTGGGATCCTATATATAGGTATAGTGATGGCCGAACATCGGCCAGGACTGTCCGCGAACGGGCGGGTCGGACTTGTAAAGAAGTCCGCCGTCCGCCTGTCCGCGGACAGATTCAAATTCCCCGCCTCAAATTCCCTGGAACGCATACTGGAACGCATAGTTCCTGGTTCCGTGAGCCGGATGTGATGTCACTGACGTCACTTCCTGCTCCGAGCCGGTTTTTTAACTAGGAGACCGGCTTTATGCCCGGTCTTCTAGTGAAAAGATTCTTCCTCCGGCACGATCACATAGGTTGTGATCCTGCCGGGGGAAGAATAGAGATCCTCTTCTCGCTGGCGAACGGAGCGGGTCGAACACCCGCACTGCTCGCCGGCGAGAAGATGGGCGAACATCAATGTTCGCCGCCGAACTTGTAGGCTATATATATATAGCCTACAAGTCTTAAGCTTTTTTTCATTTATTTCTACAAGGTGATCCAGCTTGTAGTAGAAATCCTGCCATTGTGTATCTACTGTACAGTAACTTCAGTATTTAAGAATAAAGAAAGTACATACACTTGGAAAGGACCATTGGTGAACTGTGGAGAGGGTACTAGATGTAGTCTATTAAATGCATTCAACGATGTAGCTCAACTCTTAAATAGTCAATCCTTTTTGGTTGCTCTAACCCTCATTTCTGTATTCATAAAGTCCGACAAAATCAAACAAAAGCTACTTTGGTAATATTGAAAGAAAACTGCATTATATACATACAGTATATATTTCTTTGGTTTTGACCATATTTTCACTTTCAATTAAGAAAGCACACATGTAGTGCCTCTGAAATTGTGTGTTTAATATCATTCCTACATAGTAGTTGGGGACCAGTTACTATCCTTACAGATTAATAACCAAGTTTGTGCATATAATAAATTTAGTTTCATCGTGAATTCTTCAAAAACTAACTATCTTCACACTATTTCACAGTTCTTCCGTCTTCTTTCTTGGCTAATCATAATCTATATTTATGAGCTGGTATGAAAAGTAATCTGTGCGTAGAGTTTATAGTGTCAGAAAATATTATTATACAGCAGACACACCTTTTTCAAACTGAATTGCTCAGTCAAGTTTACATAAGTCATAGCTTGCAATACTGCAGCATTTCATAAGTTTAGACCTATTTGTCGAATAGGCGCATAGCGCTTCCAGAGATAACACAGACCTGCTCCTGTGTTATCTCTGAAAGTACGGTGTGTTGCTTGACAAAGAGTCATGACAGGTGAAACGTTGCATGTATTGGCAACTATTTCAATAAACTGACTGACTGAGCATTGCTGATTGTACTGTCCATCATTTTATCTGGAGTTGAATAAATCATGATCCACTGAAATATCATTGCTTATCTCTGCTTATTATAAATAATAGGTAGAAATCTACAAACCATTAAAATGTGATTTGTTTTCTGACACAATTGAGTAGGACATTCATCTAGATCATTTTTCCTAATAAACAATGCCATTGGATATTACAATTCACAGATGTCCTATAGTTACATATAGTTCATATTTCTGATATTTTGAAGGGATATTTTTGTTCTCTTCTAAAACAATGCTTTCTTAGCCTTGCTAGGACATGTAATGTTTCGATAGCACTGTCAACTGAGGTCATTATATTGGAGTCATTATTCTCTAAAAAAAATATTGTGAGTTCAGGTATACTTGAAAGCTCACGCTATATCATGTCTATCTTTGGTTTGTTGCCTTAATAAAATGAATAAGCTTTAGTACTCAACCATTTGTTTCTTATTCTATGCTGTATTGCTGCTTTATTGCATTGACTCCAGTGACAACAAGTGCTGTCCAGCTATATTTAAATCTAAAGCTATTTTAAAATGTTATTTCTGTATATCCATCCAATAAAGAAGTATTTATTTTCCTAATACTCTCATTTTCAGCTAATGGTCAGGTAATCTGCCTTTTCTGCACATCATTTCTAATGATTTTCTAATACACTGCAGAGAAAGCTTATCTCCCATGATGCCATAGAAGGTCACATCTTCTGCTGATGTGCTGTGATAACAGCTCAGCAAGGAAAGGCTCTCCTGTTCTCTTCTGTTTTCCCAAACACTGACCAGCAGGCTCATATTAATGTGCTTGTCAATTGGTTTCATATATATACACTATATACTGTCTAATAGAGGTAGCATCAATTTGCATTCTTTGCAGGAAGAAATTCTAATGAAGCAAGATGCTGTCTTGTTAAAGAGGGTTGTCTCAAGTATGGAGTTCCACCTTAAGCTTCAAATGCAGAATTTATTATGAGCCAGATGCAGTGCCTTAACCAATAGCGGCATGTATTTCTGCTGAGGTAGAAGATTGTTCTTCAATATAAGCTTCACACAGCTTCTTGGAAGTGACTGCAGTGTTATCACCATCTTTAACAGATTTAATCTTCTTATTCTAACTGTGCTTTGACTTTCTGGAGGGCAAAGTAACACAAAAACATACAAACTCTGATAGAAAATACATATATCACAAGATATATGTATACGTCAACACTATTTCCTACCTGGTGGAGCGAGTTGCAAAAAGTAATTAACAAATGTTGTATTAATATTGCAAAGAGCAACTGTTGCATTTTTACTTTTCATATATGGGACTAGTAGTAATAATAACTCTAGTCATCCTAATTTGTAAGTATTGATTTTCCATGATATTTGCAAAAAATTAACATTCGTAGCCTAATGGTAGAAAGCATACAAGAAGACATACAGTCTACAAAAAAAGTAATGGTACAAGCTGACACATTTATGTCACTTTCCCACCCCCAGAACTTATGCTCCATAAGTTTGTTTAGTTGAATAATGGTGTTGAGCTTGAATATTCGAATGTGGAATATTTTTTGTGAATATCGTCAATTCGTGAATTCGCCAATTCCTCCGACATATTCAAGGTATTTGCCAATTCTCGCATTGACGATATACGCAAAAAATATTCGACATTCAAATATTTGAGCTAAACAAACTTATTTTGAATGTTTTCGGTATGGCCATGTATTGCGCAAATAATATTCGCATTACAAAAATAAACAGAAGATGTTCGCAATGTGAATATTATTTTCGCAATACATGGTCATATTGCAAATATTAGAATTTACAAATATCGAATATTAGTAGAATTATTCGCGAGATATCATGAATTCGATTATTGCCTATGCCGCTCATCACTATTGAATCATTTAAAGGAATGAATCGTCCTTTATTTGGACATACATATACATTGTATGATTGGTTTACAGCATCAGTCAGTATTCTCAGTGCTCTTAAACCATTGAACATGAACTAACAGAAATACCTGATGTCCTTCTGCTATAGTTGTGAGAAATGTACATTAATCAACCAAATCATTTTGATATGGCCTATATTCCAAGTATTTATTACAGTTAAAATAAAGAATGATGTGCAGTGTAAACTGGCAGAGGTTCACCTTCCCAATTGTTGTGAACAATATTATACTTTATTACAGTCAGCATGGTTTTGTCCTGAAGGTGTCAGCAACACATTATACATCAATCAGTTAGCCATTGACGCTATAATTGAAATGTTGCTATACACTAGTCTACAGTCAGAAAAAACAACTTCTGCAATGACATTAGAGCCCTTTCACACTAGCTAGCATATTTGCCCTGCACTTGCGTTTCAAGTGAAGGCGCAATGCCCCACTGCACACAGTTTTGTAGATAAAGTTTTGTAGATGCATCTTCCTTCATTGTAGATGAAGGAAGATGCAATCGCGCAGAGCACTGAAAACCATAGGGTTTTTGCCAGTAATGGATGCAGTTAGCAGACGTCAGCTGCAGTGTGAAGGGGCCCTTAAGGTAAACACTGCCGGTTTTTGATTGATGGTTTAAATGATTAAGAGCAGATATGGAGCGCTGTTTTTAAAAAACATTAAAGGACCAAGTTATTTACAGATGTAAATATTAAGATCAACAAGATCAAGCTGCAATACTATCTATCAGTTTTATAGGTTTATCTAACTAAACATCTGAGTGGGGTCATAAGATAGTAATCACAGAAGCCATATATGATCCGCCTATAAGAAACCAATACATTCTTTAGAGCAACATACAGGGAGTGCAGAATTATTAGGCAAATTAGTATTTTGACCACATCATCCTCTTTATGCATGTTGTCTTACTCCAAGCTGTATAGGCTCGAAAGCCTACTACCAATTAAGCATATTATGTGATTTGCATCTCTGTAATGAGAAGGGGTGTGGTCTAATGACATCAACACCCTATATTAGGTGTGCATAATTATTAGGCAACTTCCTTTCCTTTGGCAAAATGGGTCAAAAGAAGGACTTGACAGGCTTAGAAAAGTCAAAAATAGTGAGATATCTTGCAGAGGGATGCAGCACTCTTAAAATTGCAAAGCTTCTGAAGCGTGATCATCGAACAATCAAGCGTTTTGTTCAAAATAGTCAACTGGGTCGCAAGAAGCATGTGGAACAACAAACGCGCAAAATAACTGCCCATGAACTGAGCAAAGTCAAGCGTGCAGCTGCCAAGATGCCACTTGCCACCAGTTTGGCCATATTTCAGAGCTGCAACATCACTGGAGTGCCCAAAAGCACAAGGTGTGCAATACTCAGAGACATGGCCAAGGTAAGAAAGGCTGAAAGACGACCACCACTGAACAAGACACACAAGTTGAAACGTCAAGACTGGGCCAAGAAATATCTATCTAATATCTATTTCTAAGGTTTAATGGACTGATGAAATGAGAGTGAGTCTTGATGGGCCAGATGGATGGG
>CM070034.1:87086582-87098643 GCA_036250615.1 Ptychadena robeensis | reverse complement strand
ATAAAATTATTCCTCAAAAATACCACTTGCCTAATAATTCTGCACTCCCTGTATAACACACAGATGAAGGCTTTTACAATATATGGATATGTATAATGTTTTCGTAAGAAGTAAATATGATAATGAAAGTGCAATATTGTAGTTCTTGCTGGGACTTTTATACATGGAACATGGAACACACACATACACAAAAGATCCATTACTCTCAAATATTGTTCCCAAATCTGAGTCTGATGTGCAAATGAGCACTTCTCTTTTTTCTGAGATAATCCATCCCACCTTAAAGGTGTGGCTTATCAAGGTGCTGATTAGACAGCATGAATATTGCACAGGTGTGCCTTAGACTGCCCACAATAAAAGGCCAGGTTATCGATTGTGGGCTGAGGAATGTTGGTCCACTCCTCTTCAATAGTTGTGCGAAGTTGCTGAATATTGGCAGGAACTGGAACACACTGTCGTCATGTTGCAGCATGATAATGCACAGCCCCAT
Organism: Ptychadena robeensis; assembly: GCA_036250615.1. Lineage (NCBI taxonomy): Eukaryota > Metazoa > Chordata > Amphibia > Anura > Ptychadenidae > Ptychadena > Ptychadena robeensis. The sequence goes on along the minus strand of CM070034.1, from coordinate 87,098,153 downwards.
ATTGTAAAGATCTGTACACACTTCCTGGACACTGAAGACATCCCAGTTCTTGCATGGCCAGAATACTCACTGTACATGTCACCAAGCATGTTTGGGATGCTCTGGACATGACAGTGTGTTCCAGTTTTTATTATTCATGCTGTCTTATCAGCACCTTGATATGCCACACCTGTGTGTCATTTGAACGGGACAGTTTATTTATTTATTTATTTCATTTACACTGTTCACTGACTACGTAACACTCTGTACACTGTTTTACATTGTATCAAATTGTCATATCTTAAGTGTTGTCCCATGATATTATATTATAAGCCATTTACCACAATATTATGTATTCACTTGTGAGATACTATATACACGCACACAAACACATACACACAGACACATATACATTACATACAGAAAATCACAAGCGTTGTGTCCACTGCTTCTTTTTTCCCAACGCATGTGTTTTTACCTGCACTGGATGTAAGTCTGCAGTGGACACATGGCCTTAATGATGGTTTTAATCATATTGCCGCCTGGACACTTTTAGATCCTTTGTCATAAACATCAAAGAATGCTGTACATAAAATAAATGATCTTATTATTATTACCAAGTATTATAATTCTTTTAAGTCAAAGAGAAATGGAATAAGCAGGACAGATAAATATGGAAGGCAATCAATTCATTTACATATACTCAGTTTTCTAGTTAGCTAAATGAACAACTTATCAAAATTTGACAATCCCATATAATATTCCGAAGGACATACATTGGAGACGGAAAGTATTCAGACCCCCTTGACATTTTTTACTCTTTGTTATATTGCAGCCATTTACTAAATTCTTTTAAGTTTTTTTTTTCCTCATGAATGTACACACAACACCTTGTTATTGACAGAAAAACACAGAATTGTAGACATTTTTTGCAGTAAAAAAGAAAAACTGAAATATCACATGGCCCTAAGTATTCAGACCCTTTGCTCAGTATTTAGTAGAAGCACCCTTTTCATCTAATACAGCCATGAGGCTTTTTGGGAAAGAAGCAGCAAGTTTTTCACACCTGGATTTGGGGATCCTCTGCCATTCCTCCTTGCAGATCCTCTCCAGTTCTGTCAGGTTGGATGGTAAACGTTGGTGTTCCTTTCTAGAAAAGGGGGGCCTGCAGGAAACCACTGCAGAGAAAGCATCCAAGTTATTTTTAATAGCAATTATTAAATACCTATGTAGATTAGGTGAGTTCCAAATGCAACCCAAGATATTTTAAACATGCTCTACTAAACAGTAAAATGAGCATACAAATACATATCTTTTATTACAGAAGGCCCATTCAAATCTAGCAGATTAGTTTGCAGTGTGACTGGTATGATGCACTCAAATATGACTTGTGTTAGGCAGTCAATTCATTTACCTAAAAATCTGACCTGATGTCTTGTCTTGAAGGTTTGCACTATAACACTAGTTGTTTTGCTTTATTCTCATATAGTGCTATTGTAAATAAATGGCACCACAAATAACATGTATAGTGTGGTGTTGCTTGTGGTGCCTGTGAGGCTCCCAAAAGTGTAAGTAAACCTGTCTGTTCTTTACAGACAATGAAGTTCCCATTTTAACTTCCACTGAGATTTCATTTGGGATGGTACAATACAAGTGATCACCAGTCATTTGCGGGCTTGATAGCTTGCTTGAAAGCCAACATCTCAACCTTGATTATTTTTATCTTTGATATTTCATGAATTTAACTGGTTAGCTAAGGTGTGCGTTCAGTTTAAAATACAATTCAATAATAATAATAATAATAATAATAATAATAATAATAAAAAAAAGCAATTCACCCATTTCTGATTATACTATATTATACTCTAATGATTGTATCCTGACACAATGGGGACTTTCTGTTTTGTGAAATTACATCTGTTAAGTGTTAAGTGTTTTATGTATTATCTGTAACTTGCAAAAATGCTCTATATAAAGTTCTGGGACAATTTATCATACAGCCAATTATTAAGAAAAAGTCAAACCTTCAAGGTCTGTTTTCTCATATCAATCAACAAAGTGTGGCAAAGAGTTGGGTCAACACCAGCATACCCTTCAAAGACTATAGGGTGCAGGGCATAACAAGACATGTCTGGAAAATGAATATCCATACTATCTTTATTTTACACAGAATCCTTTTTATCCAGAATGCTAATTAATAGCCTGTTATCCCTGACCTTTCCAGTTACTGTTAAAAATATAACACAATCTAAAGAGGAAAACAATGCATTCTAAAGGGAATACCAGACAATGGGAAATACTAATAGCTTTGGTGTGTCATTGTATAATAAAATAATAAAGTATTCAGACAGTTGACACTGAACCTGCAACATTGAAATGCTTTTTATTTTGGTCATCCACATGCTGTCAGATGATACTCCAGTTAATAGAATACAGTTTCCAAATGCCACAATTGAGGACTTTTCTTTTGCTTGAGTTCAAAGTGCACTGGCCAGACAGCCTGCATGCCATGATAAGGGTCTGCTTTGAATATCACAGGTAACCCCATACATCACTGTATTTTTATTATATTCTGTACAGACATTCAAGTTATTATTATTATTATTGTTATTTAAAATGTTTGTCTATTTAAAATTTTGAACTCAAATTCAATTATCCTCTCCACATTATAGACTATTTACTATTTGTTTCTGCATTACACACACATATTGTAGTCAATCGTGATGGCCAAAATGTTCGCCCGGTGGTCAGTGTACCATGAACATCGGGTGTTCTCAGTCCGCTGAACAGACAAACACTTTTAATGTTCCATCTGTCTCCTACATTAAGATGGAGGCAAAGTCTGAACCCAGATGGTACAGTACAGCTGATTAGATTTTGTTCCCACCCGGACCCCACTTCTCATCCAATAAATGACATCCAATAATGACCTTAACAAAAAAATTAAATTTCCTAAAAAAAAAATACCATTCTAGACCCCTTTTGGCAAACCTGTTATGACAGGAAAGGGGGTGAACCCCCTACCTGTCCCACCAGGCCCCACCCCATACTTTAACAATCTTGTTAAGGTAAAGGGGTCTCTTCCCTACAGCCTTGCCTCTGTGTTGTGGGAGGTGTGAGCGTGGGCTCATTTAGTATCTGGGGTTCTATTTTAACAAGAGGATCCCCAGATCCTGCTCCCAGCCTATTGAATGAGCCAAGAGGTCTCCTGGATCTCTTACCCATTCAGAAGGGAGATAAAGATAAGTCCTAGAAATAAGACCACATGGAGAAAACATTTTTTTATTGAACTTTCTACCCTTTAACATACCTACTTGAACAGTTGTATACTCCAACATTGTAATCCATCAGTTCCCACAAAGGATCAATCGTCCCACAAAGACGGTCTCTTCCATGAAGCTCCAGCTCTGTTCTTTGTCCCTTGCAGATCCGCAGCTAATGAGTGAATGACACTTTAAAGATGCTGGGCGGATTGATATCTGTGCTGTGGTTTCCACAGTATCTGCGCATGGTCGGTGTCCCTGTGAACATGGGCACCATGGGTATTTGCAGAAGAATTAGTGAACTGTCTGCAAGTACTGCGGCTGATGTTTGATCATCACCATATTCCCTATAACAGAGATGGGTATATATATATACCCAAATGATGGGACATTGAGAGCTTTTCCATAATAGCAATGAATATATGTTGTGTGCTTGATAACTGCTCATGCATGAACTTTCTTGCACTAAATATATAGGATATTTTTTACTTCACTTTTTAATGTATAAATGTATATAATATAACTAATGTCATAATTGGCCGAACGGAACCTGTTACCAGACTATGCACATTGAAGTATTTATAACAAAACAATAAAAGAGACTTAGATGTCTTGAGAGTTCATATAGTACATGAAGTCCACCCTAATTGGCAAGTCTTTTCATTTTCCCATCTCAGTACTCCATAGTGGAGCATGATGCCATAAATACGTGCATATATGGATTTGAAATACGATAAGGTGTATTTTTAGTGATTACAATGAAATATAAAAAGTTTTCGTATTTTGGGAAAAAATCATTCATTATATATAATGTTTGCTATTTGTTTGTTGCAATGTTTTATCTTTGTATGGTAAAAGGAGACATGTATAGTGTGGATTGTAGAATTTACTTATTTATAAAGTAAGCCACCCCTGGTCCTAGTAGCTTCATGTACTCTGTGGCAATTCTCTATTAAAATTTGAAAAGTCAAAATGTTGCACCCAATCAACACCGGTTAATAGTAACTCATAGGGACTATTGCTGGCAATAATGCACATGACAAGGTAAGTATAATAAATGTTTTCAGTCTTTATAACGTAAATGAACACACTTCAGTTTTGCATTCCTGTGTACAAACTCGAACACTGGACATAGAGCTGATAGAGATATGACTTTGAGTCAACTGTTACAGTAAGGTAGATCTATAATTATTATTATGAGATAACTCTTTGAAGGTGCCAATAGGGAGGGAAAAAATCCCAGGCGGGGGAGAATGCACTCAAAGACACAATTGGGCGAGAACTGTTGGCCTAATCATGGTGCCACCACCGAGGAACGGGGCGCCAGTAGGGGACACTGACACTTTAGGGGGCAATGATGCCCAGATAATTCTCCCCCCAGCGCATGACCACCCTGGGAGAGAGGGGTTTGTTTCTAGAGGAGTGGTAAGGTCTGGTAAGGACTGACCAGCACCCCCCTCCTTGGGAGAGCTTTTCAGCAGTGACGAGAGCTGCCCTTAAGGGGGGGGGGGAGCACCAGAGGGGGTGCTCGCCCAGGGCACTGATCTGCCTAGGACTGCCCCTGTATACTATATGTCTTTTTAATTACCTTTTTAAATCTTTGAGAAAAATTGTCAAATTCCTCCTCCTCTGCAATGTTTCCTCATTTGCATTTATATATAGCTTGTTTTGGGTTTGTTAGGTAAAAGATCTATATAAGCTTTGCATTAGAAAGTTTAGATCTGACATTTACAGTGAAATAAGACGACTGATTCTTAGTTGGAATCCACTGGATATAAAATCGGTGAGCTTGCGGCATTTTAATTTAAATTTTGTTGTGTATGTGGAAAATCAAATACAATAAGTATGCAGTAATGAAAAGGGGAATTTAAGAGCAGCATTATGGAAAATGCAATGAAAATTGCTTTCCTGACAAACATTTGTAAAATGCCTTGTTGCTTGAAAGGATTTTTCTTTTAATGGTGCGTCTGAGAACAGAGACAGTTATTCTGGCGCTGTAGTCACTTCTGCTTCTGTTTATTTGATTCACTTTATTGTAGGACTCTGCCTACAGCCTTAAATGTGTTTTCTATAGTAAAATAATTAATATCAGAAAGACCAAGCACATCTTGGCATTATTCATTAAAGTTAGATATGCGAAAGGCTTTTTAAATTTCATATTTGAGAGAAGGAGTACTAAAATCAATATTTGTTCAGAGTGCATAAAGTTGTACTTTTCTCCAACAACGTCATCAACAAAATTCCATCCCCAAATTAATATGTTCTGAGGTTATATGCATTGATTATGGAGATTGCTTCTTGCATTTATTGGTATTTTCTAATTAAAATTAACATGTTTATTCTTCCAAATCAGGAATCTCAACAGACATTGACTGCTCATATAAGGATTTTTTACAGAATGCCAAACTATGTACAATGCCACACAAACAGTACAATGCTACAGTCATTTAATGTACATTATACAGTAAATAGTAATTGCTCATAACGTGCACCTTAACTTACCTTATGTACTTTATGTGCCATGTATCTATTATTGCTGACGATCAGACTCCCTGACAGCAGGACCAATTCTATGTAATTATAATCTTAACATCGCTACTGACCAATCCTATTTTTTATACCAAGATTTTGCGACCTAAGCATCTTAATCGTTCTTCCAGACATGTGATTGGCGATTTTAACGCTATGATTATATTTCACTATACAGTGGATATAAAAAGTCTACACACCAGTGGTAAAATGTCAGGTTCCTGTGCTGTACAAAAATGAGACAAAGATAAATAATATCAGAACTTTTTCCACCTTTAATGTGACCTATAAACTGTACCACTCAATTGAAAAACAAACTGAAATATTTTAGGTGGAGGGAAGAAAACAAAATAAAACTAAAATAATGTGGTTGCATAAGTGTGCACCCGCTTTTCTAACTGGGGATGTAGTGGTGTTCAGAATAACGCACATTCAAAATCATGTTAAATAGGAGTCAGCATACACCTGCCATCATTTAAAGTGCCTCTGATTAACCCCAAATAAAGTTCAGCTGCTCTAGTTGGTCTTCCCTGAAATTGTTTTAGTCGCATCCCACAGCAAAAGCCATGGTCCACAGCAAGCTTCAAAAGCATCAGAGGAATCAGGAGAAGGGTAAAAAAATTTTTTCCAAAGCATTAGAAGTACCATGGAACATATGAAGATGGTCATCATCAAGTGGAGAAAATATGGCACAACAGTGACATTCCCGAGAACTGGACGTCCCTCCAAAATTGATGAAAGAGCTAGAAGAAAACTGGTCAGGGAGGCTACCAAGAGGACTACAGCTACATTAAAAGAGCTGCAGGAATATCTGGCAAATTCTGGCTGTGTGGTACATGTGACAACAATCTCTTGTATTCTTCATATGTCTGGGCTATGGGGTAGAGTGGCAAGACTAAAGACTTTTCTTACAAAGAAAAACATCCAAGCCAGGCTACATTTTGGAAAAACACATCTGAAAAACACATCACAAAAACATGTTGGAAAAGGTGTTATGAAACCAAGGTTGAACTTTTTTACCATAATTCCAAAAGATATGTTTGGCGCAAAAACAATACTGCACAAGACCAATAGAACACCATACCCACATTGAAGCATGGTGGTGGCAGCATCATGCTTTGGGGCTGTTTTTCTTCAGCTAGAACTGGGGCCTTAGTTAAGATAGAGGGAATTATGAACAGTTCCAAATACCTGTCAATGTTGGCACAAAACCTGCAGCATATTTCAGCATGACAACAACCCAAAGCATACATCCAAATCAACAAAGCAATGGCTTTACCAGAAGAAGATTAATGTTTCGGAATGGCCCAGCCAGAGCCCAGACCTGAATCCGATTGAAAATCTGTGGGGTGATCTGAAGAGGGCTGTGCACTGGAGATGCCCTCGCAATCTGACAGATTTGGAGTGTTTCTGCAAAGAAGAGTCAAAATGTGCCATGCTGATTCATACCCCAAAAGACTGAGTGCTGAAATAAAATCAAAAGGTGCTTCAACAAAGTATTAGTTTAAGGGTGTGCACTGTAATGTAACCACATAATTTTATTTTTATATTTTTTTCTTCCCTCCATCTAAAAGATTTCAGTTTTATAGGTCACATTAAAGGTGGAGAAAGTTCTGAAATTATTTATCTTTGTCTCATTTTGTACAGCACAGGAACCTGACATTTTGACATTTGTAGACTTTTATATCCACTGTAGGTAACTCGATTATCATGACTTTGAATATACAACCCCTGATGAAGCATAAAAAAATGATGGAAATGTGTCAAAATACACCTGTGTAATGTAATATGTCTGTATTGTACCCAGAGATAGGTGATGATATTGTACTGTGATATACGGAAGATGTAATTGACATTATTTTGGTTGTTATGAATTAAAAAAAATATATTCAATAAATGTACTCTCATGCATTGAGTCGTTAGCAAGAGTATTTCTGTTCTACCTTATCCTCCAATTTTGTTTAAGTCACATGTTGGCAAACACCATATTATTTTGATTATCTTTAAAGAAAGATAAAAACACTACCTATAATGAGATATTCTGGAATGTCCAACGACACCCTTTTCTTTTCATTTTCCAAACACCGCTATGCCAGGTCTCTCACTTCAGTTTCTCTCATTCAAAGACAGTCAGGATATAGTATAGCAAGCAGTGATAGCATTACGTCTGTAAAGAAGTCTATGGAGCTAAGTTTTTCCATTGAAAACAATACATCTGGAGGCCTCCAGTGGCAGTAGATGCTACTGCAGTATTATCCCCCAAAAATAAACATGGCGACTGCTGTAGTGAGAACAGAGTTGATATATATAAAGTATATTTCATCGCTAGGATTTTGAAGTGAATTTAAACCATTTTGACAGCTCAGAGGTAGGTAAACATGAAAATATATCTTTTTTTGTTTCAGACTTTTGTTGCACTTTAATAATACTACTCTAATCAGTGGTAGGCAAACTTATTCGACCAAAGAGCAAAATATATGTTGAGAGACTGAAATCTGTTGTGTTAACGGGGTAGAGGGTGATCTGTGGGGATGTGGGGTGTTGGCGCAATGACATATTTTGGTGGTTGGTGTTAGTGCAGAGGATTTCCAGTTGAAATGAATGAATGAAATAAAAAAAATAAAGAACAGGGTGGTCCACCCCAGGGTTCTCTCCTTCCCCGTTTCCCAACCCCACCCCTCTTGCTCCCTTTTCCATCTCTCCCCTCTTTGTATCCCGCTACTTCTCTTTTCCTCATTCTATTACCCATTGATTTGTTGGGTGCTTACTGGCCTGTTGCCGGACACCGTGCCCTCCTGAAAACTTCATAATCTATTTTTGGTCAGGTTTTATTGATTTGTTATTTTTTTATGGCATCATTCTGACGCTCCTTTACTTTTAAAGTACGTTTATGCTATGGATACCAAATGTGTAGCAGATGTTATCTCTTTAGGCCACGGCCTCTATGCTATGTACTGATGGTTTCTTTTATGTCTGCTACTGTGAACAATTTTGTACGACTGTAAAATTATTTTGTTATTGTTAAAATGAATAAAATTAATTGAAACGAAAAAAATAAAGAACAGGTAGCAGGAAGAATAGGTCCCTCTAAGGCTTGCTATACCAGATATGATAGAAATAAGCAATGTGAATTGATGCACACTGAAGAGAAAAGTTGTGTCCCCATTGGAAAAGGCGAGCGTGCCCTATTGATTAAGCATTCCAAAGCGACCGAACAACATCGGGCGCTGCTTTGCCATGTCTTAGAGACACATGTCTACGTGTCATCAATGGACGTGTCTATGGCAGCGGTGATGCAATGAAAACAGGGCATTCTGCAGCTTCAAAACAGAACCGCAGCCGTGCCACTTAGATAACACCATGTGGACACAGCCCCATTCATTAGAGTGGACACAAGCCCTAATTTAAAGGTACAATAACAAAGTTTGGACAAAAAGTTTCAACATTTTGATACAGATGTCTCACAGAGACCAAAGATGTTTTGTTGTGATAAATGTAAGTGATCAATGTATTAAATTTGAATTTTTAGTTTGGATGTACTGGCACTGCTTTTTGTTTGCTCACACAGGAGGATCTTATCCTCATTGGCTACTGAAGAAGCCCCCTTGAGGAATGAAACACATAGTCCCTATCGACCAAGACCTCACACAGGCTCCATCTGGGTTGTTGGCACAGATTGTTGCCCCCCTAATAAAGGGTCAGATACATTTTGTAAACAATGGGCAATATTTTTAAGCCGTTCGGTAATAGCTTCCGTAGTTCCTTATTACAAGATCTTGTTGTTCCCGACCTGTAAAGAGAAAACAGAAACATACATTTTTGTTTAAAGATGGTTGAGTTCCCCCAAAAACTTGAATGGCGGACATGACTTGAGGACTTGACTTTTTGAATTTTAGTTTCTGTGCTAGAATAATACTTTTTTGTAATGTTCCCACAACCCTTCCCTACATCTCGTACAACTTTGGTAATGATATCATGTTTAGGGAATTTGCATTTAACTCTTTCAGCTAGTTGAACAAAATCGACAAAATCTCTAATCTTATTGTCCACTGAGAGTCATAGTGCTGACACTTTTGAACTTCTTGGATTTGTACTGTAATTACATTAGAACATGCCAAAGAAAAACAAAGATACAGTGGGGACATCTGTCAGTAATGTTTATTCCTTAATGCTTTATTAGTTCCAATTAAAATGTATTGGCTTGTGACAGGGTCTCTTTAAGGAAAATACTTTTTTTCAAAAGATGTTTAGACAGACAGATACTAAGCAGCTACTGGAAAGATTCTGCTAGCAACAGCAAAATAGCTTGCTGAGAGCCATATGTGCTTCGGAAGCTACTAGTAGGGAACTGCTGCTATAAGACTTGGAAAATAATGGAACTCATTACTCATAGGACTAGAAATAGTCTGATTTAATCACAAAAGGTATTTGGTATGGGAATAAATAATAAAGAAAAATTGCATTGAATATTAAATTTCACACATCACGTGTCAATTTCTGTGCTCCTAATAATAAAATCTAAAGCTTATAGCAATAATGTCATAAAATAGGTACAGTTTTAAAGCATCACCCCCTCACCCACTTTATGAGTATATATGCCCTTGAAAAGTGAGGCCTCTTATATATGTTCTTCCTTCTGCTTGCCTAAAGTAGCATTTGTGGCTTCCTACAGGAGAGCAAGTAATATTCCTGTTTACTTTCCTTATATTATACTAAGTTACATGAATTTAATGAGAAAGATTTCTCAATAGAACCTAAAATCTATAAGATCGATGGGTTATCTAGTGGGAAATATGACCTTTGTCACTGCTGCTCTTTCAAGTTTAACAGGGTGACTGACTAAACTACAGGTAAAGTCCCCTCACCTCGCTTTATGCAATGGAAATTGATGGTGGGATAGGCCATTTCGTTTGGCCCCCCTACCATTACAGGAAGGGAAGAGATAGACATTGGGATGTTTTCCCTCCTTCACACATAACGTCATAGCACATCACAACCTCTGTTTCTACAGTATTCACTTTTATCTCTCTTGGAATGACCGCTCATGATTGTCCTTAGTGAGAAATAATGAATGCTGTTTCTACAGAACTCATTCTTTCTCTTGCAGAGAGGAGAATGAGAACAATCGGGAGGCATCTGAAGAATTATCTTAGTTCTATACAGGAGCATACCTGTCAACTTTTTCCTTATCTAATAAGGGAAAACTTATTGGAATGGATGTCACTGCCATTTGTTTGAACGCAGAAGTGGCGAAGCAGTGTTTCACTTTCCAAATATAGGAAGTGTTGTCTGTAATGTCACTTCCAGCATCAGGAAATTTAACGTCCCCTCCCACCTATTTACTAGCTTCTCTACCTCCTAACTTTCCACCCTGTACATCCTCTGCACAAGCATGGTAGGATCTTAGGAGGCAGAATAACTCCCTCTTAGGTTATCCCGATTGAAATAGTTGAAATCTGGCCGTGAATGACATTTTGGATTCCCGGCCAAAATGTGAGGATTGACAGGTATGATACAGAGCTCTACTTTGGTATCCAACTCTGTAGCCTATGTTCTTTAGTGGTGATGTAAGATTTATATTGATAAACATTGTAGCCAAGATTGATCTTATGGACCCTATGGACTGTATTTTACTTATATACGTAGGTATTGTTAACAATTTAGCAATTTAATGAAAATAAATGAAGTAGGTGAAAGTACACAAATATACAAATCTTACTGTATGTAAACATATGTACAAAACGGAAAATATCTGTTACCCACACAGTATCAAGTGATCATAGTAAAGCCATCATCCCAA
>CM070034.1:87070558-87086482 GCA_036250615.1 Ptychadena robeensis | reverse complement strand
TTACCACGTGCACCCAATAACAAGTACCTAACCTGTATTCGAGCGTATGGTAGTCACAAAAAGAGGTCCTAAGATAGAGGTATCCAGCTCCTGCATGCCCTGATTGTAGAGCAGGGATACAGTACGTGAGTATAAGGAGCTGAACAACAGTAATATCCAATGTCATCTAATACTTATGTAAGGCAGTACTGACCATGTGTAGCCCGGGTTGCCGACTTCCCACGTGTGCTCCCGAGGGATCAATGTCCCATTGCTGTTCCCTGCCGCCCTAATGGCGGCGCAGGCTCCTCCCACATCCGCCCATCCTCAATCCCCGGCGTGTGTCAACTACCAGGGAGGGGGGCGTGGTGGTTCCAGGGAAGGGGAGAGTCGGAAAGGTAGTGGTGGAGGGAGTGACACGTGGGGGAAGTAAACAACCCGCCTCGTGTCAGAGCCTAGTTGGAAAATTGCCAACTCCTGCGTCGAATAGCGCAGGAGGACCGCCCCACACGGGGGCGTGGTCTAGGCCAGTCAGGTGCCTCAGCCAGTCCAATCTATCAAGCCTCCGGCCGAGATATCGGTCGGAAGGTTTGTTACAAGTCTCCCCATGCTCAGTATATTGGTGAGCGCATTAACCCTGGGGGGTTCCTGGGAAGTGCGTGCGCCGTCAGGAGGGCGTGTGGGCTATCGGCCACCCTTAGCCGGGAAGGCTGTTACGCTGTGAACCCATAGTGAACAATCTTATATTTACATATCATGTATTATATATGTCTATGGGGCCGTGTATATACCAGTGAATGGGAAAGGGGTTACATAGACAGCGGCAGAGCCCGGTCCTAAGGGAACAGACCGATCCATCACCCCCCGTTTGAATGACCATAAGGGGCGATTCGGTGGGGAAAATGGGGGGGGGGAAGGAAAGGAACCAGGGGAGGAGGCGCCATCTCCACCTCCCCCCCCCCCCCCCCCCCCCCACATGCCCACAACCCCATGGAAGATCTCCTAAATATTCGCCCCCCGCCACTAGACGTACCGACAGCCATATGCGGGGTCGGAGTGCTCCCACAGGTTCGTGTTGAATAAAAATCAATATTAGTTTCGAAAGGTCACGGAGAGTTGTTTGGTCCATACAATGAATTTATCAAATATTCCAACAATTTAGCTACCAAATCCACTGCTGTCCTTATATCATGGTGTGAGCTGTAGTATACCCAATGTATATTATAATACAAAATCAAGTAAACGTATACATGCATTAAAGCAATAATGTATATACACAGAATATATATTATTTTTGACCAAATCAACATATTATACAGTCAACGACTGATAAGTAGCATCATATAAATGTTTTTGGGTTTTATCCATCCCACATTCACGTTCAGTGATAACCGTAGGGATGAGCAGCCCATAATTAGAGATGTCCCGAACTGTTCGCCGCCGAACTGTTCGCGGAGAATATCGCATGTTCGCGTTCGCGCGAATACCGAACAAATGGCAAAAATAGTTCGCCCCCTATCTTTGTTACATTGAACAAACTTTGACCCTGTGAGTCTCAGTCAGCCAGGCATAATCCAGCCAATCAGCACCCACCACATCACGACCATCCTACACTCTCACACCACAGCAAGGAGAGAGCCATTACATGCTGCCTGAGAGAGTGGAGACACGGACAAAGGTCAGTGACACCGGGCAATGGTGGTGACAACGACAAAGGTCAGTGACACGGGCAATAGTGTGACAGGGCAATGGTGGTGACAAGGCAAAGGTGGTGACACGGGCAAAGGTGGTGACACGGGCAATATGCCATGAGTGACGCGAAAACGACGGGAAAACCCGCCAACGGAACGCGCAAGAGATGACGCGAAAACCCGCCAAGCGACGCGATCATTGAATATCATTTGAATATTTGGTGGGATTTATTTGTGAAAAATAATTTTTCTTGGGTTTGCCATGGATTCCCCTCTGTCATGTCATTGTCCAGGTGTTCAATGCCATGAGCGACGCGAAAACCCGCCAACGCGACAGCGAAGATGACGCGAAAAACCCGCCAACGCGACCGATCCAATGACATCATTTGAAATTTTGGGTGCGGATATGTGTAAAAAAAAAATTTCTTGGGAGTTGCCATGGATTCCCTCTGTCATGTCATTGTCCAGGTGTTGACCCCTTGAAACAAGTTTCCCAACACTATTGTGGCCAGAAAGGGTCCCTTTGTTTTTTAATGTTCGCCTACCATTGAGTCCAATGGCGGTTCGCGTGTTCGCGTGGTCGCCGAACTTTTTACAAAAGTCGCGTTCGCCGTTCGCGAACATTAAATTCCGGGTTCGCGACATCACTACCCATATAGTCCAAAAGAAGTAACTTATAATATATCCACCCTATAGGCGGGCAATTAACACAGGGACTAGGGTTATTCTGTTAGTGACGGTCAGGCAACTACATAGTTATATCTATATGATGAAACACTTAAGTTAAGTGCCTCATTCAAGCTGGTGATGATTGGCTTTAGGGAATGTATATCCATTTCATTCTTTCTGTAATAGATGTTTATCCAGATTGCCTCTCGAATACGATGGGTGTATCCTGTCCGCGGATACGAAAATTTGACTTATGGGATGCGGTATTGGGAAATGTGCTATATGTCGTCCCACAGTTGTGCGTAGATCACCATCGCAATGGTTTTAATGTGTTCCTTAGACCGTTGAAAGAAAGGTCTTTTGTCTTTCCAATATAAAAGGTGAGCAAGAGCACTGAAGTAAATAGAAAACCCCTTCAGTATTGCCGTCCGCAAAAGTTTTAGGTCGGAATACTTTGCCCTAGGTAAGAAGAATTTGTTTAGTATTAATCATGTAGTCGCAGCATTTACACGATATACCGCCACAACTATACGTGCTAATTTTTTGCATTTTATCGACAGTTGATTTCAGGTAGTGACTAGAGGACCAGTTGGTCTCTTAGGGATCTTGCTCTACGAAACGTGATTTGGGACGGGGACGTTCATAGTTTTTAATAACGTCATCCTGACTCAAAAGTCCCAATGTTTATTGAGGATAAACTCGGATGCGGGCATGGGTTTAGTTGTAGGTGAGTACCAGTTTACCGGTCTGTATCCTTGGATGGTTTCTTACCGAAGATAAGGTCGTATCTATTGAGAGCTCGGACACGATTAAAGGATTTTTAAGCAATGTTTGCTATATCCACGAGCCATGAGCCTTGCTGTAAGGCTCTCGATCTGGAGGAGTCCTCCTCCTTCGAGCAATTCCTACGAATTCTGAGGAATTGGCTATAAGGAATACTTCTAACTAAGGGTGAGGGATGGAGCTGCTGGCAAATAAGATGGTGTTGCCAGCAGTTTCCTTCCTATAAAGAGATGTTATCAATATATCCAAGCCTTGCTTTGTTGATTTTTTATCTAGGAAAGAATTTGATGAAGATCATAATTTAGCGTAAATGGAGATTGTATAAATGTTTTGATAGTGTCAACGAACTACTGAAGAAGTTCTGGATCAATCCCAAATAAGGAATATATCACGATATAGCGATGGTATGTAACGATATGTTGCAAGTATAGTCCAGCTTGGATGGCCAACAGTCTTCCAATGACAAGTACAAAGTGGCGAGCTAGGGGCACAATGGTGCCATAGATAAAGCTGGTCTGACAAATATAAAGTCGTTGAATAGAAAAAAATTTTATTAAGACGAAGAAAGTAGCTCCAATAGAAGAGATTGTAATCGTATAAGTGGATATTTCATAAGGAAGGTCTAATGGCTTATATCCCTGTGCATGCGGATTGAAACAATAGTGCATCTACGTCGAGGCTAACCAGCCAAACAATTGTCACTAATGGGAGATCATGGAGATATTAAGAGATGTGAGATCTCTTAAATAGGAGGGTAAACCCCAACATGGGGGCGTAAGTAAGATCCACCAATGAGCCGCATGTTCGTCAGACTATTGATCCCGGACAATAGGCTTCCTGGGGGTCTGAAGGCTCTTGTGAACTCGAAGTAAAGAGAAAAAAGTAGAGAGGAATAGTATATGATTTACTTAGGTATTCAGGGTTGTTCATCAATCACACCTTGTGTGAGCAGACGTGATGATCGATTAATTATCCTAGAAAGCGATAAGTTGTAGTATAGAAATACAATTCCTATTTTTTAGATTTTGAGGCAATCCTTTACTATTGGAATTATTCATGACGAAAATATGCCCTTGCGAGGGCTGAGGTTAATTAGTTTTTTTCCAATGGAGATTGCTTGTAACCTACTCGTCGTTAAATTGTGGGGGATGTAAGATCAACACGGACTTTCCCAGATCGGGTAACCATAAACAAATGTAAACGGCTGGATTTAAATTGATGTGGGAAAAAAATTCGATTTAGGTCTCGTTAATGGTTCGTACAGGGTAAGTCTGGTGGTGTTGGGATCCCGAGGAATTTAATCGTCAGCGTAAATCGTCTTGTTCTTGCAAGTAATGTGTCAGATCCTAAGGCCGAAATCATTTGCGGTCACTATTGCAATAATCGGTACCTGTGCTGAGATTCAGCAGTGGCGGTCGAGATGTAGGTTTGAGAATAAGATGAGGGCAAATAAGTTAAGGTCCAGACCAAAGTGCCAACGTGTCATATCAAACTTGTGTTAAAGTATATGAAGAAAAATGACAACCTTAAGTTATACAGACAAGTCCATAGAACCAAAAGCCTCATGTGGATCATAGGCGAGGTAGTCATTTGTTATCTTTGGTCTGTGGTTTCATTTATACAGTAAATTGTTGTCCTGTTGGAACTGTTATGGGTTCCAAAGGATGCTCAGATTCAGGTTGATATCCAGGTAGGGGTGATGAGGTTCACCCCTAGATCTGTTATCATGGTTCGTATCCGATCTGTTTCTTCTGGATCTGTGGTTGTTGACGTGGCCCGGGATGTTCATCAGTTGAGGTTGTGGGTAAGTGATGATTGGATGAACGAACGGAATAATCATGTCAGTGTCAGTGTCTGTGGTCTATTTGGAGTGTGTCTTCTAGATGGTGTTTCCATTGTAGCTTACCATGATGAATTGTGCCAAGTCTCTAGCAAATTTATGTTTTTGATGTGGAGAGTTCAACACACTAGACCTATATGTTCGCGAAGTTTGTCTTAAGGAGAGTAAATTTCTGGGCGATAGGTGATATTGTGCAATGGTGAGTCGAAGTCAGTAAATCTCTCGACTCCTAGTTACAGCGATCATCAATTCCAATCATTTGCGAGACAGTCATTCAATATAGCCTCCCATTTTGCTTAAAAATGGGAATAGTAATCTTTATGGGGAAAGATAGGATACGAAGCCCCAGGGATTAATTTGTTACACAAAGCCAAATATTGTAATAAATACGATTTATGCCATGATAGGTTCGTTTACGCTCCATGAGGCGTTTCAGATGTTATATAGAGTGGGAGAGTCAAACACTTATATAAAAAGTCGAAAGCAGGTTCCTTCATTCCCCCCACCACCCAAACCACGAATGCCCTTATGGTCATTCAAACGGGGAGGAGATGGATCGGTCGTTCCCTAGGACCGGGCTATGCGTGTCTATGAAACCACTCCATCACGGTATATACAGGCACCATAGACATAATAATAATGATATGTAAATATAAGATTGTAATAGGGTCACAGGTAACAGCCTTCCCGGCTAAGGGTGGCAGATAAGCCCACACGCCTCTGACGGCGCACGCAATCCCAGGAACCCCCCAGGGTTAAGGCGATCACCAATATATGAGCATGGGGAGACTTGAACAAACCTTCCGACCGATATCTCGAGCCGGAGGTGATAGATGGAGGAGAGGACACCTGACTGGCCTAGACACGCCCCCGGTGGGCGGTCCTCTGCGCTATTCGACGCAGGATTGGCAATTTCCAAACTAGGCCTGAAACGAGGCGGGTTGTTTAATTCCCCACAAGTGTCACTCCCTCCACAATACTTTCGACTCTCCCACTCCATGGAAACCAACGCCCCCTCCCTGGTAGTGACACACGACGGGGATTGAGGAGGCGGATGTGGGAGGAGCGCGCCGCCAATAGGAGGCAGGAAAGAAATGAGAAATGATCCCCGGGAGCCACACGTGGGAAGTCGGAACCCGGGCACACATGTCAGTACTCCTACATAATATAGATGAATGGATATTAATGGTTAAGCTCCTTATACTCACGTATGAATCCTGTCTACAATCAGGGCATGCAGGAGATGGATACCTCTATTTAGACCTCTTTGTGACTACCATAGCCGAATAAGGTTAGGTACTTGTTATGGGGCACGTGGAATTTATGTGGTGGGACCTTCATCGATATCACCAGGGGTATGTATGTCTCATTCTGCTCACTGGTTCCCTAAATATATTAACATATATGCGGACTCTGAATATTTGTGCACAGAACACGAGTAATGACTAATGCTCATCAATTGAGCCACGACTAGCATTATAACTTATAATTATACAATGATTATTCTATTATTATTTATACTTATTTATTTATTTATTTATTTATTAATCATTTGGTAATAAATATTTTTTATTGTGTGGCAACTTTGGGTCGTCTTACACCACAACTTCCCTTTTACCTTACCTATCCAGTATGTGTGATGGGTTAAATAAATGTTTTAATATGCAGGAAGCATATAACACATCGACATGTCCGATCTCAAATACACATTAAAATATTTGAAACAATATTGAGGTGCCGGATTACTGGACTAAACACTCACAATTCAACATATATATATTTTTTATTCTGCACATTCAACACACTATTTGTGTGGGGTTGGACAGGGAGACGCGGGACCCAGGGGACCAAGGGGAGGGATGTATGGTATCCGGGCATGTATGCTATAGCACGACCGGGCGCGAGAAATGCCTAGGGGTCTTGTAGTGCCAGTCCCACATCACATCACCACAATGCCCTAATCTTGGAAATCATGTACACATACATACAACAGACACAACATAATACTATAATTACACACACTCATCACCACTCGTCACTGCACATCACAAGCCGTTCTTAAGTTTCGGAAACTCATGCAACTCATATCTTACATACACATACACAATCCAATTCACCTTATTCAGCGTGTATCTCACCCCCTGATGTAATGATCTGTTTGTTCTTCCACATATAGTGCACTATAAATCAATAAACCCATGACCTACAGGTCCATTAAGGAACCTTACAATCAGTGTGATAAAAGTGATCACCGTGCAGGATTCCATGCTCCAAATGTGAGGATGTCCTCGCTCCCTGCTGCTTCGTACGATATATTCCAGGTGGGGCAGGATTGAGTGCTCGAAGGATCAGTAAAAATAGAGGTATAACATTACCCCCAGTATATTAACTTATGATGGTGTACGTTGTACAATACTTAGTTGGTCCATACATATATATATACTTCTTTCAATTTAGGCAAATTATCGATTCTCAAAACTCCTGAAGAAGGGTTAATCCACGAAAGCGTGAGTGCAATAGGACTCCATCAGTTTCATGGCTGTTTATGGGTAATAGTATTACCTCTGTATTAAACGGGGGAGCGAACCCACGAATACTTTATTTATTTTGGTTAATTTTAATGTTCTCTGTACTCATATAGCCAGCTAAAGTCCCACACATAATTGTCTCAGGTCGCCGATACAGGTGAAAATTGACAATTGGGTGCATTGTGCTAGATATTTTAAACATATGTACAAATACAATAATTTCTAACTAAGTTTGGTAGGGTCTTGGTGTTACTTAGATCAATTCTTAGAAGTGATGTTCCCATAAAGAAGAGGTAACAATGATACTCCATAAACCTGAAGTTTACTAAGAGTCTTCAAAAGTTTACAGTAGACATTGCAGGGTTCATCTATTTACTCATAGTAGAGGATGATGGGAAGTTGGAAGCCTTGATGGATGAAAACACAGAATAAATGACATTAATACTAGAGGAATAAAACATTTGTATTTAAATATGATTAAATCATCCAATTACATTGGAAAAAAGCTCTTTATTGTACAAATATGGGTATTTAATGTTATAACCTTTATTTGCAAAGCTATTGTAACAACTACTTGGGGAGATTCTCCTGAACAGTTTCTATTGTTATAAATCCAATGAATTGTTTCTTTGAAAAGGAGCATCACCTAGCTAACTGAAACAATCATATGTGTGTTTTTATCGAAGATTCTGGATTTAATGACACATTTTTCCCAAATCTGGGGAGAAATGAGTGTGCCATATAGTGCAAAGGCGTGACCATCTGCAGTCTCTCCACCTAGCAAAGCACTAAGCCACAAGCGGATCTTCACTCTGGCACTGCTTCAGCTGTTTATGTCAGTGGGGTTCCAGTATCAGAGTAAAGAGCCAGATACCATCGAGCCTCTAATGGTCCACAAACTTTGGTTATTTATTTACAATGCAGATTCTTCTGAAGCCATTATGGTTCCATTATTGAAGTATGGTAATTTTAAGGAATAAAAATAATAATGTTTGGTCTACAATCCTGCATTTGGCAAATATTGCTAAAATAGCATTGAAGATTAGCTTTGTATAAAAAAGAATCTATAAGGAAAGAATTGAGGACTGGCAGCTGAAATTCAGTTATTGTGTTTCACCATCTGCGGCTGCCTCCTTCTTACAGAATGTTGATAAGATGTTACATGTTCTGGGCTAATCATTGCATGACTTCAAAACTCCAACCTAAAATAAATCTCTAAAAAAATGTATTTCACTGAAAAAACAAACAAACAGTGTGCAAACAGCACAGTGCAAAGGTGCAACTGTATCAGATTGCTACATTGCAGGTGGCCATTACACTGTAGGCTTTCTGTGTAATGGTTTGCTTGAAACTCTTTGCAGTACAATTGCAACGTTTTGTTATAAAAAATAATACAGAGAATTCAGTCATCACTTTAGTTTGTTCTTGCAGAATTTTGTAATACCCCTGACAGCTCGGTTGCCATGAAAACCTTATATGATAATGGGAAGTTGAAATGACTAGTGTGAAACATGATTTGTACATTTTGTTACAGACTGGGTAGTGTACGTCCTTGCTTTAGATAAAACGATGCTCAACACAGGATTTAAATTCTTACATTTTATGCTTACGAAAGAAAAAGGGAATTGCACAATGCTTCAGTAAAAATAGGAATAAACAGAATTCAATGGAGAAAATAGACTAAAATGTCTTGCACATTAAATTTATTTTCATAGAAAAGGGCTCTTTGTCTTCTAAGTAGAAAATGCCAGGAAAAATAGATATTTATGACAAACGAACTGTTTAGGTTTTCTTAAGATATGCAGTAAATGCCTCTGGTTTTCTGAAGTCTGTGTTGAAATCATAAGCCCATTCTAACTTTTCTTTTTACCAGTTAAAGTAAATGTCTGTTTCTCAAGGCCTCCTTTGGTATAGGACAACTAAGTACTGTCTAAATGGACCCAAAATTATTTGGAGCAGGGACACTTTTAGGACAAAAGTAAAACTTTTTCTTTTATTTACTCGCAAGTTGTCAATGTGCCTTTGGACTAGTTTAAATATTTGATGTGTTGATTGCACCATAACCTTGTTTTCATTTGGCAGTGTCTAATCTACCTCCCCGTTCCATCTCCCGTCATAACTTTATGCAAGAGATTGAAGAGTGAAGATAAATACTATAGGGTAGTTCTTAAATTGTTGGTCAAGACTCACAGTGGGATATGCACATTTTGGTGATGGCTCATTAAGCATAGTCTAGTTTGCCAGATTTGTTTTTTGGGTCCAATCATTATTGATCCTCAGGAAAAAAAGTTTTGATGGTTTACTAAATAAGATGAGAATCTTCACACAATAACTTGTGCAAATAATAACTTCAATTATTCATTATAAATAGCAAATTCCATTTTCGTCCCAGATAATTTAATCAGTAAACAATTGGATAGTAAAAGTGAACAGGAAACATGTCTCTTAGAGACTTTCAATGTTGTTTAGATGTAAGAGATCTACTGAGAACAAAACAAGTAAGTGTTGTATCTGGAAACCGTAAGTATACAATGTTTGGACTGGTTTTTGCTTTTTCTTTTGACTTCTCATTATGTTAGATTGAATCTGTAAATGTATGGAGTTTAATTTTTATGTCTGGTGCAATGTGGTTCTGCTTTTAAACAGCTTATTGCTCAGTCCTTAAGAATAACAGGAGAAAATGAACATTTTATATAAATGAGCAATGCTTCATAATCAATAGGGGAGGATGTGAAGGCAAAGCTTTTTCAGAACCAATTTCCTACTTACTTATATTTTTAATCCGATAAAGTAATGTTACCAATCCCTTTTCTCGATAAACTTCCATTACTCAAGTCATTGCAGTACATTGCAGTACATTGAAGTACATTGAAGTACATGTAACCGTGAAAGGGGTAACACTACTGACTACTATTCAACTGCTGCTGTAAACATGAGCACAAGTTGCTACAATTGGATTAGAAAATATCTGGCTTTCATATAACAAATTCAGATATATTAAATAAAAAATGAAAAAAGGCAGTAAAAGGAAGTGTTGTGTATTTTTGGAGTGTCTAAATAACTCAGAAACAGGAAAAAAAGTTCATATTAAATTATTGTTCAATATTCTGTCACAGCCAAAATTCATGTGGCAGACTGTAGATAACAGATTTTGCCCTTTTACTCTTCAAAAAAATGCATTTCATGTGGGTTTGTCGAAATAGTATTGTATGTTTGACAAGCTATCAGAAAGTACTTAAGTCTACATACATTTCATACCTACAAAAGATGGGAAGCCAAGTATTCAGCTGATAAATGAGTCAAAGATTGTTTTAGTTAATTTCCTTTCTCACCTTGATCACTTGTCAAGGCCCATGCCAACTTTTTTATTCCAGAGAATACAACAAAAAGAGTGAAGTAGAAACACCCATACTAGGAGAGAACAAAGAAAAATCCACGGAGGATGGGGACAATCCAGGAATTATAGATAAGTACAAGCCAGAAATTGTGTCCTGTCTATGTTCCCATGAGATATTAGAAGCCAATAGGCGAGTGAGCCCACCAGAGTATACAAAAATTTCACACGTTATAGACTGAACACTTTCCACTTTATATTGTAAAAAACACAAATGCTACTACATTATTCTAGATAAATATAGATATATGAAAAAAGTGTTCAGAAAATCATTATCCAGGTTTTTTTAAGCTGTGCTCCAGCAAACATTTATAGAAACATGTAGTTATTATTTGAAATGTATTTTTGTATAATAAAAATTAAAATGGGAAATGACATGGCATAGCCAGTAATATATTTAGCACAAATATTTGCTGACAATGAAAATGCTGATAGATAGAAGCAGAGTGGACAGACAAACCTTATAAATAGGATGAGGCTCTTTGACAGTTCACTCATCAAGATAGGTTGGGCCACTGTATTACTTAACTTTTTTTAAGCGTGTGTGTGGGGTGCCCTTTGCCTCCATTTACATGCAGGAGAATGGCGAGGGCACCTCCATCTCATTGGCTGACCTCTACTTCTCTAAAGAACTCTCAGCCATTGTGCAGGAATCGGCTAGCTCTTGACAGGAGTTGTACAAATATAGAAATCACTTGATAGGCGGATGTCATTCTAAAAAAACATGTGTTCCTAGCAGGTTGCTTTTTCATGCATTGTCCATGCATAGGGTCATGGAGAGTTTGCTATTGAGGATAAAGGTAGACAATGTTAAATGTCCTGCAGATAAGAAATAAATATGGGTCTTATTTGCTGCAGTTTGTACAGTTGTTATTCTCTTATGCCTGCCATACACCCACAGACGGTTGCAGACAGACAAGTTCCGATGAGCTGTGGAATGCAAACGTGATGACGTCATTACGTTGCATTCTGGTACATTCTGGGGCTGCTTTAATCGGCCAGGCACCCTTTGTGTGCCGGCCATTAGCTTCAATAAAGACGCCGGTCTTCATTGAAGTTAATGACATCGGCTTGCATCGGCCAAAGAACATCCGACATGCCCGTTCTCTTGCCGGCCGAGCTGTGGGGCGACAGGGATCTGTCGCCCCATGTGGGCACAGGCCAATAAGCGGCCGATTTTTCTGCTGACCGACGGCGCGAGCGCGCACGCCCGTCGGTCAGCGGAAAAAAATCGGCCGCTTATCGGCGTGTGTATGCCAAGCATTACCCTCTATCTGTATCAAACTGAAAGAAAACATGTATAGGTAAGTTTAAGCCATGGCAAAGGTCAGAAACTTTGTAAGGAAACTATAATTGTTCCCTCTGCAGGGAACTCCTAATGAAGATACTGGTAATAAGAATCTCATTGTAAAGAGAAGATTGCCTGTAGGCATAGTTGTGGTAAATCCTGTGAGAATGCGAATGCATATTCATTAAAGTGGCATATGACTTAAAATTATAACACTGCAGTTTCAACTAAAATCAGATTGCAGTTTTATGTGAACAATGAAAATGTTTATTTACCTAAACATTACCTTTTGTCTTTAAAATGATGTTACAATATATATTTATTGGAACTTAAAACAGTAACATTTAACATACAAGAAAATAAGACCAAGACAAACAACATAATTGATAGGAGATTAAAAGAGAATATAAAATATCAATAACTTTAATAATAAATAAGGGAAAAGGGGAGGGTAAATGTATCAGTAAAGAAAAAGTAAAAGGGAAACTAGTAAAATAATAAGAACTACAAACAAACATATAGAAAAGTAGAAGGAAAAGAGGATAAGAGTCTGACATAGAGTAAAGCCCCCCATACACCTTACAATCTTTCCATACAATTTCTGTACATTTAACTTTTGTTTTACCAAAACCATGTACCGTAATATGAGGAGCTTTCTAATCCTTCCAATCACTATGTATTCTATCAGGGAGGACCTGGCACTATATAGCAATGATATATACCTTCCAATCACTATGTATTCTATCAGGGAGGACCCAGAACTACATAGCAGTGATATATACCTTCCAATCGCTATGTATTCTATCAGGGAGGACCCAGCACTACATAGCAGTGATATATACCTTCCAATCACTATGTATTCTTTAAGGAAGGACTCGGCACTACATAGCAGTGATATATACCTTCCAATCACTATGTATTTTCTAAGGAAGGACTTGGCACTACATAGCAGTGATATATACCTTCCAATCACTATGTATATCAGGGAGGCCACTATACTATACAGTTGTTGGTAGATCTAATGGAAATTGTATGGATTGATCTTAAGGTGTATGGGGGAATTTAGAGAGTAACACAATGTAAAAAGAGCAGTAGATCATGGTCAATCCAAGGAAACTAAACATTTTGTGAATTTTATACTTGACCTGAACTACTGTTCGAATGGAGGACCGCCAGTTGTCTTTCTAGTACGTCAGTTAACCTAGGCATGTGTACAGCCTCATACTTTATATATGCAATAGGAATTCTAGTTTTAGAAGATTTGAAGAAAGATCTAATTTTGTCATTATGGTGCTGCCCATTGTTGCTGGAGGCACTTACATGGGGGAAGCAAAGTCCTGTGTCTACCACATGCATACAGAGAAAATTACTACTACGGAAAGATCAGCTACAGAGTCCACAGGCAATAACCATGTCTAGTCTTTTGCCCTCTGCCTGAATGTATTTGTACACAGCTTGTAACAACAACTTGTTTTTAACTTGCTGGTAAACAGTAAAAAGCAATAAAGGATGGAACCCAAAATTTATATCTTTTATATAAATGTTTGTATTTTTTTTATATATTCCAAAAAATGTAATTCAACAAATCTGCTTAATAAAAAGAATACCTGTTTAATTGATATTCACTGGTTTTACATTTAAAGCGGACCTACCACCAGGAATCTATTTTTTCATGAATGCCACTAGAAGTGCCAATAATAGGGAGGAATGCAGTGAAAAAACCCAAAAACGTACCTGTAATGAGCAATTTAAGAATATAATCCGGCAGCTCTCCACACTTTCTGGTTCATGGTCTGCAGAAATCGGCAGCACGTCACAGGAAGCTTAGATTTCAGTGACCTGCTTTGAAAATTCCCATAGAAGATCACTGAATGCCCCCAGTAGCCATCCGCGATATTGCACCCCCATGTGTTTCATGTGTTCCACGAACCAGGAAGTGAGGGGTGCTGAGTGGTAATCTTGTTAAATTGCTCATTACAGGAAAGTTTTTGAGTTTTTTTTACTGCATTCCTCCCTATTATTGGCACTTCTAGTGCCATTCATAAAAACATAGATTTCTGGTGGTAGGTCCGCTTTAAGTTTGACAGCCGGCTGCTTACTTTTTCACAGTAAGGCCAAGAAATGCCAAGATTCAGTAGAAGATTAAATTTTTCATTAAGCCTTTGGTGTTCCGCATGATTCGGAACCTATGTATATTAGACAGTGACCCACAAGCATTAGAAAATAAAGTTCCATTAACACATTTTACACCGGGAGTTGAAGAGATACTGACCAGAAAGAGTAGACATGATGAACATACATCAAAGTGTCATTAATGTTGAGTTTATCTGCATATTATAGTCCCTAGTGTTTACTTCTAGAAGACATAGGTTCATTAAAAACAAACACCACAAATCAGAAAACACAAACTGTACCAAACAAAGTATCATAGTTACTAATAAAATGTTGGTAAATTATGTTAATAATTGATTCGAAAATAGTTCTGTTGTTATTCCATAAGCTGGGCATACGCGCCACAATTTTTTGTAAAATTTTAGTGCGATTGTTTAACATGGATAATTTTAATAAAAAGCAAAGGAATCGAGTGCTGTTAGTTGTCTCATGCGATAATTTTAAGCGATCCATCTATGATTCTTGTGGAAATTACCTTTGTTTGTGTGCTGTTGGTCACTGGCCAGTTCTTCAGCTAACACCACTCCAAACCCATAAATGTGTGCGTGCAAGACATATTGAGACTTTCAGGATAGAATCGCCCAGAAATTGAATGCATGGTATGTTGCAGTTTGCGATCGTTTTCGCAAAATTAAAATCGATTCCGGAATTGGATGGGCGATCAGATTAAAAAACGATCGCAGGCAAATCGTGGCGTGTATGCCCAGCTATAAACATTAAGGTGCCATTAAATCCTATTCAACCACAACACCAAATGCACTTGACTTTACATGAAATTACTAAAATTTACCCGAGTAAAGGCCCCCATACACCTTACAATCTTACCATACAATTGCTATACAATCAACTTTTCTTCTACCGAAACCATGTAATATGAGAAACTTTCTAAACCTTCCAATAACTATGTATTCTATCAGGGAGACCACTATACTACAGAGTTGTTGGTAGATCTAAAGGAAATTGTATGGAGTGATCTAAAGGTGTATGGTGGATTTACGAGAGATTTCAAGGATCTCTTCAGGCAAACAAATGAAAATAGGTATGTGATGTAGAAGTAAATTTTTGTAATATATGGCCTAGTGGAAAAACAATTGTCACTGAGCAGAGACGATAAATGCAGAATAACAAGATAATAGAAGGTCTCACAACCAGTACAATGAACTAGAATGTAATGCTGGCTGTACAGATACTAAGCACCCATATGAGTGCAGTCATATGAGAAGCTCCTCGGTGCAAGTGCCAAGTCTTGATTTGAGGTTTACACAAGGCTTTCTGGCTTTGAAAATGCATAAACGTGTCTCTTTGCATGATAATGAACCTCTACAGATAAGCCCATCCAAGAAGGCTACACATATTCTGTTTCCTCCTTATAAAATCTTTTTGATAAATGAACACATTTAAAAGAAATAAAGTAATTATCCAGCAATTCGTTTTTTTGTAATATTTTGAAGATGACAGGATCTTCCTGGAAAGATCATAGATCATACATAGATCATGGTCACAGATAAAGTTCTGATCCATCTAGTATTTGATTGGCATGTATAAAGCCCACCTCAAATCACCACTGGAGATTTTTCTAT
>CM070034.1:87046109-87069288 GCA_036250615.1 Ptychadena robeensis | reverse complement strand
GCGGCGCCTTCCCATTGTTTATGGGTGGTGGCCCTATGACGGGGTGTCTCCGTCCCCGTCCATGCTGGAGAGATCTTTCGAGCCGTCCTGAGGGAGGGGAAGCGGCGCGCCTGCCTGCGCTGGCGGGCGCACTTGCCACCGTTCCCCCTGAGTTCTACCACCTTTTCTCTGAGAAAAAACAGCCCTGACTATAAATAAAACATAAGATCTGACAGATTACCAATCATTACATACATAATCATTAGGATAGTATTTATAAATGTCTGTCATTTCATATGTGTGTTGTGGGGGCAGATTTATAAAAAGCTGTGTTGGTAAATGTAAGCTTCTGGATTCCCAACAAGATTTTTAATTACATAACAACAAGAAAAAGACAAAATGCAAAAAAAATGGGACTTGACCCGGCCATAGACTCCTTGATCCATGGTTGGCTTGTGGCAAACTCATCACAGCGTGGTAACGTCACCATGCTGTTAGGAGTTGGCTACAGAACTGGTGGAAATCCTGTGTGCTCCACTAACACAGAGATTCCCATCAGATTGTAGCCAATTTACTTGGAGAGGGAGGAGACTCCCCCTCCAAATTAACTGTCTACAACAGTATCAGCCACAACAAATACCGGCAGGTCCGACCTGTGGGCTATTTGGGTCGTACCTTCAAGTCTACCTGTGTTCAATCACAGAGGACCCCATACCTTGTTTCCCGAAAATAAGATTATAAGTGTTTTATATTAATGTGTGCTCCCAAAGATGCCCTAGGTCTTATTTTCTGGGGATTTCTTATTTTTCCATGAAGAAGTATACGGCACTGGGGTATCAGGGTGGGGGGATCACTTAAAATGACACAGGGGGGATCAGAGGGGGAAATCAAAATGGCACAGTTGACTCAGGAGGGTTTACCATTTTAGTAACCACTTCTGATGCTCCTTTTGATGTGCCATTTTGATTGCACCCTGTTCCCTGCTGTCCAGAGTTACAGTACTGTATATTTAGGGGTGCCTTATTTTCAGGGGGATGCCTTATATTAAAGCATGAGGCAAAAATGTAAGGGCACCTTTATTTCGGGGGATGCGTAATTTTCGGGGAACAGGGTACATAGTTGTTGGTAGATCTAAAGGATATCTGACAGAGAGATCTAAACGTGTATGGTCAGCTTTACTTAGTAAAATTTACTTTACTCACAAACCTCACAGTTTATTGTCATGTTATTACAAAAAAATATTTGCTTTTGAATCTTCAGCTATAGCTGGTCAAAATCCTCACATCATGTTCCCATAATTGGCTTACTTCCTTCTTATAATACTTTGCAGTAAGTCTCCCCAGAGGAGACATTTCCTTCAGCCTTCTGTATAAAACTGCTACCCCCAGAATTATCTGTGATAATACCAAGAAGATTTCAGTGCACTACCATTCTTTAATGATCCAAGTTAACCCTTGTATCTCTGCCTAAAGAGGCTGAGTTTTTTAGAAGGTTGACCTGCTATCTATTCAGCAAGCTAAGTGAACGTTCACATTGTGAAGTGATCAATCTCTACTCCTTTAGTAAATGAAGTGAAGATCGCTGACCCCGGTATTTTTAGGATTTTTTTACTTATATTCCATTACTGTTTCTGTCAAACGTCCTAATTGTATGAAGTAGCTCCCAGAATAGACTTATATTTATTCATTTTGGAAGACTGACAGATGACTCAGGAAGCAGTAGAAGGAGTGTAGCACCATATGGTATACATTAATTCATAATTTATATGATAATATTTTAGGTATCATTTTAAGTATCCCATGACCATGCTATATTTTCATGATGTTCCTTACATCATAAAAAGTGAACATCGGTGAACACCTACCGTATTTATGAAATGTTATATTTATTAAAAGGGATAATTTTTATCTTCAGGACTTTAGCTGCTTGTTGCACACAATTTAACACAAGCACATGTCATCAACTGGAAATACCCCATCTGCATTATGTTATCATCATTATCATTTATTTACAATGTTGCTAGGGTACAGAGCTAGTTGTTTGAGGAAAATGTGTTCCTTGTGAACAGGTTTGAAAACGTCTTTGTAACATGCATATAATGAATATTACCATGTACTGGTGTGTGTTTATAAATGTACAGCATGTCTCTCCTGTCTGCTTTCCCATCAAGAAGACACACAAGACAGTAACACACACACTGCAGGTGGGCATGCTGTAGTATTAAGAAGCCCTAACATTTTTTTTTACCTTTTTCTTAATAAAAATGATCGAACATGAAAGAGCCCTTACTTTAATAGAGAAAAATAAGGGCTTTTTCACATGAATGGTTTCAGGTATGCTGAAATTTAGCAGCCACCCTGAAACCACCAACCAACCACTGTGTTCAGTGATTACACACAGTGTGTGGGTGCTTTGGATGCAGATATTGACAACCATCCCCATGTTATCCTATGTCTATGTGGTGTTTCCTGGGCAACAGTGATTTACAAATGGTAAATTAAGTGGGTAAGTGGAAACGCATTGTTTTCAACCGACTGTGTAAATTAGGTGTGAGCCTTTTTTGTCCTCTCAGGCCCTGTGTGGCATATTAAAGCTTTGAATGTTCAAGAAAGGAATGGACTGATAAGCAGATAGTTTCTATTGAATTCTTTTCTTTATAATGTGTTTATTTTGCTCAATATACTTCAATTTGAACTAATCGGATAAAGAACCAAAGTGTTCCTTTTATTAGAGCTAAAATTTAATAATAATAATAAAAAAACTTTATCAAATAATAAACATTTAGTAAGTTCACTGTTAGTACTTCTACTTGAAATGGCACTGAAATCTGGCAAGGTTCCCAAATGTCTATGACCTGGTGCATACGGCAGTCAGGGTGCATTTGGATTTATTTTTGTCGAGGAAGCTGAAAGAGACAAGTCTCAGCATCAATATTCAGCTCATTATTCTGTGTATCTGTTCTAGTGCTGGCTACAAACAAAATCTGACTTCATTAAATACAATGACAGGAGATATAGAAATGTATGAGCCACTTCATACTTTACAATTTAAAGAACAATATCCCAATTTACTACGAAAGGTCCATAAATACATTTAGAGAATGTGTAGGGTTATAAAAAAAAATATAAAATTAAAGCATATTATAAAAGCACAGTAGTTGATGTTAACAGAATAAAAGAACAAATTATTTTAAACAGTGAAGCTGGGCAAAGACGTTTAGATTTCCCTGCGATCAATCTTTTAAACGATCATGCGATTCCAGAATCTATTACAATTACAGAATCAATTGCACAGTTCACCATATCACGTCTTCGATTCCTGGCCGATTTATTCCCGCGATCTCCAGCTCGCAGCTTTTCTAATCGGAAATGATGTAATGTGGGTTGGACGCAACAGAAAAGGGAAATGGGTTGTGGCGTTCATGGATCAATCGCTGCAAACGATTGCATTGCTCAAAAAACATCACTCTATTCCCAACCGATTTACAAAAATTTTCAGACAGGTGTGATTCCTGCTTGACCAATCACTGAAGAAATTACTTAATATATGACACTTTGATTCAATGTAAAGTAGTAGGTGTACAGCTTGTATAACAGGGTAAATTTATTGTCCCCTCAAAATAAGTTAACACAGAGCGATAAGTCTCTAAAGTCTCTGGCAACAAAAGTGAATACACCCCCTAATAAATGTCCGACCTGAGCCCAAAATGTCAATATTATTTAGACATGGACTATACATGGACTATATTAAAACAAATGGTTTACCATAAAGCCTCTAGTGTAAACAGGAAGCCCACATCCCAAATTCAATACAAGAAAAAGGATAATGGGTGGAGAGACCAGTGGTCCCGGTCTATCCACCCATCAGGTTTTTTCCCCTGCCGTAGCAGGGACAAGGGGACTTTTCTTGGCCCACCTCACTGAAACCACATTACCCCATATGAGGATTCAAACAAAATAGTAGTCAAATTATAACAGTCAAAGCAGTCAAAAATTGATTTCACATAGGAGATAGATTAGGCGTTATAAAGTCCGGAATAAAGTTCATAAATCAGCTTGAGATGGTTTTTATTTATTCTTGGAGTTTAGTAAAAACAATCAATGTCTGATGCTGTCCACGGTTGGCAATGCCCCAAGTGTCCGATTCATCAATGTAAATTTGAGAATTTAGTTCCAAAACACCTCAGCGCGCGTTTCTATAAAGACGTTTCTCCACAGTGGATCGTAGTGATCGATTGTTCATAAATCGACGCATGCATAAAGTGTGTGATCAACTGGAATTATGAGAAATTGCACGAAAAATCGATCCGGCAGGGATCGGACATGTCTGTGATTTTTAGTCGATCGATCAAGAATCAAAGGACGTTATTAGAGACATGCGATAATTTCTATCAATCAACCCATGCAGGCCTCATAGCCGATCTCTACTCGATCGATAGGCAATTATTCGGCAATAAATCCCATCCCAAAATTGTTGCACTTTTCGATCAACGTACGAGTTATGATCAAAGACTCAATCGCATGTCCTGAACGTATAACAAATCACGGGGAATCTAAGTGTCTATGGCCAGTTTTAGACATGGAGTTTACTAGAGTGTCAACGGTTGCCACTGAAAACATTTTCCACTCCTCCATGAGGACATTACAGAACTGGTGGATATTAGAGACCTTGTGCTCTTCCACCTTCCATTTTGATGCCCCGCAGATGCACAATAAGGTAAAGGTCTGGAGACATGCTTGGCCAATTCAGCACCTTTACCCCCAGTTTCTTCTGTAGAGTAGTGTTGAGCTAGAATATTTTAATTTCGAATATATTCGGCGAATATCGGCTATTTGAGAATTCACAAATTTCAATATTCACATAGGGCTGCTTATGGGCATGGATTGCGAAAATAAAAAGCATTATGACCATGCATTTTAAAGGTAATTACGAGGCGATTATAATTGCGAATCTTCGCGAGATTGCGAATATTCGCGAATATAGAATCGAATATTAGTAGAATTATTTGTGAAATATCGCAAATTCGAATATTGCCTATGCTGCTCATCACTACTGTAGAGATGGTTGAATTTTTTGACTAGTTGACTTTGTGAGTTAATTGCAAAGCCCCTAAAATTGCTGGAAAAACAAATTATTGCTCGAGCATATGTAGTTGTTGCATAATTAAAGATCAAAGTCGAAATTTATGCAAACATTTTTTGCAATACTTTATTTTTGTAGTATACCCTTCTCTACATATCCATCAAGTTTGGCGATGATAGCATGTTCAGGAGCTTTGCAATAAGTTTACAAAGTCCAACTAGTTGAATTTAAAAAAAACCTCTATTCTTCAAGGTATGTTTGGGGCCGTTATAATCTTGGAATGCTGCCCTGGAGGCCCAGCTTTCATAAGGAAGGTTATCATGATCTGCTTCACACACAACATGTTGGCAAGGTTCCCAAAACCATAGTTTTTTTACTCCTCACTTGATTGCCGCATCATGTGCTTGATACCATCTGATACCAAATAAGTTGATCTTGGTCCAGTCAGACCACAGGATATGGTTCTAATAGTCCATCTCAGCCAGTAATGTCATTCCTAGCATGTTCGTTGTCAGCCACAAAAAACGCACCACAGCGGCATCTACTGTAGTGTGAAAATGCCCTCAGACTGCTTGTCTTCAGCAAACTGGTGTTGCGCTTTTTTATGTATTATCTTTAGAAGAGGTTTCATTCAGCAATAACAGCCATGCAGGCCAAGGTGCACTGTGCAGCATATGGTCTGAGCACTGACTGGCCAACCCCCAACCTTCTGCAGCAAAGCAGAGGACTAGAGTAACCAGACTTGTTTTGCTTGCAGGTGCAGTGCTCACCCCAAAACAACTTTTGTGGTCTTTACCCTCCCAGATCTCTCGGTTTCTTTAAAACAATGTGTGTTACGTACAGGCTTCTGTTAGTATAGCTTAATGTAATAACGGAATGTCCTTACATGCTCATAGAATGCCAGAGGGTACAAACAGTTGCAAATGTTACAAAAGTCAATGACAAAGATTGGCTGAGGCTCAAACCCAGTAGGAAGGGTGCTATTTTGCTGTAAACCAAGTGGAGAATTGTCTCTAATCCCAAGGCTAAGTTAAAAGGGGGAGTCCTCCTTTCTTATCCCCTAGCCAGTAGGAAAGTGACACTCACATGGCAGTCCCTTAGGCCTGTTGTAGGGGCCCTATCTCACTGGGACATACTGGCAAGTCTACAGGAACCTGGCACAAGAGCTGGCAGATGGCAACAAATGGCAGAACTGCCAGGAGCTCCTCCTACCATATTTATACTGTGTCAGCACCTCCACTGTTACTGAGCAGATACCCCACACTATACAGAGTTTTTATGTTTCTTGGCCACCATGCTGCTGCTCAGTTTTAGGCTGTTTGTAACCTTTTTATAGACTAGGCCATCTGTATGGATTTTTTTTTAGATTTTCCAATCCTCGCAGAGTTCTTGATCTACATGAACATTTTTCGGGGGTATACTTACTTTTGTTGTCAGAGGTTTAGACATTAATGGCTGTGTGCTGAGTTATTTGAGAGGACAACAAATGTACATTGTTGTAGAAACTTAAAACTGACAAATTTACATTGTCATATCTTCAGTGTTGTCCCATAAAAATATATTATACTATACTATTTACATAGCATGAGGGGTGTACTCACATTTGTGAAATATTGTACAGTTGTAGTTGTAGGGATATGGGATATATTCTGTTTTTTGTGTTTGGTATAGTGCAGTGCAAATTTTTTAATCCTCATATGAACAACATTTAATGTCATCTTAGTATGGCACCAAATTACAGCCAAAAACTTCATATGAGAGCAAATGTTTTATGTTAAGAAATAAATATAATGGACAAGTGCAGTTTTTTGTATTTTTGTTCTGAGGTGATATGTCATGTTAGCAGGGCAGTATCATTATCTAAGTTAGTAGCCATGGAAATTTGGAAAGCTACTGACTTTTACAGAAAAGTCAGACTTTGCATACAGACAGCAGCGCTGAGACCACAGGAGGAATACATCATTTCAAGAGAAGATAAAGTGCAGTGGAATGCTCATGCTCACATAAACCACAAGAGAACTTAACCAAAAGCATCATATGTTTACAAATACAAAGGGCAAATTAGCATTTTACAGCTTTTGATATAACTACCTATTCATCCAGTCTTCCTTGAATAACACATCTTTTTTTGTTTGAAAAATATTGAAGTGTTGCATTACATTCACATTATTGTTCTAATTTTGTACGCTATATTGTTTCGTAACACCTGGCGCAATCTAATGGACTAACTTATTCAAGAGTGCATATGTTTTGCTTACAGCCATAAAATTCTAGTCCTTTATAATCATCACTAATTTTAACAATACAAATATCGCCTTTCCTCTAACATCTGTCGGCTTGGCAAATAATGAAAGCGGCCTCCAGAGGGACCACACAAAATTCAGTAATGTTCACTGAGACTGGGATAGGAAGGAAGTGATGAGTCTACAATGAACATAGAAAAGATATGAAATATTAACTGATTGAATACAACTGGGTAACTGGATTAAATTGGTAAAAATGTTTCATGCGTGTTACAATAAGCACCTATTGATCATTTCTTCAATCACATTTTTATTTGTTGGAGAAGAAAATGCTGTATATTGTTTTGATGAAGTGTGAACAAAAGAGGGTATGTTTAATAATGCATTTTTCCCATAAACAGTAAAAAAATATTGTCGTTTCTTGGATGTAATGTAATAAAACCCCCTATTTTGTTATATCTTTATTGTAATACATGCTTTCTATAGAGGGGATCAATACTAAAATACAATAAATAGGCGAATACTACTAATAATTGCCTTAGACAAATCTAGTTTGTGTCTCTCATGTTTAAGGCTTGATTTGTCAAAAATGTTTTAATCTTATACACAGATATAAAAATACACAGATTTAAAATATGCCACTTGAACTTTCCAGTTAATAAGAATAAACCCAAATGGCGCTGTCTATAAATGGACTACGCAACGTAAAGCAACATGCAACACATATAACTTATTTGTGCATTATAAGATGCATTCGACTTTACCACACGCCTCAGGTTTTTGGGAAGAAATAAAAAAAAAGTAAAAGACTTCTGGCTATCAGCACTGTCTCTATTACCAAAGGATAGTATGTAAAGAGCATGTTTCAGGGGGAGCACCGGCAGAGCTGTCAGCTTGAGTGCGAGTCTAAATTAAGATGTTTCTCCACCCCCCTGCCCAGTTTTGGGTGAAAATGTGCATCTTATAAAATGAAAAATATTGTAATTGTACATTTATCAAAAAGCATAGGGAAAACATCTAGGAGCTTCAGAGAAGTACATTAACATAAAATAACACACACATGAATCACACTTGTTGCCTCTTTATGCCCGATCAGGTCTACCTAAAGCAGAAGCACCTTATCTACTTTTTTGGGAAATGCCAGATTTTCCGTTTGCCAGCTTGATGTCATATGGCTGCAAAGGGTCAACCTGCTGCTTACATAGTATTTTCTATATCCTTTATGTATTAGTTACTTAACTATTCAGACCAAACTGATTCTTTTAAATTCTGAGATTGTTGTATGTTGGCCCTCTTAGTAATAAGAGAGAATATTGATTAGTATACTTTTCATTAATGTTCAGCCTTTAAACCACAACATAAAGCAGAACGTCAATTGAAATTCTACAACAGTCCTGATACTGTAATGGCATGCTCTACTTTATGATAAAGAAATATGTCAACAGGTTACTGTGTATCCTAATACATTGTATCTGCATTGCCAATACCTGCTTCATCTTGATTTTTCGCTGAAGGTAATCAGATTCATCTAACATGACTGTTTGCTCATAATGTCATGCTGATTATTGATTATCATTTGTCTGGTCTTTGTACTTTTCCCTGTATCAGCTCACTGATGTAAAATAAAATGATATAAAATAAAGAAAAACAGTATGACCCGAAGCTTGCTGCATTTTGTGTAATCTTTTTATACCAAATCAGATTAGGGTTATGAATTTATACTTGTTTAGTGAGGTTATCTTTAAAGCAGCCTGATTCTCCTCACTTATAAAACAAACAGTACGTGGACATGCGGAAATTGTAATGCGGAAGCTATCAGACATTACTATTGTGCCAACAAAATGAGTGGGAGCCAGAAAAGATAAATCCTTTTGTATTTCAGTTGTGTGTGCCTGTTGTTGGTACAAAAACACATTTGTAATATCCCTTTCTGCGTCTTTGTGTGAAAAGGCAGAAAGAGCTGATACGCTGAATATGAAGCACCCTAGGAAATAATATACTGTAGGCTTTGCTGAACAAGCAGTAATTAAATTGCTCACTACTGCTTCTAAAACAAATTGAATTTACCTTTCTGGTATATTTGCAGCAGAACATCTGCATTCATGTGTTTTTCAGGGCAGTTATACCATTAGACAAACCTAAATATGATTAACAAAAACAGGAATCCAACAAAGATTCATTTACAGTTGTTTTTACAGACCTGGAAAATTCCACAACTGTTTACAGCAAGATAATACAATATATGAAATGCTCTATAACGTGTAAAAGGTTGAGTAATACTTAACCCTGTGCAGTTTATTTTTTTAATAAATTTGTATAAAATATTGCAGATTTTTTGTCTAAAATTTACCCAATAATACAATTTTATCAACTAAGTGTCTTCAGGCCTCTGTACAAGACTATAAATTAGTGTTCCTTGCTAAAACAAATCTCAGACATTTCAAACACAAAGGAATATTAAGGTGCACAACTCCTTAAATGTAAATTCACCAATTTTATTGAAAATGTGTTAGTAGAGTCTTGTACCATGTTAGCCATTGATGAATATAGAGAGTTTGGAGTTTAAGCGAAACCCTTTATTTGTTAACTGAATTAATTGAAAAGCAAACTTTGAGGAGGTCTCAGATCCCTTCTTCAGGGTTAATACAATTCTGTTTTTTGAGGCTCACTTTTATACAAAAAGCTAGTAACCAGAGTTAATGGGGATAATAGAGATAAGACGTCCAGACGTAATATTCAACATTTCCATAGACCAATAGAAGAAAAATGGCTTATATAGATATTTCCTGGAGAAACCTAAATAGCAATGAGTAAATTCTCAGAGATTAAGCATAAATGGTTAAGTGACTTCAAGATAAGTCCAGTCACATTTGTTGTTCATGTGTTAAAAGACATATGCAGTATATACTCAAGTATAAGCCAATTTTTTCAGCACAAGAAATATGCTAAAAAAGTCCCCCTCAGGTTATACTCGAGTCAGGGTCAAAGTCTGGCTTCCACTTACCTGTCCGGGTGTTCTCTGGTTTACTTGCAGACTCTGTCAGCCTCTGTGAATGGTCCCATGTGTATTTGGTATTGTCGGCTGGTGAAATGTAAACAAATATGGACGGCAGTGCAATCTTGTGGACGTGCTATACAGATCAATATATACATTCTATACAGTGTACACCGTCACATTACAGTTTGGAGAAGGTAGAGTTTTATATTCCTCCAACAACAGTTCCAATTAACCAATAATGTTTCCACTTTGTTGATGGGTAATCCACAGCATGTTTCAGCAATATGTTAGCAGCCTTCAAAATCATAGAACATAAAGCAACAAACTTACCTGCTCTATGGTTGAGCCACACCTGCTCCCCCTGTTGATATCTTTAAAGAATCAATATAAATGCATACAATTATAATAACAAATACAGGAAGACTCCTTGGAAATATCATTAATTTTCTCATAGATTCAAATCAAAAGAAACTGCACTGTATTGAAATATTGATACAAACACTACATTATACATCATTCTCTATCCATGTGTACACACAGCATGCTTTTCCTATAATTCTATTATAGTTGCACAAAGCATTCTTCAATATCATTATTTAAACTGCACAGTTTGATGAAGGGCTAATATTTACATACGTATTTTTGAGAGCCAATACATTTGTCTTTGTTTTCATCATAAGACCCCATCTGTGAACCAAGTCATTTCACAGAAACATTACACATTGTTTATATTGTGATTAGAGCCACATTCCATTATCACACACATATATAACTATATTAGACATAACTAGGTATATATTTAGATTTATTCTTCATAAATAATCATACTGGGCTATATTGTATAACACAACTGAATAGCTTGTGGTATATTAACTCTTGTGATCAATTACACAATAATAGATAGCTACAACATTCCTGCTCTGATCATTTCTAGTTTTATGATATCTGTTTTGAAGATTATTACAGAGAAGATTAAGATCTTACCCATAAAAGAAAGTAAAAAGCTGCCTTAGACCCAAATGTCAGTTTACTGCTGTAAAAGAGGCAACTAATAAGGGTTATCTTGACTTCTTTTTACATTTCTGTGATGGTGCACTTCTCATGATAAGACAGCACTAATTGTGTGTTACAGAGGTTTGCTTTGTCCTATTCACTCTACATTTGTGGAGTAGAACAGTTTGCTTTCAAATGTTCTAGTAGCATTTCTTTGACTTCATTATCAACTACCGCTGATAACCAAAATGGTATAGAATTGTCAAATCTGCAACAATTTCAAGATTACAGATATGATGCCAACCACAAACATTTCCTTAACTCGCTGACAGTAGATGGAGGTAGGGTATATTAAGTGTGCTAGTTAGTAGAATATGGTGTGAGTTGCAGGTTGGTTATGTCAGGAAGAAAATGGCAAGCAGTATGGTAGAAATACTAGACTTCTGTTATAAAGTGTATGTATACTTAAATAAAATACTAGAAAAACTAGAAAAACCTTTGGAGCCTGTATCTTGTAGATTAATTAATGGTATTATAATTATATTTCTAAAGTGGTGTCTCTTGTACACAATTTTCTTAAAATGTGTCTGTGCATATATTAAAGAAAAAAAAGAATTGAATACCCTTTATCAATAATATGCATAAATAAAAATCTGATGTGAAATGTGAATGACATTACTGCATAAATCCTGGTAAATAGTTGGACTTGACTTTAAACTTTATTTATGCAACAATACTTTTCTCATCTCTCTCTCTATATATTTAGAGCATCATTATGTATTTTCTGAGTATAATTGCTATCCAGCTATGACCACATGTCATCAGAGAAAAAGAGTGATGAGGATCAATCCAGATTTACGCATTACAGGTACCTCCCTATAATGTGAGATTTAGCTGTGAGGGAAATAGAGTACAAACGGTGAGTATAGGTTTGCTTTAAGTTTAAATACTGTACAATATATATCAATTTGAGATACAGGATATAAAATGAAATGATAATTGGTGTGTTGTTGTGCCAATTAAAAGTTAGTACATAGTTCAGAGAAAAACGGGCTTAAATGCGTACAACCGCCTGGTGAACACGACAAGAGGTGTTTGCTGGTAGGTTTTTGCTTGTTTGCTCCATAGGACTAAGCTGGGGTCATTTATACACAAGAAAGAGAGCCTGGAAACAATCTAATTTAAACATTTAAAAAAGAAATTTAAATTAATGTTAAAATCTAGGGGACTGTTAAATTTCCGCCTCATTTTCTACCATGATTTAGTAAACTCAGGAATAGTGTATTGACCATGGGTGCCCAACAGGTGGATCCTGGTCATATGGTAGATAATAAAGGCAATGGGAGTAAATCACCAAGCCAAGGCTTTTTTTCAGTCTTTACCTTTGGGCATTGCAGTAAGGTATTGTATTGTGCCATACCTGTTCATGCAAGGTAAACAATATATATACGTATATATATTCTACATTATATATATGTTTATATATTTATATGTTTACCATTTTTATTGTTTGTAGATCATTTTTAATTGGCATTTTTAAAAGTAATTCGCTAGCCAAAAAAGTGTGGCCATCCCTGGTGACTACTAGAAAATGTTTCAGTGCAGTGATGTTTCCATTATCTCTATCTGCGATTACAGATTTCCTCTGCAAATGCCTATCTCGTTTTTTTCCTCAACTTGAATAATGCTAGGCATACACATGCCGATAAGCGGGCGATTTTTAATCTGACCGACGGGCGCTCGCGCCGTCGGTCAGGTTAAAAATCGGCCGCTAATCGGCATGTGCCCACATGGGGCGACAGATCCCTGTCGCCCCACAGCTCGGCCGGCCAGAGAACGGACATGTCCGATAATCTCTGGCCGGCGCGAGCCGATGGAAGCCGATGCCATAAGCTGCAATGAAGACGGCGTCTCCATCGCAGCTTATGGCCGGCACACAAAGGGTGCCCAGCCGATTGAAGGGGCCCCACAATGCAACGGGATGCTAACGTGATGACGTCATCACGTTAGCATCTCGGAACACATCGGAGTAGGTCGGTCTGACCTACTCGGTGTGTGTATGCCCAGCATAAGACCATCCATTATTATTCTTTATCTAGACTATCTATTTTCTGGACTAGGTTGTCACTAACCAACAGAGTCCACCAGGCAGGCACCCATTTATAATAATATCAATAATTATTTTAAACTTTTATTCAAAACTTTTATGTATAATAATAAATTAGAGTTGAGATGCGAAACAAGATAACACACAGGTAACAGGGTATGAAACAGGAGTTGAGGACGCTGCCCACTAGGGCTTAAAATCAAATTCATTAGTAGCAGTTACCCTGTAGCCAACTGCCTGGATTTTGCGTTACTGTCCTGGGGATGTAAAAAAAAGGACCTTTACTGCTAATGAGAGAAATGCTTCATAAAATGTTCTTTAGAACCACAGTATCTCCATTGCCTCTCAATATCAAAGATGTAAATGGAAGAAGCAAACAGTTGGAAGTTGTCATATACATTATAAACAACTACTATACCTGAGATGTTTTTGGCCCGAAGTGATGATTTAAGCTTATCTTTACAAAATAAATTAGATCAGAAATCTCCCTATTACTGATTGTTTTCTTGAAATATGTACCACTCAATATTAAGCAAATTTTAAAATAATTTGACGATTGTATACTCATATATGATCATATACTACCATGGCTAGCTTTCTACCATTCACTTCTGGTCAAAA
Organism: Ptychadena robeensis; assembly: GCA_036250615.1. Taxonomy (NCBI): domain Eukaryota; kingdom Metazoa; phylum Chordata; class Amphibia; order Anura; family Ptychadenidae; genus Ptychadena; species Ptychadena robeensis. The sequence continues at coordinate 87,055,265 of CM070034.1, read as the reverse complement.
TAGTGATCTCTCACCACGCTCCCATGTTATTTCACCTGAATTCAATTGACAATTAATGTGTAGCCTTGATCAATATTTTGATCCATGGTGCCCTTGTTTCTAATTGAGTTAAATGTTTCATGAATATATTGAATCTAACTTTATATCTGTTAGAAAGTCTAACAGTATGGCCAGCATTAAAAAAGATCGACATTTCAGGTTATTGTATTATTTTGTTCAACATATTTAAAAACTGTGAGATAACATTTACAGAAGGAGAATGTATAAAACAAAAATAGATAAGCAAAGAAGCTTATATAATCAGCATTCATTGCCAAACTTTGTTGTTGAGACTTTATTCGGCGTGTATACTTCTTCAAATCTTTATGATGGATTTAAATGCGGAAAAAACATGACCAGAGGTGCTTTCTTTATTTGTCTGTAAAAGGAATGAAGACTAACCATCAATCCAACAATATGACAAATTGCCATTTGCCAACATTGTACATTCCATTTCCCTCCCAACAAAACATGATGATTGATGCAATGATTTACATTTCCTGACAAGGCATTTTGTGAAATAAAAGAAAAAAAACTTGGTGAGGGCATTACATAAATGATAACACTTACTGTCAAGAGTAATAGATGTGAAAGGACTTTATGGATTTGAAGATTTGTTAGCTAAATAGAAAAGTGAAAGCCCATTTTTTAAAATTAAGGACTGTTCTTAATGTAAATCACTACCCCGCTCTTAGTGGCCCTGTCTTAAGCTAATGTCTCAAGAGTATTCTGCTGATGCCGCTCTGGTTTCAATCCTTGTTTTAAACTCTTGCAAGCACAGTTGCAGCCTGGAATAGCAGTAAATGTGATGAATGCAATACTTTATGAGGGATTCTTGTATAAATTTATAAGAGAATTAATTTGTAAAAGTCAAGGGAACGATAACTTGGGGCCTAAGAAAGAGATCAGGAATTTCTGCAGACTCCTAAGATGATTCTTAATCTTATTTTACTGCCTTATTTTTCAACATTTTGTTATACATCGGATGAACCCTTTTTTATTCACAAAATAAAGCTTCCTCGATATGCCCCTATATATTGCATGAGATCTAAAGTCATTGGCTTCTTACAGTTTTGACAGCACCTGATCACATTAGATATTCTATAGGTTCCATGAATATTGAAAATATTGTTTTAAGTAACAGCTGTTGTTAGTTAGATAGTATAACATCGGGTAAGATCACAGACCAATATTTATGTTTTAAAAATCTATAGAATTGATGATTACAAATCAAACACTATATTTGACTTAACATAGTACAAATCCAATATATCAATTTATGGAGCAAAGCTGATCTGAGTGTTCTCCCAAAAGGGAGAATTCTCAGTGGGAAAAAAGAGAGAAAGAGGAGATACAGTACAATTAAAAATTGATATGATCTCGTGGAGGAGCGGATTGTGAAACTGTGGTGGCTATGTTGACGTGGTAATTCACTTACTTCTTAGGCCACTGGTGTAATGCAGGCCTCTGTGAGGCTCTGTATATTACCAGCGACCTGTCAATGGAAGATGTGTGGAGAAAACTACTTGTACACTGTCTCCACTCAGTGTAGATGTGCTTGATTGCTATTCCGAAAGCCTGTGGGTGACTGGAGAGTCTAGGGTGCTTAATTCTGGACTTTGTGCTCCGTTGGGCTGGAGCCTGGAGGAGAAGCAGTAAGAGCCATTCCTCATATCCTAAAGAAGTGGCCCAGTGAGCCACGAAACGCCGTGTACAAGCATTAATGTACCACCATCTGTTCCTGATTGTATTGAATACAAAGCAAATAGAGAAATTTAAGTATAACGGGCGCCTCCACATGAGCCTTTGTCCTTTTGCAGTGGGTCATCTGTTTTACCATCTCGTATTAATATATCAATTTATTGTGTTTGTTTTATGAAAAAAAAATGCTGATTCTGAATTTGATGTCTGATACCCATTTCTAATAAACCCATGTTTACCACCCATTTACAGAATATTTTTAGAACAATACTTCTATTCTGCACCCTTTGGCCCTTGCCATCCAAAAATTCCTGAAGCATGTATGTAGAGCTAAAGTTTCTGAGTCTAATTTACATAAGACCTAAAAAAAAAAAATTATTCAGAGAAGGCAAAATAGCAGACTAAACGTCAGTTTTTAACCTATTGTATGGACTTTCCAATGTAATACAAAGAGTTGGAAACAGCCAGACTTCTTCATACAGGCTTTTTTGCATACAAGCTATATTGTATATTTATGAAGATAAAGGTGTGTGCATGCTCCAAAATTTAGTTGGATATGAATTGATCTAAGCACCTATAAAACCTGTACAATCAACTGAAATTTTACAACTGATCACAGCTATGTCTTGGTTTAACCCCATGCAGTCTTGAAGTGGTTCTGAGCTCATAAGGGTATATATATGAATTATACGAGTGGCTAAAGGTTATTTGCTGTCTGCAGCTTCACAAACTACTACTCCTGAGAACTATGCCCTGAACTGGCTACAAGCAGGTCCCTATGAGAAACAGATCTTGTTGGAGTCCAAAGGGACCCTAAGGAGAAAAATTCACCTGTGTTTTGCCAGATTAATTGTACAGAGTGTGGTAATGTATGTCCGGTATGTGTATGTGTGTGTACATGTGTATATTTTCATGTATGTGTACATGTGTATATTTTCATGCCTGTGTGTATATGTGTATAAACTCTTTAATATGTCATCACTCTATGTTTTGATGTGTTTAATGACTAGCTACCAACAAGAGCTGGAAATACTTGACTGGGCCATTTATGGGTGTACATGGTTCATTGCTGCCAATATATATTTGTTACGTTGTCATATTTGTTTCCATTTGTTACAGTGCACAGATTATATTATCACAAAGTCATGTCAGTGATGGTTTTCAGATTTTATGACTGTAATTGATTGCACAAAGATTCATAGGAGCACAGCTCTGCATTGTGTCTGATGTATGCAGCTTCTATTCTTATTATAATAAGAGGGGAGATAGGAAAACAACATAATCTTGTATAGTGCATTGTTTCACAGATTTTCAGTGTGTCATTTATATTATGGTATACATTATATATCAGCTTGTAATATATAAAGCCAGCCTGAATGAGAATTCTGGAAAAGTTATATTTTGAGACAATTCAGATCCCAACAGAACACTTGTGCAAACCATAAGAAATTAGCCATTGGAAGAATGTTCCATAAACTGTTACATCTGTAAAAAGACATACACCCTTTGGGCAAGGCATGTTAAGCTTATTACATCCAATGTGCCTGTTCACATGAAAATGTACGTCAAAGTGGATAGGTGTCATGCAGGTCTTAGAGTCAATGTCTTTTCTTTACTGGTGTTGGATAGCATACCATAAGACCCATGCATGTTTAGGATAAAAAGCATCAGCTTAAGTATTATCTGTTTAAAATGGCCAATGAATTACCTTAAATTCTATGGAGGAGGAGGTGTGTTTCCTTGAAACCAAATCCAACAACAAATTATATGGCTAGTTAAGTATAAGCAAACTTGCCCTGTATAGTATACCCACTAGGTTAGGTGGTAGTTGGACCCGCCTTTCCATTGCAGACATTGCACACCAGAAATACTTTTGTCCCTTGCTGACCAGCCCCGTATGATTGGGGTAATCTTGTGTATTTCCACTTCATTCTTCCTCTCTCCTCTCCTTGTCTGTCCGACAGACTGGCTATCATCTTGTTCTTAATCCGCAGCTCATCACAGTCTCTTTCACTTTCAATATCTCCTATTGAAAGCAATTATATCTTGTGGTCCATTCACGTCCTGCAGCATTAACCCTTGGAAGACTGAAAGCTATGCAGGAATCAACATGGTAATTTCTACAGATAAGTGCACAGCAGGAAAGTATATTATTTTAGGCTTTCATTTTTAGCGAATATGAGCCATTGGTATAGCTCAGAGGTAAGTAAAAATGCAATAAAATATTTTTTTCTGAGTTTAGGGGCACTATCTGGTAGCTTGCATATATCTAGGGAAGCATACCTTGTTTAACCTCTTGTTTTGTCTGTTGGTCAGGTATTTAAAGATTTGATAAAACATACATTGAGTATTTTTTCGACCATTTGACATTGTATAGGGACGCAGAGCGTTAACAGCTTACTCGTCTCCTAGTTCCAATTTTCTTTTGGGGGGCGGAGTGGGTCTTCTAGTGCTGAAAATATGGTACTTGTAAAGATTGTAAAAGAATTTAACTTTGTTGATAGGCCTCTTAAAGTCCCCAAGTCTTCCCAAGTAAAGTGTTTTGGAGAAAACTTTTTTTTTTGAAGTATATAGAGGAACTCTCCTCTATACTTTAGCCTTTTGTATATATATATATATATATATTTTTTTAATCCAGCAAGTGACACCATCTAGACACTTATATCACAGCCATGATGGCCATTAACAAGAGAAGTATGGCTGTTGGTACAGGAATTGACAGTACCAAAGGTCTAGGTATTTTCACAGTAAATCATACATAGTAGTTGCACAAAAGGCTTATGCCACATTTTTCTAATACATTTTATCAGATCACTTTTAAAGTCAGGACCCTTTATAGTACAGCTTTGAAAATATTTAAGTATTCTGCCTTACTGGAGGAATTGTCTCAGAGGCCGATTTTGCTGGATGTAAAAGAAAATAATAACGATTTGAGTGGATTTAAAGTGTATATATCACCTAGAAACTATTAAACCTGGCATTGCTGAACTCATTCGAAAGAAAATATTTGGTTGGATGTAAGAATGACCTTTTCACTTCTTGGGTTTCAGTCGCGCACCTGAAACAAGCACGAAGCTGCTGTATGTATGTATGCATGCTGTATGTGCTGTATACTTATTCAAGTCAGTTGTATAAAGTGTTAAACTCAGAATTTAGGTATACCAACCAGGCAAACTTAATGTGGTAGGACCATTTTACCCTAGTTATTCTACTACATAAAAACCTAAAAGAATGAAATTCTTACCCTGAGCAGCTTTGAAAACAGAATATGCTTTAACCTTTTTCTAAACTGATAAAATGGAATATGTTCCTATTAAGTAAAAAATATTCCTTATAGTGCATAAGCTGCATTTTTCTTGCAGTTTTCATACCCAATAAAAAATGCAGCATTTATTATGAATTATCAGTTATTGTAAAGAGGAACCAAGACATTTTCCTGACAAAGTAAATTGTTGAAGAAATAAAAACATTGCCATAAAAAGAGCACCTTTATGTTGATACACGGCAAGGTTAGGGCATCATAAATACACTCTAAAATAATCTGACAAAGGTCAATTTCAAATTGAGTATTGCAAGGGCATGATGATAATGTGTGTTTCCACAGTGTCCTCTAAGATTTCATTTTTTATTATAGCTTAGTATTTCAGTAATGCATATTACTGTGGCGGAGAGATTTTTTTTTCAGGCCTCCAGTTTCAACTCTGGTACACAGACAATGGGCTGGAATTACTTAACTCAAACTAATTCATAAACTAATGCAAAGAGAAGTACCCGTGAAGGTTATGGTGAGAAGGGATGAAAGGAATCAAAAAGCCCTCAACTCGAGCAGTGCATAGCACAATCAAGCCTTCTTAAAACAGAAGGTATTTACAAGGCCCAATCCAGCACAAATCCCAAAATTTAGGTGGAAGCCCTCGTTTTGGGACAGTGGGCGGAGCCATGCAAATTATTCATTTTTGCCCCATCAGCCAAATGCACATCCACCGCTGGTGTACAGTGCAAATCAGGTTGCATGGCCAAGCATTCAAATGAAATGAAGTTCTTAACCCTTGCACTTGCCTCATGTCACTGCAAGGGTTAGTTGTTAAGAGTAATTTTAATTTCCTAAACTTGCCCTCCTGGTGGGTGACTAGTGGGTGGTGTCTTAGCCGTTTCTCTTTACAATGCAGATCCATATGCTTTGAATTGTAGAGAAATTATATCAATGCCAAGTGCCTGAGGAGGCTTTCCCCTTAATGAAGTCATCATTATAGGAAAAGGTTGGAGCACCCCCATCAACCTCTCACCCCAACTTTAAGACAAGCTACTTTGGTTCTTACACAAGTCAACAGTTTTTCTTATTTGTTTAGGAAAATATGAGGAATGATCTTATATTTGGGTGACAAGTATACAGGAAACAGGTAAATACTTTGTTAATATTGTAAGCACACGTCGCACATTAATATATTCTTTCCCCATATTCTCTTTTTATTGAAAAGTCACCAGGAACAAGGTGACTTTTATTTTAAATCCTGTAAATGTCTATGTTGACTGACTGTGTATTTCTGCAAAGTGTTTGTAAGTATTTTAAGGGTTTAACTCTAATCTTCTGAATACTCTGAGGCGAGGGAGAGATATATTCCATGTTCAATGCTAAGCAAAGCTTGCTTAAGACATGCTGCCAAGGTCTTCTGAATGATATGTACTATAAAAAACTGAAGAGCTCTGCAACCCTAGTGGTGGGTTATTTATAAAGGGGCAGAGAGATTGTTTAGCTGCCCTTCCTTCGATTTTTGTCACACTTTCTTTCACCTCTAATGCTGGGAATACACGGCTCAATCTTAAAGGCATTTGAGATTCCTCTGCAGCAGCGGGATAAGGCTGCTGCAGAGGGCAGCTGCTGCCGTTCTGCCCCGATATTGGCTGCCGTTAGGCAGCCTGGCCAAGACTTTGGATTGGAACCCCCAGCCCCCCTTCAAAGTATAGGATATCGAACCAGGTTTACCAACATTTCAAGCATACTCACATTATGTTTAATAAAACCCCCAAAAATGCCTCCTTTCGGGCCTACCAGGCCCTATATTCCTGTGCTGTTTCCTTTTTGATTCCTATCAAAAAGATAATGCAGTGATGAGGGAATGTATTGTATTTTGGCATCTATTGAAAGATTTGCTGGCCTCAATTGTGGCACTGCTAACCTTATGTAAATGTTAGTGACTTAATGTTTAGAAAACAACAGTTCAGCATGAAAAACTTACATTTTAGAAGTATACAAATAGACAAATTTTAAATGCATATTTTTCTTTGTGGGAAAAACCCCAGTACTCCATTAACCACCATGGCATAACATAAGCACAAACCTATCTTTGTGAAGACCGTTATACCACCTGATCCTTTCAGTAGGTAGGCTGCACTAGGATTTGCTTTTTCTTAGAACAGACGGAGCAGCCTACAAATATTCCGTGACACAGCATGCTAGGTTTGTAGGAAGGTGGATTGTTGTATACTGTACCATGGTCGTTAAGGGGTACACTGTGTCCCCATGAGTAATGTCAGTGATTGTGTTTGTGCTGTTGCTGGGCAAAACATAAGGTGGGAGGTGTAACTGCAAATGTTTGGAACATGTGATGTTGTGATCTTGTGAGCCATCTGGGAGGAGAATAGGAGCTTATATAAGCTAAGGATTTTATGTAAATTGGGTCTTCTTAGCAGCAGAGTAGAAGAAAGCAGAGGTGTACTGGGTCCAGTGGGAAACAGGCCCAGGCCTGTGGATCCGAAGACCAGGCCTGCACTGAGATGTAACTAAGGCCTCACCCTTGTACCCCTCGCTGGGGGCAAGGGAAGTCCTAGCCTAGGAGAAGTCACTTGGGTGAAGAAGGCTAAGGTAAATACTGTTACCGGCAGATACTGCTCCCAGATGGCTCCCAGGAAGATTGTGGAGTGTAACTGGCACTGTGACGTTACTGCAATAAAGGGGCACAGTATTTACAACAATCTGAAGTGTCTTGGACCTTTGTTGAGGGATGTGCGCTAGGACCTGCTAAATGGAAGAAAGCCCGCTCAGCCACTGTTGCAGGTGAGGACCGTAAGGTCTGGCTGCCCCTTGGATGGAAGGGAGGTACGTGCTCGTAGAGGCCTGGAGGAAGTCCATGGCAACATAGGGGTGAGATCATTATTGTCCCCTGATTCACCCCGGCACGTGCGGTGCACCCGGGTGCAAGAGATGGGTGGTGCTTCCTCTTTCAGGTTCTGGTTTATTTTTATTTTCTGATTTGCAGCAGGGGGATTCTGAAAGGCTTAGTAGATACACTGTTAGAATCATTAGCAGTAGACACTAACAGGTATGTTAGCTTTCAGGTTACAGCTACTTGATTTTAGCGTCCATGGCTGCATGAAGGTGGGGCTACAGCTTCTTGTCATATTTGCTCAATAAACTGACACTACTTAGTGTCAGTTTATTGAGCAAATATGATGCTCTATAGCTCGTTTGCATTCTGGAGTAATATATATGAATGAATGCTTTAATTAACATGTGGTACTGATTTGTGTGTGGGTGCTCACTTGATTTTGCCTAACTTAGTTTCTAAAGCTAGTCCTGCATTGGATACAGTGCATAAAGTTTGGGGGCCACAAGTGGCACCAAGTCCACTAGAAATTAGCTTTAACATAATTATTTAATATAAATAACAACTTATTTAATAAGGTTTGCATTTACTTAAAACTCTGTCTCTGTTGAAATGTTTAAGTTAAATAAATACCTTTGGTAGATGTGTTGATATTATTTTTACAGTCAAATTATCTTACTTTTTTTAGACAAACTGACCAGGTCATTTGCTCACAGCGCAAAAAAAATAACTAATAGCAAAAACAACTTTAAAGAAAAATCACTACACAGCAAAAATCATGGTTTACACTTTTTCTATCCAGAACCCCCTCTGCTTCATGCCAATATTTTCATGCCAGACAGGTCATTTGTTTTATGGTTTCAAGTGCAGCTTTAAGCAACTGAGTATTAACATTACTGTCGGGAAAGATATTAACGTCAGGGAGATCTACCTTGTTCTGTCTATTTTTTACTCCCAGACCATGACCCTTTCAGAATGGGAGACTGACATACTGATTGTATGCTGCCTGTCACTCACAAAGCTTTCTCCTTTTTTTTGGGAATCACACAGAGCCAGGCCATCATTTGTAGTGGCCTCAGAATTATTATGTCAGATGGAAGCCATTACATTTTGCCAGGTAAACTACTGTCCTTGCCAACTAAAAATCACAGTTCAACTCTAACTGCTTTGTCGAAAAATTGCTTTGTTCACTTCAGTTTCAGTTTAAGCAGTATTGGTTTAATAATTGTAGATTAAATATGGTGATTTTTTAAAAACAATATCATTCTTGTGTTATACCAGGGGCAACATCAATAGAATTTAAGTAGAAAGT
>CM070034.1:86986475-86998008 GCA_036250615.1 Ptychadena robeensis | reverse complement strand
AAACCAATGAACAAAGGTTTTTGACTTCCTAAACACAGTGAATCCAGCATTTTTTTTTTATTCCAATCAATTTTATTGAGAAAAATGGTATAACACATACACATGAATGCTGGGATACACAATTAGAAAATACAGAGAAAGAAGGCAAAATAAGTCAGGGGACGTAATAAACAGGTAGTAAGGGATGGGGGGGCGGGGAAGGGGTGGCGGGTAAAGTATGAGAATACATTTGTCAAACATCTACTTTTGAATGCATATACAGAGAACACATTGGGCACATTTGGTTCATGTAGGCTCTCGGAGACTTATAGAAAGGCAAATTGCGGTCCAAAACATTAAAAAAAATTAATGCAAACCAAAATTAGAACAATGAACAAAGTAAAGATGCAGTCAATTCATGTTTGGGAAGGTGTGAGGCCCTTGTATTCGTCGAGGACACAAGAAATGCCATCTACCCCTATAACATTAAACTGTTCAATCTGTCTTGTTTACTATATACCAATTCTTTTCCATTTCGCCACACAAACGCATCTGTTTTTAGCCCATTCAGAAATCGTGGAACCGCGTAAAGAAGCCAATGTTCTAGGGATTAAGGACCTGGCCGCCTTTACCATGTGACGTCCAGAGATTTCGGCGTTGGTTGAGGAACATGTCGTTGGTGATGCTAAGAAATATGCAGGGCGAAAAGGGAGGTCTCGACGTCAGGATGTGAGACATCCACTTGTGTATGTCCTGCCAAAAGTTTGTAATCTCAGGGACGGACCCAAAATATGTAGGAGGGAACCCACTGAGGTGTTACATCTCCAACATGTTGCGGGGCGGTAGGCTTAATTGCTGTGGAGCAATACCGGTGTCGATACCATAGCGATAAAATTTTTGTATAGTTAGTTTTCTTGTTGCCTGCGAGCTAAAGGAACTCTTATGAGCCGCCAACCAATGTCCTCCCACATACCCTTGGATACACTAACCCCAAGTCTTGCTCCCACCGGTTGGATAACTTTGAACTCTAGAGTTGTGAGTCAGGCTCCATAGCTGGTAAAAAGAGAGATGAGGTGTTGTGAAGGACCCTTCCCCCAGACACGTGGCTTCAATGGTTGTAAGAGGTCTGGTCGGGGTATCCAATTAGGGTGTATGGTTAGCCAGTGCCTTAGTTGAAGATAGGACCACCAGGGGACAGAGTCCGCGAGGGCTCTGTCCTCCCACAACAGATTTCAATGCCAACACCTGTCCGTCAAGTAAATCTGTTAACTCTCAAGTAAAAAGGGTGCTTTCCAGATTCTCTGGAATCCCAGATTCCCCGGGTGGAAGTCGGGGTGTCCCACACACCGTGCGTGAGAGGACCAGGGAAGGTGGTGAGAGCCAAACGAGGACAAAGGGCAATATAGAATACGTAAGGTCTGGACCGACCAGGGGATGGACCCACAACGACTTAGGAATCGCAACTTTCCTTGCCATAGCCAGGCACCATAATGGGATGTAGAGATGGCAGACTCCAAGTGAACCCAGGGGCCGTGTGTCATAATGCATGCACCAATCCTGTATTCTGTGTAGATTGTACACGCCTGATAATAGCGTAGCATGTCAGGAACACCAGGCCCCCTTTGTGTTTCGGCATTTTTGGCATGGACCAGCTAATCCTAGGCCCTCTGCCTCTCCCCAAATAATTTAAGAGCATTTTGTCAGTACAGAAAAGAACGCCCTATTCAGGGAATCGGGACCCGTCTGCAATCAAATATAGCACGCGAGGTAGGATCAATCATTTTAATTAAAGCCACTGCTGCCTAGCCATGAAAAAGTCAGCATCTCCTCCACGATTGTCAAGTCTGTGTGAATGTTGTCTAGGAGAGCGGCTGAAGTTTAGTTTAATACAACTGTGAAAGATCCTAGCAAAAGGACCCCCAATATTTGAGGTGTGAGGCATGCCAAGTAAAGGGGAGACGATCCGTGAGATACCAGCCCTCCTTTTGATGAAGAGTACACTCAGCGCCACAGATTTAGTCATATTTATCTTGAAGTGAGAGATCTCTCGAAAAAATTCCTCAAATAAATTTGATACCTCTGTCAGGGAGTGAGCGGGTCAGTCAAGAAAAATAACAATCGGGCTGCAAAGGGCCGCCACCAGTTGTGCTCTTTCCCCTTGACTACTAGTCCCTGAATGAGCCTATTTTTCAAATCCAACGTACCAGTGGCTCCCAAGGATAAAATAACGATCGTCGGTGGATAAGGACAACCCTGTCTGGTTCCATTCATAATATCGAATGGGTCAGAAAAAATCCCATTAACTCGTCTCTAGCTGAGGGGAAGAGTAAATGGCTCGTATCCAGTCCATCATGCGAATCGGGAGGCAACCTATGTCCATATAGTACTTCCAACATGTAATCCCAGGCCAAGCGATCAAAAGCTTTTCTCCGCATCAGTGGATAAAAGCATTAACTCCCTACCTGACGACCTTGGCCCCACATTACATTCAGTGCTAGCATGGTGTTGTCCCGATTTCCCTTCCGGGACAAAGACCCTACCTGGTCCGGAGATCAAATTCGGCAATTAAGGGTAACATCTGGAAGAGATGATTTTTGCAAAAGCTTGAGATCTACATTTAGTAGGGATATTGGCCTGTAGCTGGCAACAATCGAAGTTCCCTTGGCGGTTTTTGGGATGACTGAAATGTCGGCGGACCAGATTGAGGTGGAAGACCCCTCTCCGTAGACACTGAATTAAAAGCTGCTAGGAAATGGTGGTTGAATGATAGCTTGGAAGTTTTATAGTATTGGTAGTAAAGCCAGTCAGGCCCTGGGCATTTACCCGGCTTTCATACTCTTAATGGGCGTCTGAGAAGTTCCATTTAGAATGGGGGCCTGCTACTCTGCAAAGCAGACTCAGGTAATTGGGGCATACCGATTGAGCAATGTAGTCCCCTCAGTTTTGATGTCTAGATGGGGCATGAACATGCAGGGTCCGACTTCAATTATAAAGCGAGACATAATATTCTTTAAAGCATTGTGCAATATCTGGCGAGGAGAAACCATCTCATCTTTATAATTTTTGACCTTCAAGATAGAGGATCTGGCCTTCTGATTTTCGTAGCTCTAGCGAAAGTTTAACTGCATTTATTACTTCCTCATAGTATGTGCCGTTCTTAGAGTATGTGCCCTCCGAATCCTGTAATTAATCGACGTTAATAGTTCTTTGCGTTGCTTCTGATAAGTCTTGCATGACGTTTTTTCCGCATCGGGAAGCTTTGTTGTTGTGAGCTCAAGCTATCAATGCGACTTGATAGGCTGGGTCCGCTATATGTCCTAGCATGTTTCCTTACGGCACGCGCAGGACTCCGCCACGTGCGATCATTTACCCCTCATAAAACATTTGTGAGCTCTCCCATAGACTATGTCTGTTGGGTGATTCATCTATGGCATTCCGCCTGAAATAGTCTTTCAGAGAAACGCGATATCTTGGACCCTACATTATCCTACAAAAGAATGTGTTGAGTCTCCAGTGAAAATTGCGCTCTATCTAAGTATTCAGGTCTAAGCTTGCGGTGACGGTGCGTGGTCCGATATTGTCATGCTTCCATATGCTGGCTTCCGTGAGTCGCGAAGTCTTTTTGTGGTTATAAAAATATAGTCCATTCCGGAAGATTTAGAGTGTAATGGGAATAAAAAAATAGTCCCTACCTCAGGATGGATCGTTCGCCAAGGTGTCAAACAAGTTCAAGTCAACCATTTTCCGTTGGACATATTTCAGGGTGCGGCCAGGGATGGCGATCGTTTCTTTGAGTTGTCCCGAGCGGATTTTAGGGTGATATTAAAATCTCCACCTAGCACTAGGATGCCTTTTGCAAAGTCTACTAAAGAGAGGTAGTTAACCTTCTGCATAAGGGTGGCGTGCCCTTATTAGATAATACACTTGTGGCCGGGTAATAGGTGTGTCCCGGACTTTACCCTCTGAGGACCAGGTAGCGACCGTCAGGGTCAATAATATCCATATTTTCCTCCTCCGGCTCGAAGGGGAAATCTGTGTAACAAAATAGAAACCCGACCCTCCCCAGTAAAGTGTCGGGCTAAAAGCCGGACAGGTCGCAGACGGTTGAGTCACAGGTCAAGTCACTTGTTGGGCATGTTCAGGCGCAGCAATGCCGGGCAAGAATCTCTGCAGAATCTGCTTTAAAGAGGCAGCTCAGGATGCGGGGACAGAGGCTCAGGACGTTCGGGCCTTGATCAAACAGGCGGTGGCGGAAAGTATGGCAGAGCTAAAAGCCAGCCAAGCCAGAGGCCATCCCAGGAAGGAGAGAAGGGCGGTTAGGGACAATGTCTCTGCGTCCCCTTCGGAGCTGGAGGACAGTGCAAGTCATTCCCAGATGTCTGAGTTGGAGGATGGCCAGCTGCCAGAGTCGTTTGATTTTGCATCGGTCCCGGCATTTGTCAATTCGGTCAGATGAACGATTGAATGGGAGGAGGAACCGTCATCCCCTCCATCCAAGCGGAAGTATTACCCTGGGCTGAAGAAATCATTGCCATGTTTTCCTTTAATGTTGGAGATCCGGGAGATCTAGGATGAGTGGGCGCGCCTAGATCGGCGCCAAGGCCTACAAAATAGGATGGCAAAGTTATATCCTTTAAAGAAGGAGGATGTCGAGAATTGGTACTCCCCGCCTAAGGTGGACGCCTCCTTGCAAAGGTTGGTGAAGCATATGGTGTTACCACAGGAAGACTCGGTGGCCTTCAAGGACCCTAAGGGCGGTGGAGTGGATGCCGATCTTAAGAAGGCTTTTGTGGTGGCGGGTCTGGCGGCAAGACCAGCTGTGGCCCTCACGTCTGTAGCTAGGGCGTTGTGGGTGTGGGCCTCGAGTGTTGACTCGGCGAGTTGGACGTGGACTCCTTGGAGTTGGCACCTGAGGAGCTTAGGCAGGCGGCAGATTTCATTGCCGAAGCAGCAGTGGACCAGGTGCGTTTGGCGGCCAGGTTGATGTCTCTCTCTGTTCCAGCTAGAAGGTCCCTGTGGCTAAAACATTGGTCGGCCGACGCGGCGTTGAAGCAGAGTCTCTGTTCAGGTCCATTTCAGGGGAAGTTGTTGTTTGGCAAGCCATTAGAGGAAGCTATTAGCAGAGTTTCAGGAGGGAAATCGGGTTTAATCCCGCAGGAACGCAAGAGACAACAACAGCCCTTCCGGTATGGTAGGAAGTCTAGAGACGCCTACAGAGATGCTAGGTCCTATCGCCCAGGCCGGGAGTTCTCCAGGCCCTGGAGACCTACGCAATCCTCCTTCGGTAAGACGGGGAGGGGCAGGGGGTCTCAGCCGCCAAAGACGGAGAAGCCCTTCTGACGGGAGGCATGCCCGGGGTCCTCCGGTAGGGGCAAGACTGAGAGCGTTCGGAGAAGTCTGGGCAACAGAGATTGGGTAGTCAGTATTGTCTCTCAAATTTGCGGTCCGACAGGGCCATTTTCAATTTGTGTGCCTTCCATTTGGCCTCAATATGGCACCTCGAACGTTCTCCAAGGTACTGTTGTCTGTCATCGCATTGATTCGCCTCGAAGGCATCAGAATCCATCAGTACAGACGATCTTCTGGTGTTGGCAAGGTCCAAGAGGGAACTGGGGTCTCAAGTGGCTCAGGCGCTCCAGATGTTGCAACGGTTGGGCTGGCTCGTCAACTGCCAGAAAAGCCAGTTGGAGCCGGTGCAGCGTATCCAGTACCTGGGCTTCGTCTTCGACACGGTAAGGGGGATAGTGACTCTTCCGGGTCGGAAGCAGTGTCAGATTCAGGCATGGGCGCAGAGAGTGATGGCGTGCCCTGTATTGTCCGCAAGGCGGTGTATGAGGTTGATCGGCACGTTTACGTCAGCCATTCCGGCGGTGCCCTGGGCCAGTTGGCACCGGAGACTCTTTTAAGACAATTTCCTTCATCAGTGGGATGACGGGTCGTTGGCCCAACCAATCACGGTACCCCAAATAGTGAACAGGTCTCTCCTGTGGTGGTTGGATTCGGAGAATCTGAGCCGGGGCAACCCTATCGGTCCAGCGTCAGAGATGGTGGTCACAACGGATGCGAGCCTGACAGGCTGGGGTGCTCACTGGCAGGGGGGCCAAGCACAGGGCCGGTGGGGCTCTCGCATTTCAGAGGCATCCAATCATCTGGAGCTGCTGGCGGTTCTGTATGCATTGCGCAGGTTTCAGAACGAGCTGCAGGGTTCCAGGGTGCGGATCCTTTCGGACAATGTGACCGCTGTAGCGTACATAGCAAGACAAGGGGGGACCCGTAGCCCTATGCTCTTGCTGATTGCAGGGAGAATCTTTGCCTGGGCGGAGACACATCTGCAGTCACTAGGGGCATCTTATCTTCCAGGGGCGCGGAACCAGGTGGCAGACAGGCTCAGCCGGGTGTTCCTGGACCCGAACGAATGGAGCATACGGTCTGCCTACCTGGGGCCAGTCTTTGCGAGATGGGCAATGCCAGGCATCGACCTCATGGCTACGCCACCAATGCACAGGTGCCACGATTTTACATAAGGTATCCGGATCCTCGAGCCATAGCCCAAGATGTCTTGGCTTGGACGTGGGGGTCTCAGCTGGTTTACGTCTTTCCTCCATTGTCTCTAGCTCTCAAGGTCCTCTTGAAGATCTGGGCCGAGGGTGTGGAGGCCATAGTGGTTCTCCCGTTTTGTGGGCAATGTCGATCACAGCACCGATCCATTTCCCGTTGGAGCCAGATCTGTTGCTGCAGCATGGGGAGCAGCATCACAACTTGCAGTCCCTGACGTTGATGGCCTGGAGGTTGAGCGGCACAGGTTTCAATGCCAGGCCATTCCCGACTCGGTGATTTCGACTCTGTTGGCGGCTAGGAAGAGTTTGACCAATCGCACGTACCAGAGGATCTGGGCTGCTTTCGTTGCACTTTGCCTCACAGGCCCGCTCGAATTCCGGTCTCCCCAACGATTCGCAGGTGTTACTTTTTCTCCAGACGGGCCTCGAGAACTGGTCTCAGCCTGAGTTCCCTGAAGGTCCAAAGTCTCGGCTTTTGTCGGACCGTCACGGGGGTCGTTGGGAGGAGGATCGCCCTCCTGATCGCTCAATTTTGCAGGGGCTGTACAAATGCGCCCTCATCATTCGGGTCTCTGGTTCCCGAAGTGGGATATGCCGTGGTGTTGCCGAGGCTCTCCTCTTGCTCCGTTGGAGCCGGAGGATTTCAATCATCCTTGTGGAAATTGCTATTTGGTGGCGGTGACTTCAGCACGGCAGGGTGTCGGAGATCTGCGCTTTCTCCGGAAGGAGCCGTCTGCGCCTTTTACCCGGGCAGGGTCGTGCTTCAGCCAGTGCCGGCATTCCTGCCCAAAGGTCAGTATCATTCCATCTCAAATGGGAGGCGGTTTCTCGACCATTATCTGCCGAGGACGGGTGGACCAAGGATGAGTTGGAACGCTTTGGATGTAGTACATTTCGATCTTGTGTATATCTCGCGGACCTGCTTCATGGCGCAGGTGTTGGAAAACTTGTTATCTATCCTTACGGGCCCCGTAAGGGCCATCCGTTCCCTACGCGGACTGTGTCGGCAGGATGTCAGACCCTCAGCGCTGGCTTATGGAGCGGCAGGCACCTTCCTGACCCTCCGTTCCGAAGTCACGAGCCCAACTCGACTAGGGGCCATGGCGGGCGTCCTGGGCCTCCCTTGCCAAACGGTGTCGGCGGAGAGTTGGGTCCTGTAAGGCTGACGACGACTGGGTCTTTGACCAATTCCTTCACAGACATTATCGGCTGGTGGTGTCTAAGGACCAGAAGCAAGATCGTTGAATTCTGCCAGTCTGTCGGCACGATTTGTAAGAATAAATGTGGGTGATGTTCTTTTGGCAGTATTTCGGTTTCCTACTGGTTTGTGTCGGGTGTTCGTGCAACCTGCCCGGGGAGTACAGCTGTGTGAAGTCCCCGGGTAGGGCTGACATGAGGGTGACGCCAGGAATATGGAAAATGTGTTTTCCATACTACCGTGTAATTTCCTTTCCTGGCTTACACACTCATGTCAGCCCTAGTCCAACCCCCCCCCACCCCGTGTTGGAGCGAGTCTGTTACGACATCCGAACGCTGGAGGTGGGGGATATTATAGAGCTGGTTATGGGGGTGTCCTCGGGGGTACAAGGGGAGAGGTGGCCCTGTGGTGGGCGACAGAGGTGTAAGCCAGGAAAGGAAATTACAGGTAAGTATGAAAACAATTTCCATAAATACTCTGTCTGGCTGAACGCAACCAAGGCCTTTTCTTGGCAGAAAGCAATATTATGGAGACCCCTTAGCACTGGATAATCCTTGAGCCTTCAGTAGGTGATTGGTACACAAACATTGCAGTGCTATAGTGTCTGCTGTCTGACAATGTTTCTAGCATAGCGAGTTAGGTTTGCTCTATAGCAAAGTATACACTGCAGGTTTGCTGAAAATATATCAGCAGCCCTAAACAATTTTATATTGGTTTTCTACAATCTAGCTTGCCACATTGAATCAAAACTTAATTAAACACATGTTGGGATAAAACTAGTAAGACATCTGTATATGGTGTTTTTTTATTATCACAATTAGGCAAATTAGGCCTTTAAAGTAAACTCAAAATAATTTCATGACAATTTATGTTACATTAACAATACCATCTTCTGCAGAGCTTTGGGCATACTTTTCATGATTGTCGACCAAGATCTGCTTTCCAAAAAACAGCATGAGCTTGAAAATTTCTTGTTCTTTATCTTTCCCTTTTTACATTAAAACAATAATTAGAAACAAACATGGGGATAATCAAGATAAAAAAAAATAAAAAGCATATACCTTTTCCATATGTTGGTTTTTAAATAAAGCTTACCTTACAGCATACAAACACATTTTGTGGTTGTTTATCTGCATAATTATAGATGTACATTAAAGCAGAACTCTATGTAATTATAAGCAAACACCCTGCAGTCTACTAATATTTTCATTTAAACATGTTGTTTAAAATAGTGCAACTGGCTGAAACATATTGTAATATGATTTTACACGACACTCCACGCACCATTTATTTTAAAGAAAAGTTGTTGTTTTACACTGTTGGCCATTGAGGCTTCATTAAACATATTTATAGGTACTGGCAGCTCCAAAGTAGGGTGAAGTTAGAAGGACAAACCAGTTAACACTGAAGTGGGAACTGTGCAATGATTAGCCTTTATTTTGCCTTTATTCAATTAGTAGGGTATCCTAAACTAAAGTGATTTAGAGCCCTTTCACATTTTATGTGTTTTTTAAAGGCATGCACTTTTTAAAGGTATGCATTAACATGTATGCGTTTTGCACATGGAGCAGGGCATTATAAAAAATGCAAACTGCCAGCAGTGCGAATGGTCTAAAAGAGGGGTATGGGAATGTTGCCCATACCGCAAAGAAGGGAGATGATACCGTAGATTCGCTGGAATGGTTATTGTAGGAGAATTCAATCAACGGTATCAGTTGCACCCAGTTGTCGTGTTGGGCTGCAACAGAATGCTGGAGATAGTTCTCTAATATTTGTTTCAGCCCAACACGACACTTGTCCATTGGTCCGGGGATGGTAACCGGAAGAAAGGTTCAGGTCGATCTTGAGCAATGGGCAAAGGCCACCAGTAATGATGGGAAAAAAGTTCCATGGAGTCATGCCGCCAGGCTACAACACGTTTATTCTTGGTATTAATGTTCTCCCTGGAGGTACGTCTTTCACCAGGATCGGTGCCATTTCGACAAATATCATGTATTCGACAATTCGCAATATTTCCCGAATGTGCAGTCGGATATTCGAAGTGTCGAATATTCAACATAACATCATTGTGATTGGTTACCTGCATACATTGCATAATACATGCAAGTCTTTATGATATTGCTGCTCGGTAGAGATGGTCGAATTTATAAAAAAAAAAATCGACCATTTCAATGATTTAGAGTTAATTGCAAAGCCCCTGAGCTTGGTATCATCACCAAACTTGCTGGAGATGTAGCGAAGGGTTGGGGGTATACTTGAGAAATAAAAGTATCTAACACAAATAGTTTTTGCATGAATTAAGTTCAAAGTCAAGTCAAAATTTCAAAAATCGGAATTTCTACTTTGATTTTGAACTTTATTTATGCAAAAACTACATGTGCTAGAGCGAAACTTTTTTGTTTCAAATGTTCCCACAACCCTTCTCCACATCTCCAGCAATTTGGTAATGATACCATGTTCAGAGGCTTTGCAATCAGCTCACAAAATTAGCAAGTCGAAAAAATTCAACCATCTCTACTGCTCAGACATGTTCGCGATTCTTCCCCCTCCAACAGATAGCTCCACTCCTCCAAGGCAAGTTTCACAGCCAGTATCTCCCTGTCTTCTATGCAGTAGTTTCCCTCTGCAGGGGAGAACAGTTTGTAGAAGAACCCACGCATAACTATCTTGCCCTCAGGACCCTTCTGTAGCAAAACTGCACCAGCTCCTATGGATGAGGCTTCCACTTTTAAAAGGAACTGTCAGGAGGCATCGGGATAAGGCAGAACAGGTGCAGGTCTTATTTAAGTGGATGAAAGCAGCCTCAGTTTTCGGCCATTCACCCCTTTCTTGGTGAGAGCGGAGATGTGAGAGATGAGAAATTTGTGATGAACTGGCGATAGAAGTTTGCAAAGCTTAGGAAGCGCTGAATAGCATGAAGACCCTCAGGGCGAGGCCAGTCAGTTACTGCTTTCAGTTTCTGAGAGTCCACCTGCAACCCGATACTCAAAACTATGTATCTGAGGAACGGTACAGCAGGCGTCTCAAGATGCATTTCTTTGTTTGACATACAGTTAATTCTTTCTCAGCCACCGTAACACCAAGTGTACATGCCCCTGGTTGGTGGTCATATCAATATATCATCCAGGTACACTATCACACAGACATAGAGCAGGTCCCGGAAGATATCATTAACGAAGTCCTGAAATACCGCAGGAGCATTGCAGAGACCTAAGGGCATGACAAGGTACTCGTAATGGGCGTCATAGGCCTTCCACTCATGGCCCTCTGGAATGTGGATAAGGTTGTAAGCACCACGCAGGTCGAGTTTGGTGAAGAGCTTAGCACCCTGGATCCTGCCAAAGAATTCAGAGATGAGTGGAAGGGGGTACCAATTCTTAACTGTGACATTGTTCAGTCCTCAATAGTCGATACAAGGCCTAAGGTAAGGATCCATGGTTTTTTACACATAAAATAACCTGGGCCCAATTTGAAATATCAAATTTAAAATTTTTTGTCGAAATTTCAAGATTGAAAATTGACAAGGTGGGCAAAGACACTTCCATTTGCTGCCCATTTCGCCGCAGGTAGACGCTCTAGTGTGCGCACATGGTGATCGGTCTACCACAAAATTGGCGGCAAATTGAACGGATATAAATCGCCCTAGAAATCGATCTTACAAATTACAGACATGTCCGTAATTTTTAAATCGATCTCTGAACTTTGGATGGGGACCAGCCAAAGTCCCTAACAACAGTAAATGCCAGCACACAAAGAGCGTGCAGCGATTACGGGTACGACCGTGCCTGATGAAGTCATC
>CM070034.1:86971548-86983934 GCA_036250615.1 Ptychadena robeensis | reverse complement strand
GTTAACTATTATCAAAGATAACATAATTGAACACAAAAATGCAGTTTTTAAATGAAGGTTTACGTTATTAAGGGAGAAAAAAACTCCAAATCTACATGGCCCTGTGTGAAAAATTGATTGCCCCCCTTGTGAAAAAATAACTTAACTGTGGTTTATCACACCTAAGTTCAATTTCTGTAGTCACCCCCAGGCCTGATTACTGCCACACCTGTTTCAATCAAAGAACTGGCAGCCTCACTTGCCTCAATTAAGGTCAGTGTTCACAACTCCACCATAAGAAAGAGACTGGGCAAAAACGGCCTGCATGGCGATATCTAAGGCGCAAACCACTGTTAACCTTTCTGGGTGTTTAAATAAAGTTGCTGAAATGGTTGTTAGCCCGAATTAACTCGGGCTGCTGTTACCTGCATTCAGATGGCTGCAGGCAGCCCAGGAGACTTGCTGGCTTCTCTCCCGCGTGTCCCCCGATGTCTGAACTTCAGATCCCGGTGTCCGTGATCGCGCCGGCGAGGTGCGCGATGACGTCATCGGGAGGGGGAGGGCGGAAGTTCAAAATTTGAAAAAAATATGTTTTGTTTTTTTTGTCCGTATGGTTCTCCTTTCATTCTGACATTGATTGGAGCGATTCTTTTTTCGCTCCAATTCAATTCAAATGAAAAAAACAAATAAAAACAAAAAACATGGATTGCTTATTATGAGTTTCCTTTCATGTTGGATTTGATTGGATTGATTTTTCTGTATCCAATCAAGTTCAAAATAAGGAAAAGGCATACAAAGTAAATACTTTGTATGGGGCGCGCTCCCACAGCATTTTTTTCGTGCGGTGGACGTATGTCTGCAGCGGGGAAAAAGACGGAGAGTACACTTCCCATTCAAATGATAGCGCAGATTAGACACTGTGCCAATTTAGTGGCGGTCCGCTTGTGATAATATGAAGCTGCAGGATGCTGCCAAGTGCGGTCTCATTGCAGCGCTGCACATTGCCGCCAGAGACACCAAGACGCGGAAAAACAGCACTCGTGCTGCATTGTATGAATGCAGTCAGATGCAGTTTTTCTGCATTTTGGCTAAACAGGGTGCACTCCTCCCAATCAGCAGAGCGAGCCCTAAGCCACATGGCAAGCTGTAGGTAATCAGCTGCAAATGTGCCAGCGTGCGACATTGTTCCTGGAGCGGTATTATCAGATCGCCTGTCAGTCTTGGTTATAAAACAATGAATTCGAGTTTGAGTAGATTTTTGTGTTTTCTATTAAATTTGATCATTGAATGGGATTTTTTGAAAAATTTAAGGCTGAAACTTTAATATATCAGGATGCCTACTAGACCTGTTTTTGGACAGATTTTGAGTTACAGGCCTACAACACGCGTCTTTTCAATGATAACAGCGTAGCGCTTTTGGTACAGAAATATGGACCTCGGCGAAACTCTCAGGAGGTTAAGCAAAAAGAACATTAGGCTCGTCTCAATTTGCTAAAAACATCTCAATGATTGACAAGACTTTTGGAAAAACCTTGTGGGACCGACGAGACAAAGTTGAACTTGGAAGGTGCGTGTCCCGTTACATCTGGCGTAAGAGTAACACGCATTTGCAAAAGAACATCATACCAACATAGTAAATATGGTGGTGGTAGTGTGATGGTCTGGGGGTGTTTTGCTGCTTTAGGACCTGGAAGGCTGGCTGTGTATAGATGGAACCATGAATTCTACTTCTAACCAAAAAACCTGAAGGAGAATGTCGGCCTCTGTTCGTCAACTCAGCTGAAGCGATCTTGGTTGCTGCAGCAGGACAATGACCCAAAACACAACCAGCAAATCCACCTCTGTATGGCTGAAGAAAAGCAAAATGAATCCTATGAGATGTTTGTGCATGACCTTCAAAAGTGGTTCATTCTAGAAAACCCTCAAAAAAGCTGAATTACAACAATCTGCAAAGATGAGTGGGCCAAAATTCTCCAGAGCGCTGTAAAAGACTTGTTGCAAGTTATCGCAAACGCTTAATTGCAGTTATTGCTGCTAAGGGTGGCCCAACCAGTTATTAGGTTCAGGGGGGCAATTACTTTTTCACACACAGGGCCATGTAGGTTTGGAGTTTTTTTTCTCCCTAAATAATAAAAACCATCATTTAAAAACTGTATTTGGTGTTTACTTGTGTTATCTTTGACTAATCGTTAAATGTGTTTGATGATCAGAAACATTTGTGTGACAAACATGCAAAAGAAATAAAATCAGGAAGGGGGCAAATAGTTTGCACACACTGTAAGTGGCATTGTTCTGATGTAAGATTAATACCAGCTAAAATGTGGGGTACAATAGGACTGAGAAAAAAGATATTTATGGTCAAAATTAGGTTTAGGGGCGTGGCCTGGCTGCCAAGCGAGAAGCAGCAGTCTGTGGAGCTCGGCTGATTTCACGAGAAAAGGGTCCAAAACCCTCTATTTCCCCCGATTGAAACATCCCAACTACCTTCACCTGTCACCCTCATCAGCCTGGGACCTTCCTCTATTCGGTGCGCGCCGCCGTGACCCCGCCGAAAATCCGAGGCCGGGGATGCGGCCTACCATCGGCCCGTGATTGGACTCTGTGGCCCTGGATTTGCCGCGGACTGTCCGGTTCATCTGAGGGGTCTTCCCGCGGTGCTACGGTTGAGTCCCTATTCGCGGCGGAAAGCTCCCTTGTGGGGACGTGAAATTTAGGCCGTGGCTTCGGGCCCCTGCAGGCGTAGATCACTGCATAGCGCCCCACTCCAGCCAGATCCTCCACTCCAAGGGCCCTCCATATCCCCGGCCATCCATCAACCCAGTTTGGGTCAGCAGGCAGGACGTACTCGTTTCACAGTCTCCCAAAGTCGAGGCCGCGGCTTCGGCTAGCTTCGGCACCAGCGCACACGATCAAGGGACGCATCCCCCTGAGCATCGATGGCCCATATAGGTTGCTGCAATTGTGGTTGTGCCTTCTTTTCAAGGGAACTACAAGTGGCAGTGCCTGCGTGTCTGAGAAGCGTGTGGCTTGGGCCTTGTGTTGTCTCCTACAGTAGTGCTGTACCCCTACAAGGTCACCTACACTCTGTCTAAGTCTGCCTTCCATCATATAGAGCCAGCCGTTTCACACCTGCTTGAGGACTCCCTCCAATATTGTTGGAACCCATACTTAGCTCATAGGTGATACAACTCTCACCGGCATTTGCTGCTAGTCATATTGCCATAACATTTCTTCCCTGTCACTATGTGTGAGTAAATCTCACTATAGAACTGGCCACAGTCGCCTCCACGCCACAACCGTTATTCCCGTATTCTTCTGTCACATGGGCAAATCCGGAAAAGATACAAACCACGATACTCCTCGTTGCCCTACACCCAACCAAGAAAAAATATTCCAGATATTTCGTTCGAAAGCCGAATCCTCTAGTACCTCACGCAGACACACGCACTCAGTCTCGGCAACACAAGCCCTGACAGGATGCGTAGACAGTGACTGAGAAGCGGACTCTGTTCGCCATCAGAACACGAAACATTACCACAGATGCATGAAAACATTTTCCACCAGAGCTGATATATAACTTCTTGGCGCTGATATAGGAGTCCTCCATTTCAGGCTATTGGCCAGACTGGTCTGGACCTACAAGATATGAATAACAGAATCACCACTGTTGAAACTGCCGGTCAATAAGGAGACACACAAATCGCTTCCATACAGCGCATCAACAGCGGTCACTAAAGCAGATGCTCTTATTAGGCACGGAAAATGAGATTAGAAAAACCGTATAGGCGCTCTAATATGCAGAGTTCGCGGACTGCCCGAGTCGGTCCCGGCACGACAGCTCTCTCAGGCCCACTGGAAATATTTAATGACCGCCTGCTAGAGCGCCCGAGGGAACACCCATCGAATTCGTAGAGCATAGGAGCGCTGAAGCCACGAATGTGCAGGGAAGACCTACCCAGAATGTGATATGCTGCCTCCAAAGCTTACCATTGAAGGGACAGTCTCATGAGCAAAGCAGGAATAGAGCTCCATCCCATACCAAAACGCGGGAAGTAGAAAGCTATCTCAGATCTTGCGGCGGGCACCCTCCAGCAGCAACCGCCGGAGCTCTTAGAACCATAGTGGAGGGGTCCTCAGGCAAAGAGAGAGAAATTCGATATGGCGGCGATTTCTTTCTCTTACGTAACACACGAGGTACCTCTTCTCCTGCGTCCCTGATGACCCCCAGGGTTCTTTTCAGCTCTGGACTACCCCCTATACCAGTCCCGGAAGTGGTATAGTGATGTGCTGCACCCCCAGATGGGAGACATCACGAGGAAGACAGGACTGGTGTGGCCCGGGACTCTCCACTAGAAGACCTCTGACGAAGCATACAGGTCCCCAGATCCCCGAACAAAGAGCAAAGGAACCCAAAGGATCACAATGGTAAACGAGGCGATCACAGAAGCACGACTCTTTCCACTCCTAGACGGCTCTACAATTAATGCTGCGATGTGGTGGGTATCCTTTTTTCATACTGGTACACTTTTGGGATATTATCGCGTGTGGGGATATCGTTTCCTTATTGTGGACTATGCATATGTTTTCCCGGATTTTTTTTCGTGCTACATAATTACTTCTCTCGGCTCGTTTTGTATCATCGGTTATTTAATGCTATTCGGGCCCGCAGAGCATTTCTATATTTCGCTTAGATAGGGTAATAACCTGAAAGGGATATAGACCCATTTAGGGCCAGAGCTAGTTAGTGGAGGCTGACTTTGGGGCTGGTCGCTATATTCCACCACCTCTTTCCAGTTTCTCTATGGGTCGGGCAAGGCCTATTGACATTAACTCAGTTTGATTTCACGTTCTCACACCCCAAAGTGAGGTGATTTCTCCCTGTTGTAGACATATGTTCCCTAGTGCGTTCAGCGGATCATTGGGGTGGGATACCCCCCTGGAGTAGACTGTGCTTCAAATCCTACATACACCCAAATTCCTTTGTTATAACTTATGCGCATGTTAGTGATAAGATTCACTTGGACAGTTTCTTGGGGTATATAAGCTCTCTTAAGGAGTCCAGTCTCGGGTGGACGCTTGTTTTCTGTGGTGGTTCTCCCCTCCCTTCAAGTTTCAATATTTTACCGTTCTCTCCCCTATTATCCTCCCCCCACCCTAATTTGAGAATACACTTTAAATGGCCTCATTGTTTAAGGTTCTGAGCTTTAAGGTTAAGGGTCTGATAGCCCTCACAGAAAGGTCCGCTTTTGGGTGAGCTTAAAAACAGAAACCCTGGGCCTGATGCAGGAGACGCATGTTAAAATTAAATGCTAATGCCGAAACCCGTTCTCATGTATTCCCACAGGCTATCATGGCCCCTTCAGTGTCCAGAAGTCCAAAGGGGGTCGATTTTGTTGTTACACAAGATTTCCCCTTCGAGCCGGGGAGAGGAAATTATTGACCTGACGTCGCTACTGTATACTCAGAGGTAAAGTCCGGGACACACCTATTACCCTGGCCACAGTGATTTCCCTAAGAAGGGGCACGCCCCCTTTATGCAGAAGGTCACTACCTCTCTTTTAGACTTTGCAAAGGCATCCTAGTGCGAGGGTGGCGATTTAATCCACCTAACCCGCCTCTGGACAACTCAAAAAAAAAAAACATCGCTACTTGGCAGCACCCTGAAATATGTCAAACGGACAAAGGTTGACTTGAACTTGTTTGACACTTGGCGGAAACGATCCATCTGATGTAGGGGGCGATTCTTTTATTACCACTACACTCTAAATATTCCAGACATGACTATATTTTTATAACACAAAAAAGACCTTCCGCGCTCACGGAAGCCCAGCATAGGGCAGCATGACAATACGGACCACGCCAGACACGCAGCTTAGACTGACATACTTAGATAGAGCGCCACTACTGGAGACTCAACCCCACCTTTTGTCGGATAAATGTAGGGTCCAGGAGCCAAGCATCGCGTCTTCTCTGAAAGGCCTATTTCAGGCGGAATGCCATAGATGATCACACCCGACTATAGTATGGGAAGCTCACAAATGTTTTATTAGGGTAATTGATCGCACTTGCGTTGCGCTGGTAAGGAACATGCTAGACATCTAGCGGACCGATCAAGGCGCATTGATAGTCTTGAGCTACAACACAAAAGTTCCAATGCGAAAACGTCTGCAAGAGCTATCAGAGAGCACGCAAAGAAATATAACGGCGATAATGACAAGATTCGGAGGGCACTATCTAAAAAGAACCGGAACATAAAGAGGAGGTAATAAAGGCGTAAACTTCCGAAGAGCACGAACCAGGAAGGGCAGTCCTATCTGAAGGTCAAAAATTATAAGATAGATGGCTTCTCTCGCCAGATAGTGCACAATGCTTTAAAGAAATCATGTCCGCTTTAATTGAAGTAGTAGGACCGAGTTCATGCCCATCTAGACATCAAAAAAATGAGGGACTACATTGCCAATCGGGTAGCCCCCAATTACCTGAGTCTGCTTTGCAGAGTATGCAGGCCCCCTTTCTAAAATGGAATTCTCAGACGCCATAAGAGTATGAAGCCGGTAAATGCCCAGGGCCTGACGGCTTTACTACCCAATACTATAAAAACTTTCCAAAGCTATCATTCAACCACCATTTCCTAGCAGCTTTTAATTCGTGATACGGAGAGGGGTCTTCCCACTCATCTCTGTCGCCGACATTTCAGTCACCCCAAAAACCGACAAGGACCCTGCGATTGTGCAGATACAGGCCAATCCCCGACTAAATGTAGATATCAAGCTTTTGGCAAAAATCATCCTCTTCCAGATTGTTACACTACTTGCGAATTTGATACACCAGGCCAGGTAGCGATTGTCCCGGAAAGGAAGCCGGGGACAACACCATGCTAGCAAATGAATGTAATGCTGGCGGACAAGTCGTCAGGTAGGGAGTTAATGCTTTATCCACTGATGCGGAGAAAGCTTTGAAATCGCTTGGCTGGGATTACATGTTGGGGAATATATTGTACATAGGCCTCCCCGATTGGCATGATGGACTGGATACGAGCCTTTACTCTTCCCCTCAGCTATAGTAAGGAGTTAATGGGATTTTTCTGACCCATTCGATATTATGAGGGAACCAGACAGGTTTGTCCTATCCCCCCCCCGACGATCTTTATTTTTATCTGGAAGCCACTGGTACGTTGGATTTTGAAAAATAGGCTCATTCGGGACTAGTAGTCAAGGGGAAAGAGCAGCACAGGTGTGCTAGCCTTTGCCCGACGATTTGTTTATTTTTCTGACTGACCCGCTCCACTCCCTGACAAGTTAAGTCATTTATTATTTGAGGAATTTCGAGAGATCTCTAACTTCAAGATAAATATGACTAAATCTGTGGGCGCTGAGGGATGTCTCTCTTCATCAAAGGAGGTGTGCGTATCTCACGATCGTCTCCCCTTTACTTGGCATGCCTCCCCACCTCAAATATTTGGGGGTCCTTTGCCTAGGGATCTTTCATCATAACACTTGTAAACTACACTTCCATCCAGCCGCTCCTAGACACATTCACACAGACTTGACATCGTGGAGACTGCTGACTTTTTCATGGCTAGGCATAGTGGCTTTAATTAAAATGATGATCCTACCCAGGGAACGGTAGAGTCTCTGCTATATGTGATGCAGACGGTCCCCCCGATTCCCTGAATCGGGCGTTCTTTTCTGTACTTGACAAATGCTCTCTAAATTTATGTGGGGATGCAAGAGGGCCTGGATTAGCGGTCCATTCCTCAAAATGCGAAACACAAAGGGGCATTGGTGTTCCTGACATGCTACGCCTATTATCAGGCTGTCATCTACACAGAAATACATGTTGTGCATGCATTATGACACAACAACACTCCCCGGGGTTTCACTTGGGTCGCCATCTCTCACATCCCATTATGGTGCCTGTTATGGCAAGGTAAAGTTGCGATTCCTAGTCCGTTGTGGGTCCAATCCCCTGGTCGTCCGACCTTATTAACGTATCTATTGCCCTTTGTCCTCGTTTGGCTCTCACCCCTTCCCTGGTCCCTCACAGCCCGGTTTGTGGACAACCCCGACTTCCCCCCCGGGGAATTGCTTGGGAATTCCAGAGATCTGGAACCACCTTTTTACTAGTAGTTCACGATTTACTTACTTGACGGAACGGTGTTGGCATTGAAATCTGTGTTGGAGAACAGAGCCCTCGCGGACTCTGTCCCCTGGTGTTCCTATCTTCAACTAAGTAAGGCCATGGCTAACCATACACCCTAATTCTGGAACCCGCGACCAGACTCTCTACACCATTTGAAGCCCACGTGTCCTGGGGGAAGTCCTTCACAACATAGCCTCATCTCTCTTTTTTAAACCAGCTTTGGAGCCTGACTCACACTCTAGATTTCAATTATCATTACCCGTGGGAGCAAGACCTTGGGGTTAGTGTATCCAAGGTAATTGGGAGGACATTTGTGTGGCGCTCATAAGAGTTCCTTAAGCTCCAGCAAACAGAAACTAACTACAAAATTTTTTATCGCGCTTGGTAATCGTACACTGTATTGCCTCACAGCATTAAAGCTACCTGCCCCCGCAACATGTTGGAATGTAACCCCTCATGGGGTTTCCCTCCTACATATTTTTTGGTCCTTCCTGAGATAACAAACTTTTGGCAGGGACATACCCAGTGGATTCTCACCTCCCTGCAGTCGAGACTCCCTTTTTCCTCCTGCCATATTTTCTTAGGCATCACCAACGACATTTTCCTCACCCAACGCCGAATCTCTGGAACGTGCACATGGTAAATGCGGGCCAGGTCCTTAATCCCTAGAATTGGGCTTCTTTAGCGGTTCCCCACGATTTCTGAATGGCTAAAACAGATGCGTTTTTGGTGCGCAATGAAAGAATTGGTTTATACTGTAACTACAAGACAGAATTGAAACCGTTTTAATGTTATATGGGCTAGATGGCATTAATCTTTGTGTCCTCTGACTAATACAAGGGCCTCACACCTTCCCAAACATTAATTGGACTGCATCTTTTACTTTGTTCATTGTTCTATACTTTTTGGTTTGCATTAATTTTTTTTAATGTTTTTGACCGCAATTTCCCTTTTCTATTAAGTCTCCGAGACCTACATTCACAATGTGCCAATTGTTTTTCTCTTGTTTTTCTCTGTAATAGGCATTCAAAGTGATGTTTGACATGTTTCTCATGACTTTACCCGCCACACCCTTCCTCCCCGCCACCCATCCCTTACTACCTGTTTATTACGTCCCCGACTTTTTTTTGCCGTCTTCTTTCCATTATTTTTCTAATTGTGTATCCCAGCATTCCTGTGGTAATTATGTGTTAATACCATTTTTTATTTTCTCAATAAAATTGATTTGGAATAAAAAAAAATTCGGGATTCATGGTTTAGGAAGTCAAAACTTTTTTCAATTGTTTTTGGAATGAAGAAGTCTTTCTTCCTTGCCTCTAGGGGTCAGTAGAGTGGTTTTTATCCATCACTCCCCATCACAACTGACTTGGTTTTACCATAGGAAGTTAAGAAAAAGCTGCAATATTCACAAAAACAAAAAATACTGATTTCACAGTTTGCTCTACTTATATTTTCTAATACAGGCATTTTCTTGTTTGTAATTGCTGCTGATTTTAAAACCCCTACCTTGTCTGGTAAATTTTGTTCAGGTTTTTAATAGACGAGAGTGAACTGGAGTCACTGACTAGCAAAACACCTAACCTCCTGTTATAATCTTCTTCCCCTTGCTCTTTCACAGTAAAAATGAACAAGATTCTGACTTCACCTACCTTGAACGGACATATGTAGTCAGCAGTGGATCATTACTGTGTTCCCAGACGAATGATATAAAAGTGAAATGGGAGCTAGTGGAAATAGAGGTTTCTTCCTGCTCAATCATCCAGATATACAGAGAGGCAAATAATTTCCTGTGCTGTGCACATCACAAATGCCGATCCTGTTATCTTTTATAACAAAAAAGATAATCAATTACATGCTATGTGGATGGGATCCCCCGATACTCCTGAATGGGATAATCTTCATATATCTGCAGTTCTCCAAGAGTATAAAATTTAATTCAAAATTCATGCCACATTCCAAATGTCTCAATGATCAACACTACAAAACCGCATGCAAGAAGCAAAACATTGATATTTTATGTACACATATCTAATTTTTTTTTTTAACCTATTAACTAGTAGGTGTCATTCTTTTTTTGCCCTGCCGTACAATTCAATTAATCATTAGTAAATAAGTAGGCCATTTAAGGGGCCCAGGACTAGTAGATTAATGTAGTTAATCTACCAAAAAACTATAGAACAGATGGGGGTGATTCCACTTAGTGTGCTACCTTTCTTTCTGGTCTCTGCATTATTGAAGAGGGGATCAGTTCGCTCTGCCATTGTAACTTTACTTGAAGCCATAGTATGTCATGGCATTCTCAAATGGGCACTTCAGATTTTATAACCCACTGCAACCTGAGGAGTTAAAAGAACTACAGGAGAGTAACTCTGTAACTCTGGATATTGCCGCCCAGGCTAGAGCAATCAAAACTGTATGTATCTGTGATCACATTTGCACTTCAATGTTCTATGCAACTGTGATGTTTTTGGTCTCAGAACCTTTCAATAAAGTCATTTTGTGGGAAAAATAAAAACATGTAACAGACGGATCACTGCAACAAAATCTTTTTTGACATAAGTTCCTTTCAATAAAAAAAATGATTTCTGTTTGGAACAGGAGATGCCATCACTAAAGTTGTTCTAATGCCCACAAAGTTGAGCTGAAAGTAATCAAATACTTTGGCATGTTAAAGCAATTCCAGAGCTTCTTCATTCACTGAACCGAGAGGCCAATGCCCCCCAACCCAACAAACCCCCACAAAACAAAATTAATACTGTACGGTCCAAAGATTGCTGGAATATATTGCTGACTTAATGTGATCTGATAAAGGGTCCTATTCCCCTTAAACCCCCTCCTTCTCTCTGTATTGGCAGGGAGAGGAGCGGAGGTAATTAGACGTCACGACTAGTCCACTCCACCACAACTCTACTTTACTAAAATATTAGTTATTAATGCCCTACCATTTACCCTCACTATAAAGGGTATGGCCCTTTGGGTGTACATTAAATATTTTATATAAAGTTATAAAGCCCTAAGAACATTTAAAGTTAATTTGTCATGGGGATAAATCAGTGGTTCATCAAAATATAAACCTACATACATGGACAATTTACTCCAGAACCAGTAAATTCCAATCACAGTAGCAATATTTCACTAATTGAGATACTCTTCGATAAGAAAATTGTTTGGGTAGAAGGTTACTATATAAGGATTGGTAGCTCACCTGAGTATTGGTGGCTGAGGTGGTAAGCAGTCTGGCCATGCAGTGCTGGTGTCCTAGGTTTAAATCCTGGCCTGGGCACTATCTGCAAGGAGTTTGCATGTTCTCCCTGTGTCTGTGTGGGTCTCCTCTGGGATCTCTGGTTTCCTCACACACTGCAAAGTCATGCTGATGAGCTTATTTGGCTTCCCCCCAAATAAAGGTTCTCCTATGTTAGACTGGGACAGATAACTATTTTAGTTACATATAACTATTGGATTGTGAGCTGCTCTAAAAGACAGTTAATGATATGACTATATACCGTATTTTCCGGCATATAAGACGACTTTTGAACACAGGAACATGTGTGCAAAAGTCGGGGGTTGTCTTATACGCCGGGTGTGGCTGGCAGGGGGGTGCAGGGGACCATCTAGGGAAGCCGGTAGGTCTGCTCCCTGGATCTGTGCTCGCTGGGCTGCGTGCTGGCTGACAGAAGCAGAGAGACATCAGAACGAAAGAGCAGTGTTACCATGGCTACAGGATGCTTCTCCATCATCCCAGCCAATAAAAAACGCAGGAAAGAACACACCCTCTTCCTTTCTCCACTGCTGTAGAAACAAAACCTGTGTGAATCTGTAACTTTGAACATTCATAGCACGAAAACCATGAATAGTTTATTGATGAAACTTTCAGGGTAAGTAATGCTCACCTACTACTACTTACACCCCGAGTTTCACCCCTCTATCTACAACACTTATAAGTTACATTTTAGCTCAAGTCCAGCTATCAGATAATGCTCCTTCATCGCCAGAGAGATATATTTGCAATATCCTATATGCAACTTGCCAACATTGAACACATATATCTTTAAATCCCTGCATGGGAGAACCTTGAAATTTTGTGGTTTACTAGTTAACCCCTAAGACTATATCCATGCAAATTTTCAGGTCCCTGAGCACAATCCTTCCTACTAAAAGCCTCCTATAAAATTTTGCTTCCCTATGAGCATAAAGCACTACTCTGCTGCATACAGTGAAGGAAATAATTATTTGACCCCTCACTGATTTTGTAAGTTTGTCCAATG
>CM070034.1:86922960-86935819 GCA_036250615.1 Ptychadena robeensis | reverse complement strand
GCGAACATGTGATGTTCGCCGCGGATAGTTCGCCGGCGAACAGTTCGGTCCATCACTAATTGTAAATTCCAACAACTTGCTTTACAGCACTTGCTTTGGCTACACACACCTTCAACAGCTTACCATACCTTCCTATTTTAAAATATCAGAGGCTTTACTGCGCACCCTATGGAGTTCTCCTGATATTCGAATTAGGTTCTCTTTTATGTAACCAAGTTGTGGGTGATAATTATTTTTGGGAACCAAATAGAGACATGTGAGGATGAGTGCTAAGACCTTGTGGCATATGAGGGTGAGTACCGAGGCCTCGTGGAGACATGCTTTCATTCTCTACTTGCAACATCTTGTGTAGACAGGTTATATTATGATCTAGTATACATATTTTAATCAATGAAAATAAAATACCATTTTAATTTTGTTGACTTTTAGATTAGAGTCTATAAAATCCTTACATTGCAGTCTTTCTTCTTGGGTATGCAGTATGTGATATAACATAAATTAGCTTTATAATTGGCATTTTGCCAGAAAGCAATAGGTATCACATTGACTGCATAAGTGTCCAATTCTTCCATTCGATACTCTCCATCAACAAGCAAGCAGAGGAATTATCAATGAACCTGGAAATCCTGTTTCTATCGATACTGATTGTTTCTAAGTTAAACTATGTAAGCAGTTGAATGATGTCCTTGTACGTCATTCATCCAATAGTCAGTCTACGGCACTAGGCAATTAGAGATAACACAGTTACAACAGCAATAGCTTTCATACTCTATGGTAAACATTTCTTTCCATAAAAAGGATATTCTTATTAAAGTAATTTTGTGCTATTTTCATTCTGCAACTATAAATCTTTCATATATCCTAATGTTCTTAAACTATTCTCAAGAAACTGGTTTCCATGGAGATATTGCAGTCATAGATATGAATATGCCACACAAAGGATTTAAAACAAAACTACTGTATAACAGGAACTACAGAAAAGTTTTTGCCTGCATCAACAAAAGAGTAATAATCATTCATTGATTTTTAAAATGTATTTGTTTATTGCAAGTATGTAAATATAGAAAATATAGAAGCCTAAAAAAATTTGAAGCATACGCACAGTGAAAATCTTCAGAATCTACAATCAGTCTACATCATCTACAATATGATGTTTTTTATAATGTCTAATAAATTTGATTGTATAACTGTTACAATAAACTCATTACTCTCATGATTTGTTAATTCA
Source organism: Ptychadena robeensis (assembly GCA_036250615.1). NCBI lineage: Eukaryota > Metazoa > Chordata > Amphibia > Anura > Ptychadenidae > Ptychadena > Ptychadena robeensis. The sequence goes on along the minus strand of CM070034.1, from coordinate 86,934,591 downwards.
GTGCCAGTCTTTCTTTTTTTGGGCATCCCTGATACATTGATCTTCACTACTGAGTGAAAAGATTTTGCGCTACTCATCTCTTCTGCCTGTTTGCTCCTAGAGGCTACCTGAGCGCGACCAAGACATCCAGTGAGTGGGATAGTGCTATTAGTCTTCACAGACATCTACCTTGCTAGGTGCACTGATCAACTAGATTGGGACATCTGCAACTGAGAAGTAAGTGCCTTTATATTTTATAACAGAGCATAACTATTCTGCAACGTCATTATTTTTGTCTCTGACTTCTCCTGAAATGTCTTCTTTTTTATACAGCTGCTATCCTTAACTAATCTGCTTCTTATTACTGTGGCGCTGTTTTCTTTATAAAGCAATGCAAGTCACAGCAGTAGATGGCCCGTACAGCCAAGATGGCCACCACCGCACCTGACCACGCTAGCCTCTCCGCAACTCTTTACTGATTCATCAGGCACTTCATCTGTGAATGACATGCAGCTGGAGGAGTCTGGTTCCTTACCAGAGACTCTGCCCTCCTCAGCAGATTTTGGCAAATGCTGCAGAGAGAGCTCTCAGCTGCTACACAAATAGGTAGAATTGAAGGAATTACCACCACATATATCCACCTAGTGGTGGAGATTAAAATCTGGAACTGTTAGGGCATTTGAGCGCATCTTTTTAACACATGTGTTTATACAATACTGCATTTTCTCCAAACCAATGTTACCATTCACACTACATGTGTTGAGTTTTTTGAAAGCGTTTCCAGCATCATCACTCAGCATCACCTTCATGATCTATCAGAAAGAGAGTCAACAAAAACTATGCTGATTACACTACAAGGATTCACATTTTAAGTGCTAATGTATGTACTCACTGCTTCAAACTGTTGGTTAGTCTTATTTAATATATAAGATTTTTCATCTTTTTTAGAGTTTTGTTTTCACAAGGAGACCAACAGTTTTCCAAACTACAATAATATATAAATTGTGATTAAAATACATATGAGTATATACATATACGTTTTGGAGTGCCTGATTTTTTATATTGTTTTTCCATTTAAAACACTTAATAATAGCTTTTCACTGAGTTCTCAGCTGTACTTATGGTAACCAGGGGAAGAGTTCTAGCTCAGTTACTGGGTAACTGAGTACAATAAATGTATTACAATGTATTCACCCAGAGCTATTTTATCACCCCATTTTCTTCTCATGCTTCCCATTTTGAAAAGCCAGATAATTTAGTATAGAATACAAGAACACTACTTAAATGAACATTGTTTTGTTGAAACATAATTCCGCTAATAAATCTGTTCCTAATCCCAATGCAACCATTTGTTTACGAAGAGCTAATTTTCTAAATCCATATTTTATAAAATTTTATTGTTCTGTAAAAATGTGGCCTTTACTCCAGAAAGTAGATTTTCTTTCTGTTTATTAATTTTAATGCTACAAGCAGTGGTCACATCTGTATCGAAATTGTGAGTCCATCAAAGGACATTTGATAGAGGAACATTTCATTGTTCTCAGTCTGTTTGATTGAAAAGAAACAAAAAAAATAGTTAGCCATTTAATATTGAAAATATATATACAAAAAAATACAGGTTTCTTGGTGTAGGTTCAGTCCTTTCCTTAAATTTATATGGATATCCTTCTCACACAGGATAAACAAACAGCTTGTTGAGACCTCCAAAATAGCAGGGGGTATGGATTTTCCAGACCCTTCCCTGTACCACAAAGCCATACATGCTGCATTACGGACTGGTGAACCAATGCTACCTTTAAAAAATGCATTCCACTTGAGCAAGAGCGCACCCAAATTCCTTTGGCCGCTCTCCATTGGCTACCCAGTTCCCTTATGCACCATATCATTTCTGCTACACTTAAGATTGTTAATATTATATATTTGTTTATCTCTTCATGTACATGTTGAATTATTTCATTATATGAATGAAATCTCAATAAACGTATTTAAAAAAAAAAAAGATTGTTAAATCTACCCCTCAGCTATTCTCACAGTGGCAACTCTTCTTCCAGTTATCAGGAATACAAAGTTTGTACCCAGTCTTTTAGAGTCTTATTTTCAGATCCTAGGCAATTTAGGTTCCTTAACTTTAGTGATGCTAATAACCATTAAAGTATGGGTATACTATTTTCGGCCATCAGATAAGACAAAGCAGCTATAATTGTAGCAGGCTTTGCAGATAAGTCACTTCATAGTTTCCTCTGTCCATTTTGAATATCCTCAAGTGCACTTGACTCCTTTTGAACACATTTGCATCTCTCCCCAACCCACATAACATAACTTATCATTATTATGTTACCAACTACAGTAGGAAAGGGAGCTAAGAACCACATTCTCAGATAAAGAGAGGGATCACATCATCTTTTTTGCACACAAAGCATCCATTTATTATCTCTATGGTATCTCACCACTACTAAACTTCAAAGAATGTTCCCAGGGATCTTCTTTCAGTGCTGGCGGTGTCAATAGGGGGAGGGTACCTTCTTACATATTTTCTGGTCGGGCCCAGTTCTCACAATGTTCTGGGCCATGGTCACCCTTCAGCTGACCGATGTTGATTTGGGCAGTGATGCTGCCAAATACCTGCTGCACCTCCAACCATTATCCAAGAGGAAATACCGATGCTCTCTCTTGATCCATTTGCTAAACACTGCAAGACTTTGCATACCTGCCCTATGGAAAAAAAACCTCGCCCCTGATGGGGGCTCAGTGGATTGCCAGAATCACAGTGATATGCAACATGGAGTACCTTATACTGTAAGCCCAATCAGGGTTCTATTGGAATGAGGCACTAATATTTGAAACCAGATATAATTTGAAAATTTAAATTTGATCAACCCCTTGGTTGTTTAAGAATAGCATTAACAAATACAACAATAAATGAGCCTAAAGAGACCACACATCATATCACTAAATTCAGCATATGTATATAACATTGTCCGTTCTTGTGCCTTTTTAACGAGTTTCCCGTGGGCTTTATCAGAAAAGGATTCAAACAGACGGATGTGCACAATAACCGAATAGAATGATTCATCATTAAACCCAATAATATTGTACACATAAATCATAACATAAAAAATGCAAATCATTCTATTATTATAGTTCACATCAGTCTATTTGAACCTTGCTGAAATAAGCTGAATTTGGTGATATGATGTGCGGTCTCTGTAGGCCCTTTTATTGTTGCATTTGATGTGTTTGATGTATTTGGTAATGCTATTCTTAAACAACCAAGGTGTTGGTCAAATTTAAAAAAAATACCTTATTAATCTTATAATATCTGGTTTCAGCTTCAAAAGCCCAATCTTTCTGGTAATGTAATGTTGTTGGTCTAGGGTGTGGTATAAGACACATCTAAAAATAATTTCTTTTTGTTTTTACAGTAATTGGACCCTCAGTACCGTGACGGGCTGTGTTCTGATGGTCTTCTTGTTTTGGGATCTTTTTGGGATCTGAGATGTATTAGAAAAATATACAATATAACTTATATTTTCTTTTTTTATCACTCATTAGACCTAGCAGGGGTTTTCATGTATAATTTAACCAGTGGTGGATTGACTTGTGACTTCAGTTCTCTTTTCTAGAGATGGTCAAATTTCAAAATTCGACGATTTCGGCGATTTCGAGTAAATTGCAAAGACGCTGAACATGGTATCAACACCAAACTTGCTGGAGATGTACAAAAGGGTTGTGGGTATACTCCAAAAAAAGAAAGTATGTCTCTAAGACAAATAGTTTTTGCACAAATGAAGTTCAAATTCAAGTCAAAATTTCGAAAATCGGAATTTTGACTTTATTTTGTAACTTAATTTATGCAAAAACTTCATGTGGTAGAGCAATTTTTTTTCTTCAAATATTTCCACAACCCTTATCTACATCTCCAGAAATGTTGGCGATTATACCATGTTCAGGGGCTCTGCAATCAGCTCACAAAGTTAGCAAGTCGAAAAATTCGACCATCTTTACTCTTTTCCTTCGATGATTTATCAGATCCCACGTACAGAATACTTAATGATTTAAAAAAAATGTCAAGTACAAATAGTTTCGTAACAAACGCTGAACTCTCTAATGTTCCTGCAATGGTCACATACAGAACTGTGTATATGAGCTGGTCAGCAAGAGGCTGGTTCACATACACATAGCAGAGAGCCAGAGAAGGCAGAATCTTTCATCTGCAGCTTTGAGGTCAGCTGGATACCCATGAACAGCTCTTTACTATGATTCTGCTGCTGTTGTGTTTATGTCAGAGTGGCTTCCCGCTAACATAAACACATATTATACTCATAGCATAGTGGCAGAGGAAAGACCTACCCCAGGCTAAGCTTAGAGAGCGAAGGCATGACCATGGCCAAATAGTCTAAGCACACAGTTTTTCTCCACGATTTTGGAGGGGGGAGTGCATCTTAAAGTGCAAACGATTGCCTTATTTTTATTTTTGAGCTATGTTGAAGAAATTAAAATTTCCAATTTCATTTATCACCTGTAGACGTTAAATTGAAGAAGGTGATGTTAGAATCAACAAGTGTCCAGTTACTTAAAAAAAAGATATTACAAATGCAATGTTTAATGAAATTCTCTTTACATGAAATGAAAGAAAAATATTACACATTTTCATCTAAACTTCATTTGAAGTGCAATTAACTCTGTGGCCGCTTGTGCAGCCTACATTTCACATTTAAGCCGTAAGCATTTTCACTATCAGTACGTATTTAAAGCTAATTTGCACAATAAATCTGTTATGGTTGTTATACATTTTTCTTGGACATCAGATAAGAAATAAATGAGGGCTTAGAATAGAAAATGGTTTAATATTCAGTCTATGAACACAGCACTTATGTTGTAATAAAAGTACTGTACTGGCTTCATAAAAAGATAAAAGAGCACTAAACGAGCAGAAGGGGGCCAAGGCGACCAAGGTGACCACATGGGCAGGGCAATGATGGGAGACAGCAGGCAAGATTGTGATCCTTTGCAATACCACTATATTTCTTACTGCCATAAAACACATAACTATAAGGAACTTTAACGCTATACATTTTATGTGTTACCACATAGCAGACAAGTTTGCATAGGAAATACACACTTACACATGCTGTGCTATGCATTTGCAGTGCATAACTCATAACACACTGCCACACACATTTTTTAAACTTGTATTGGAGGTGTGCCTGTGCACTGTGCAACACACATGTTAGCATTATCAAACACTTCATATATCTGCTTTGGGTCCAGCACCTTAGTCAAATTGAAGAATCTTTTGTGGCCCTCAAGTAGAAAAAATGCCCCCCCCATACATAAAAAGTTCAGGTATTATACCTAGCTAGTTTAAGTGTTCAGTTTTAATGCTTAACTTAAATTGAAGAAAATTCCTCTTGCAATGCCCTTTTTTTACCACAAGATGTCCTCAGTCTTCTAATTTTATATTCGTTTTACACAGAGCTTTCTATTTGACAGCTCCTACTTTATATAGTGCAGGACAGCACATAAGTGATAGGCTGGTACACAATATGGACAAAAAAACACCAATGTGTTAATTATTCTAACTAAGCATATCATTGCTCTGTTGATATTGCAGATTGAATTGTGATTAAAGGTCAAACACATGAAATAGCTGTACAAACAGCTTTACTTTATCATGTATACACTACCGTAAAAGTTAACATTTTTAATAAGCATATGAAGGGTAAAATCTGACAAGAGAAAAGCACTGCTTGATAGTTAGAAAATGACTATGAAAGGTTGAATTGCAGGTAGTCTCAGGGGTTAGTTACTTACCCAGAAAATATCAGGGTTGCACTACTGAGGTATGAGATCTGGGGGTTCAAACGGTATTGTACTGTGAGAGTTAAATTTGACTCAAAGCCAGATGTTGCCCTGTGGATGGAGACAGCTAATCAGAGGCTCAATCAAGAACAGGGAGGTCCATCTGCAGCAGAATCTTCCATGCAGGGAGGTGGAGCAGAGGACAGAGAGGAAGACTGAACTTATTCAAACCACGCAACAAAGGAGGTGAGTACCAAACACCATAAAAAAGTTATGTGCCATCCTGATATAGTGCATCCTGTTATCTCTGGACTGATAACTTATCAGCCAGGGACCGGCAGATGAGAAGCACTAAACATTTAACATTAAAGCTGGGAATAGACGTAACGATTTCCCGTCGACTCCCAACCCGATTTTGGCACTAGCGGGTGGGCATGATAACGTCATCAGGCCCGCCCGCTAGTGCCAAGGATCGGCCGGCACCCTTTGTGTGCTGCCCATTACTTCGGCTGGGGGCTAATGGGATCGGATCAAAATTATCCGTCATGTCGCATCAATGCGCGATCCGACATGACGGCTGATTTTAGCCCAATCCTGCAGGTTGACGCACCCGGATTTCTTGCCGCCCTGATCCCAAATGGATCCGGGAACACGCACGGCATCTGATCAGCGGTCGGGTCGAGCAGGAATCAGCACGTCTATGCCCAGCTTAAGAAATACATCAATACAACAATACAATATTTTTTTTGTTTCATATCTGCCAACTAAAATTGAGCTTTAAATTATAAAAAAAAAATTAAATAAACAGTAAATTTCTATTGCGAGTTGAACAGTTCTGGTGTAAATAATATTTGCAATTCTGTAATTTTTGTAAAGTGGCTCTTTATAACTCAGATCATCTACTTGTTCCTGTATAGGTTATGTGACTGTAGTTCTAGATACAAAGGATGACAGATCACCACATCTAGGCAAGTAGTAGAGGAAACCACATTATCATTTTCTTGTAATAATGTTCATCTTTTAGTAACTTTTCTTTATGTAAGAACCTTAATTTAACCTGGAAGGCAGAAAGCAGCATGTATCTCCTATGTGACAGACTCAGCTGGTAAGTTGCTTGGCAGAACAATTTCTTATGTTGCTTTCTGAAGGTTTCTATGTAAATCCCCTGACTGTCATCCCAAAATAATATCCTATTGCATTCATGGATCATTCTGGTTTTATGTAACAAAATACAGATTTTCATATTTTTACAAGGCAAAGAGGAGCATTTATTAAAAAGATGCTTCTTGTAGTCAAATACTTTTATAACTTATAAGATGCCTTCCAAGACACAATGGTACTTTGATAAGTAACAGTAAATTAGAAAAAGCTTTTAAAGACAAAATGCACTGTATTATATCACTGTACATTGACATAGAAAATAAATTCTGGTATATTTTAAAAGTAATATGGATCTAATAGACTATCTCTACTGATCAGCCATTAAAAGCAGTAAGGAACATTCAAACGGCAAAGACAATTCACTTAGGTTGGTGAATGAACAGCAGCTCAGTTCATTTTAAAAGCACTATGATGTTACAATGGGATTTACCTTGTGTTACAAGGACAACTAAAACAATGTCCTGAACATGAATAAATACAGCTTCATCTTGTTTACCTAGCTTTGGCAAAGGAAACATCTCCTCAATAACACTTTCAGTGTTGAACATAATTCCCTTTTATATCTCTTCCATATGTTGACCTGCATTTCCAATGGGTATAAAAAAGGGATAGGTGTGAATCAGGCCTCATCCATGCGCTTCCCATAAATGCTTGGTTCTTTACAATCATGTAACTTGAGCTCCTATTCAATAGCCCACTGATGGACAGCAATACATTTTTGATCAGGGGCTCCAGTCCTCCCCTGTTTTGGGATGACTGTTCCTACTTGATGTAAATGGACTTTTTTATGCCTCTAGTGAACCAGTTGTCCTCTCTCTTCAAAATGTCTACTTATCGTTAAGAAAATGTCAGAAGTCCGCAAAGGGAACACAAAAATATGACATCCTAGATCTGAATGAATGAGCAAATGAAATATTCTTATTAAAAACTGTTCTATACATAGATGAATGTGCTGACAACACAAAGATTATCAATAGAAATCAAATGTATCAACCCACAGAGGTCTGGATTTGGAGCTAAAGTCGAACTTTGTCCTTAAAACAAGTCAAAATGAGGCTCAGTAGTGTGTGTGGCCTCCATGTGCCTGTATGACCTCACACAACACCTGGGCATGCTACTGATGAGGTGGCGGATGGTCTCCTGAGTGATTTCCTCCCACACCTGGACTAAAGCATCCCCAAACTCCTGGACAGTCTGTGGTGCAACATGGTGTTGGTGGCTGGAGTGAGACATGATGTGCTCAATGGGATTGAGCTCTGGGGAAAAGGTGGGCCAGTTCATAGCATCAATGCCTTCTTGCTGGAACTGCTGAAACAATCCAACCACATAAGGTCTAGCATTGTCTTGCATTAGGAGGAACCCAGGGCCAATGTCACCAGCATATAGTCTCACAAGGGGTCTGAGGATCTCATCTCAGTACCTAATGGCTACCTCTGGCTGTGCGCCCCCCAAAAAAATGGCACCCCACACTTTTACTGACCCACTGCCAAGTCGGTTGTGTTGGAGGATGTTGCAAGCAGCAGAATATTCTCCATAGCATTTCCAGACTCTGTCATGTCTGACACATGTGCATGTGAACCTGCTTTCATATGTGAAGAGCACAGGGCACCAGTGGCAAATCTTGGTGTTCTCTGGCAAGTGCCAAACTTCTCTCACAGTCTTGGGCTGAAAGCGCAACCCCTGCCTGTGGACGTTGGGCCTGCACACCCCCCTCATGTTTCTGATCGTTTGAGCAGACACATGCACATTTGTTGCCTGCTGGAGATCATTTTGCAGGGCTCTGGCAGTGCTCCTCCTGTTCCTCCTTGAACAAAGGCGGAGGTAGCTGTCCTGGGTTGTTGCCCTCTTATGGCCTCCTCCACGTCTCCTGATGTACTGGCATGTCGCCTTGTAGCGCCTCCATTCTCTGGACACTACGTTGTGCCAGGATGATATGTTATTTTGACTAGCTTACTTTGTGAGTTAATTTTAAGTCACTAAACATGGTATTATCACTGAATTGCTGGAAATGTTAGAAACGGTTGAAGAAGAAAAAAAAGAATTGCTCTAGCTTCTGTAGTTTTTGCATTAGTTTAAAATTTCAGCTTGAAAAATTTCGACTTGACTTCCCTACATCCCTACAGTTTTGTTGATGATACCATGTTCCATGTTCAGGGACTGTGTAATAACCCATGAAGACAGGAGGTCATGATTACAAAACATCTCTAAACGCCCCCATACACCTAGCGAGCCGCGTATCATGGGTGCTCACATGGAGCAACAGATGTCTGTTGCCCCAAAGCTCAGTCAGTCAGATCTCTGGCCGATGCCATTACTTTGGATGGGGACTGGTGACCCTATCTAAAGTACCGGCCGGCACACAAAGGATGCCCGCGACGGAGTGCAGCGACATCTGTGCAGATGACATCTATCGGCCTCAGCTCCTTTATAGAGAGTAGGAATGACAACGTCTGCTAGAAGAATATCTATTGCAGGAGATACAATGGAGAATGACCTGATTGATCAGCTTATTGATTGATTGTACTTCTCTGCTTCAATGGTCAGGATAAGTTAATTATGTCTAATTCCTGCTCCATGTGTAGGCTAAACCAAGACACAGAAATATGAACTGATAAGGTTTATGTGCCTTTCCATGAGTTTTCAAATATTAGATTTGATGCATTTGTTCATGCTCTGTTCCATAATATATATGTGTAATACATACCCTTACAAAAACGCATGCCTTTGAAAAACACATATAGTGTGAAAGGGCCCCTTTTTGCATGATTACCTTGGACTCAATTAACCTAAGATTTGGTATATCCTCTTCTTTCTGCAGTGTTCCCACATTTTATTATGAATGTTTATATAACTCCATCATTTTTTAGACCATCTTGGATCTGTATAGACAATACCTTTTATTTTTTTTACAAATGGAACCCAGTGATATTCCTTCTGTCTTCTGATCTGGTAATAGTTGCCTTTAAATTCAATAAATATACAGTTCTCTTGATGATTATATAAAAGATATAAATATATTTCTTCATGGAAAGTTTTGGTTGTAGGCTTGTGCCATTTCATTGTACAGATACTACATAAACCTTTAAACTACTTCTAAGGGTCCCCATACACCTTAAGTTTTCTGTCAGATTTCCTTTAGATCTCCTTTTGTTTTACAAAAACCATGAAATATGAGAGTCTAGACATTTTTTAAATAATTTCAGTTGTTAGATTTGTTAGTAACAATATGGCCCAACCATTTTATGTTTTAGATTAGACTTAGTGAAGTTCTTGAGACTGAAAAGAGTAAGAATTTTGAATGGTTGGGACATTCATAATCTGTAAGGCTCAACGTACGTCGAGTACGTTGAGCCTCTGCACCGGCAAATGTATAAACAGATCATCCACCAAGCAGGCAATATCAATGTGCTATGTCGGGCGTATAATGGAAACAAAGTCTAAGCCTATGATGGGTTTTACAATCTAAAGGTATCTCTTGCAAGGTATCACATATTATCTCAATGAGTCTGTCAAAAGCACTTAACACATTGTACACTGTATCTTGGAATAACCATGCCCTAGACACATTTCTGTTGAAACACTGTGACCTGATTTGAAATGTATACTTGTTTATACCTTAGGAATCTCTATACCCATATACAATGAAAATGCTGACATGAAGATGAAAAATACTGACACCTGCTAGTTCCTTTCAAGATTTGAAAGGCAATGAATTAATGAATGTCAAGGTCAAAACATAAAGCACCTTCTGTTTGTAACTTGAAGGATTTTGTCGTTGCTTTTGTAGATGGGATCCTTTTTTCATGAAAAACTGCCATTTTACCATATTGTTTGTCAGTTAATAATGAGCCTTAGGCTAAGTGCACTGGGGCTGTTTGTGAGTCTAAAAGAACCACTGGCCATTGTTGTCAATGGGTCAGTTATTAAAGGCGCATTATGCGGCCAGTAATAAACAGTGTGGCTTACCATTGTTTTCTAACCGCACTGCGTGGGATCCGCCTATTGAAAACAATGCACCCGGATCAGACGAGGTTTGGACAAATTTTTAGCCAGAAAACACATCTCTGAAAACTGAATCTCTTTCAAAAAGCACCTAAACCACACTGAAACCGCAGGCTTTTTAAACTTTATTTGTTTTTTTTAAACATAGTGGAGTTAAATTTATTTGTTTGTTGTAAGAGGTGTAGATATTTTTAACATTTTAATTGTGGAGTATGCAATGACTAGCTTTCATACTTTGCAAACTGTGAGCTTTAACTAAAATGATGTGAATTAATGTAAATATTGCATACTGAAAACATGGAGTACTTTGTGTTTGAAGCTAAAACATTACCCATTTGAATGTATTATATACCATTTGAAAAGTGTAGTTGCTTGTACAGCTCTTTTGAAACTTTTAAAATTTTATTTTGAAAGCAGTGAAAAGCTGCTCTCTACTAAAATGCTATAAAGAAGCACAGTTGTGTGGAAGTAGTGTTCTCTCTGCAGAATTGTGAAACGCCCCTGACAGTACAGGTCTTCTTACTTACATGTTTCCTATAGTACCATTACATTATTACCACTTGACATTGGTTAGGAACCTTGAATAAACACAAATCTATTGACATCTACCTGATATTAGAAGTATTTTAAAAACCCAAGGTCCAGATTTCTGTACCAAAAGTGCCCCATAGACTTAAATTTTTTTTT
>CM070034.1:86868666-86880372 GCA_036250615.1 Ptychadena robeensis | reverse complement strand
GTCAGGGGGAACTCTCACTATAAGTGGTTTCTCCACTTTGTAGTATCCTTTTTCATCTTCTTTTAATGCACTTTATGCTTTCCATGATTTTGTCATTTTAACTTTTGAAAGTAATGGTTAATAAAAGGTGATATCCAGATAATATGTGCCTTTGAATGGGGTGCCATTTAAAGTCCCACAATTAGGGTAGGGATTTCAATATGTATGAATTTATAGCCGTTAAAATTATGCAGGTTATATCATCCTATTCTACTTTCCAACAGTGTAAAAAAGTAAGGGTTAATCTTCTATTCTAAAAATCTATTCTCCATATTCTATTAGAACTAGAAAACAATGATTGAAGTTCTATATTTCATTAAGAATGATATTCACAAGTAATTATTGTACTTATTGTTCTGCTATCACCAAAGCCCAAATATGCACACTTCTATTTGGTAAAATAAATGCTCATACAGATGTCTTTTAAGTGTCTTTAAAAGAACTCTTGCATGTGGTCTCTCTACCAAGAAAGAAATGCATCTTATCTTTTTTTTACATTAGTTCTTTAAAGAGAGAAATCGTGTCTACATTAATGAAATATCTGATTCTTTTAATGTAGTCTGTCAGATATGAAGAACAGAAGCTTATTTTAGTAGCTGAAGACTCTTCCTCTATGGTTAACCACTTTCTAATGTGTACCGAAAAGGATTCACCAGTCCAGCATTATGGTGTGCCTAATATTTAAAACATGGTACCAGTCATTTCTGTACACTACAAAACATAGTCAGTAAGCCAATGCATTTTCTAAAGAAGTAAAACATGTTGAAAGGGAATTCGTCATTCGTTGCATGCCCACATAATTAATGTGTCCACTTCTTACATTTGCTCTAAACTGACACAAAGTACTGAAATTACTTTATTTAACTACTAGTCAAATTCATCTTGATGATCTATTTCTGTTGGTTAATTCTTTTTCAACTGTTAAAAAACAAAACAAAAACAAACAAAAAGTCTAATTATAATACCTTTACTCATTATACATTTAATAAAATAAATATAGCATTCAAGTACCAGGTTTGTCACCATAAACAAAGGAACAAGACTTTCCCTCCAAGACTTATCTAACTATATTTTCTTGTGAGTTAGATTAACCAACACTACTCTTCAGGAGATAGTAGTGGCTTGGCTACTTTTCTTCTGTATTAGACACTGTACCCAATCTCTCCCACATCACAGAATGTTGTAAAACTACAGAATGCCAGAATTTATTTCACAAAAATTTACTGTTTTCCCCTCTTAAGGAAATAAATGAATCTTCTTTAACTCTATGGTAAATATGCAGTAATTCTGGGCACAGTACGTGGAAAAAGAGAAGTCCAAGTATTCACAGAATATTATTCTTCAGGTCCGAATGGTGAATGTTAATGACCAAACCTTTGTTGCTGGTGTGATATGCTGCTTTACAAATGTAGATAAGAACAAGAACAAAGTCAGACACTAGTAAATTACAACAGCAATGACCTGACCCCTTTATTCTAGTGGTTCAGGAGAAGGAAATGAATTCTAATGAATCTGCTACAATCGTTGCTTCACTTTTTGCAAGACTTTGCCAAAAGTCCTAACAAAGCTGATTAATGCAAGATTTATTCTAGATACTGATATTCTAGATCAAAGAATGTATTTGAACTTAAGTAGCAAGGACTGTGACACATAATCCACAGGCAAACTGTCTATACAACTGAACAAATGAAGTAGAAGTGCCTGAGATAATGGCATACTATTATTCCGCACAATTATCTTTTTGCACCTTACAGGGAAATGTGCCTTGTGAATATCTATTGAAACAACATCCTTTCACTGAACATAGATTATCTCACAATTATGGATTCCAGCTAAAAATAGACCACTTCTTCTTTGTTTTTTTTTCTTAGTAGTATGTGGCCATGGCCTGGTTAATCATTACAATCTAAACACATAGCAATGACCCTTCTCTTTGGAAATGCAAACATTCGACTTAAGTCAGCCCATTTCAGTACCTTAAAAAAAGGGTCTTTGTTACAATTCACCTCCTTAGGAACATACACATGCACATAGGAAATATCCCACACTCAGGAGACTATTTACATCAACTTTATTCAATCAAATATTGACAAATACGTGAGCCCCTACTACCTGTATGGTTTTCATGTGTGTTTGTATTTGAAATAATAAAGTTGCTTTGAAAATTAACCTGAAATTTCAGCTGAAATCGTAATCGTAATTTCGAATTACATTAAAATATTTGATTTTGATTTGTAATGCCAATATACGCTTGCGAATATCGGCATTGCAAATTTTACTTGAAATATTTGCATGCGGAAATAATTAGAAAATTTGCAATTAAAAATTATTTGAAAAAAATTTGCATGTGAAAGATTCGCATGATGCTAGCTAAATTTGTCAGCTTATTGCAAAGTCCCTGAATATGATATCCTCACACAGATGTAGTGACAAGATTGCCATTCCTTAAACAGTGAGTGACAACATTGCCATTCCTTCTGACAATGAGTGACAACATTGCCATTCCTTCTAACAGTGAGTAACAACATTGCTATTCCTTCTAACAGACTCCCAACTTGTATTTTAAGCGTTGAAATGTTGGGATTTGGCTTATTGGTCAAATACATTTGCCTACCCCTAACTTAAGGAAAGGGTAAGAAGAAAAAACATTTATTGGTTTATTAAAACTTAAGCTGGCTGTACACTAGACGATTTTTCGCTCGATTCCCATGATTATTATCAATAAATATTATGTTATATTATAAATATTATATTATGTATTATTTCCTATACAACCGTATATTCTTGTTTAAAGTGCTACAGCATTACCGTTCCATGTGTAATATGGTTTCTGGGCTTATTTATGGTGACATTCACTGTTTTCACTCTGCTACTATTTACACTGATTTCTACTATTATAGCTGAAGCTCATACTGCAAATCCAAATTTCCAGTTTTATGCGTATGTTCAAAATTCAATTGGGAAAATCAAAGTTCAAGTCAAATCAAATTTTCTTCATTTTGACCATCTCTACTCCTGAGTAATAGATATTTCCTATGTGTTTTCTGAATTGAAGAGGTTGACTCTCTCTCCTGGTGATTATGGTATCTCCCTAATGGGAACACTGTCTCTCTTGAGTTAAATTAATTACACAACAATCCATAGTAGCTTATCAGTAGATATGGTCAGTGAGATGCCAAAATACCACAATTACCATGCCACCAAGAAGATGAATTGGATCAGGCACTTGTAATATGTTTAAGGTTAGCTCCATATGGAGACTGTTATTTAGCTTTCCTTTAAGTAAAGGAAGAATATTAATATTGGTCTCATCAGATTACAGGACATGGTTCCAGTAATCTCTGGTCTTAGTCTGCTTGTCTTTAGCCAAGTTTTAGTGGGTTTTCTTTTGCATCATCTTTAGACAGAACTTCATTCTGGGACAACAGCCATGGAGACCAATGTGATGCAGCGCATGACAACAGGGGAGGATATTGGCTTTTTACTTTGGGTGTATTCACTTTTGGTGCCAGAGGTTTAGACATAAATGGCTGTCTGTTGAGTTATTTTGAGGTGACGCTATTGAAATGACACTGTTATACAACCTGTACACTGACTACTATACATCGTATCAAAGTTCCATATCTTTAGTATTTTCCCATGAAAAGGATATTATCAACTTTTTACCTCAATGTGAGGGGTGTACTCACTTTTGTATTTTTGTTGAGATACTGTATAAATGGCATGCTGTGCAGGGCCCACGAGAAGAACAAGGAAGTTACTTGATGGTTGTGTTGGTGCAGTCATTGTGCACTAAATGATCAAGGACAAAACCTTTATGTATCAGCATATATGTACTCCTAATTCACAGATACATTAAAACATTTCCAGATTTATTAACAGTTTTAGTAAAAAAAAGTAAAACCTGGGGTGATAATTTAATATCTTTACTGCAATGCAGAGAAGTTAAAAATAACTGCTGCGGTAAATTGGTCAACATAATTGTAGATTTTTTTACACAAGGGATAAAAGGTATTTGACTCAAAGTGATGTGTCATCACGCAATACACTTTCTTACTGCTGACTTAGCTCAATGAATAATTATGGACTACTACAGCTTTTGTAAAAGATTGAGTGGCAGGTGCCTGAGCATTCAGCTTTTTACCAATGGATTAAATAAAGGTCTTTGTAATTATTGCAAGTGGACTGTAATAGACTATTGTGCCTCAGGCTCCCAGGCTAATTGTGTTATACACATGGTACTAGAATTATATATTATATTTTAATACTCAAATAATGAATGCAAGGGCTCATGATTTACCAGCATTTTGACATTGTTACAAATATATTTTCTTTAATCCCATTAGTAATCTGGAAAAGAATGAATTAATTATGAGTGGTATCTAATAAGTGATTAAGAAAAATCTAATTACTATATGAGTCCCCATACTGGTAATTTTACTGTAATTTGCTGTAATACAACTGATTTTTGAAGAATCCCCTTGGGTCATATTTTCTATTGTCTACTAATATTTAAATTTTACTGTTGGTCCTGTATGTTTAATCATAAGCTGTTGACAAGTCAATGGACTTTTGTAACTGATAACAGAGGAACACAGATGAGTTGTGTTGCAGCATTTTAGATTTTTTTAATTTTTTGGACGCGTCAAGGCAGGCTTAAAAAAGGCTTAAAGTAAAAACACACACACATTTTTTTTATGCGTCTAATATCTAGGACTGATTTTTTAAACCCCCATGTGAAAGGGTAAGCAGTCCTTGGGACCTCTGTACACATTCAATGTGTCGATTGGAATATGACCTGAGGGTTTGAGAATTAGTTCTCAGTTATTAAAGTTTATGTGGTTTGCCGCAAACATGTAAACACCTGGTATTTGCGGAAGTGTTCATGAACACCCTCCTATGATGTTCATCATGCATTGGAAATCATTAGACATCCTTACATACCTTAAACACATTAAAATTTGTGCATTTAGTGCATGTGAAATGCAGTGCACACTAGTCCTTAGAACTATGTAAAAATAAAGTAATTTGGATAATGTCTATCTAAAAAATATAAAATTTTGTGTTAATTTTGAATGACCTTAAAAGTAACATTATCAGTTAACAAACTCAGATAAAAAGCTTAATATTAAAAAGTGACCCTACTGTTTTGTTTGTTGCCTTAAAAACCACTCTACCTTCCTCAACACTTGTGGGAGAAGGAGAATTAGGTGGGATTTGATGTTTGGGAATGTTATATGCTGGGATGTTGGCAACACATGTTGTATATAACACTTGGGGTGCGCTAGTATACCAGACTATTTTTCAGATAAGAAGTTACTTTTCCTACATTTCAGCAATACAGCATTGATAAGACATTTACATTTCCAGGAGAGTCAAATACCTGTTGACCCCGCCATATGCCATGGTTCCATCCAGCATTATTGTGATATAGGTATCAGAGAATAGGACAAGGGCACGGCAGGGGACACAGACATCAGAAACTGATAATCAACACTTAACATTTCCAAGAATGGACAATGCCTGTTGACCCCTCACCACATGCTGTGGATTTATTCTGCAATACTGTGACATACGTGTCAGTAGATGGAACCACAGCACTGCAGGGAACACGTGCTGCTGACCTGGAACTGTTCATTATCAAACAATCTTATGCAGGCTTCAATCCTTGAACAGAGGGAAAGGAGGAGACATAGTGAGTATAAAACCTTTACTATTCCAGGGACTTTTTCTTTAATTTCTAACCTAACAGTGTTGCTTTTCATACATCCTGTAAAATATTTTAAGCCAAGATGCTGTTCTTAATAAATATTAATCTTTTGCTAATCCATGGAGTTGACCAAACTCTGTAAAGCTGATCTATTAATCTTGTTCTGTTTTTTATATTTATAAATGTATTCAAACATGAAACATTAAAGTTGTAAAATATACTACAGAAGAATTATGAAGCATCTAATACAAATCAATTGAAATACCTATAAAAAGCCGTCAGAGCGACTGAAATTTGTCAGAATATCCGATGACCGCTTCACTTTTATCAGTTTTATCTTTATTTTCATCCCATTTGGTCAATTGAAAAAAAAGAAAAGGAATAGTTTTTCAAAGATCTAATACAACTGTTCAATAAGTCAATCAAATGGAAAAATCAAACCGCGTATGACACCTTTAGCAACTAGTAATGAGCAGTATATGGTGTATTAGAATTTGCGTAATTTTGTGAGTATACAAAGGAACATTTTAAATTCATAAAATTCGATTTGACTGTATAATAAAATGCGAATAATTGCGAACATGCGCGCCTGTTTGCAATTATTCGCAATGATTCGCACTGCAGCTTTACAGCTTCTCTTCTTCGCTCTATGATCTTAGCCAGTACAAGCACACATATGTGTGATGCTTGCCGGTAAACATTGTTGAAGCATAATATGAAGAATTTCCACCATTGCGAATATCCGAGCACACATTCGCAAAATATTGCGAATTCTCGAATGATGGATATTCATCTAATATATTTAGAATATTCTCACTCAACACCCCGTCTCTAGTGAAAATATTTCTTCCTCCGTCCAGACCCTTCAGCGCCTCGTCTGGCCGGAGGAAAAATAATAGACTTCTTCTTGCGGGTGAATGGGGCAGGTCGAACACCCGTACGATTTTTTGGCTGATTGACCATGCATGATGATGTCATCATGTGTGATCGGCCAAAGAATTGGGTCAAAATCTAAACGTGTATGGGGGGCTTACCTCATAACACATATATACGTTATTTAGTTCTGTTTGTATGTATAAGAGGAATTCATAAAGACACAAAGCATTACATAAAAGATTCCATCTACCCTGTTTTACTTTAACTTGTTGCTGTAATTTTTAAAGACTTATTTTTAATGTTAGCATATTTTCTACCTAAACAGGTAATCAGTTATTCCTTACAGATTTCAATTTAGGAAAAAACATTAAACTCTAAATTAGTAATATGATGAGCAATTATGCCAGCTGCTCTTGCATGATTTTTTTTAATCTTTTGACCATGAAATATTATATTTCTGTTCTAACTTAGCAGAAGCAATGAGACCTCCTAAGAATTCATTAGGTCTATTTGTGACATTCAATCTCCTTTTTCAAAACAAGCAGACACAGAAATGCCAGACAAGCTCCAATACCTTTCACAGTCTAACACCTCGGCACATCATACAGTTTGTTTATAATATGCCTCAAAAAGGACATTTATAGAAGCAATTGAAAAACATGGCATGTCTCTGCATCCAAATCTACTTCTAGAAGGCATTAAAGTGTTTATTCAGTTCTTATGTAAAACCCAGTAAACCCCATCTCAGGATAAAACAAAAACTTTTGCAATCCAAGCATTCAACCCCCAGCTTATTTTATTTCTCTAATGTTCTACATATAGATGTAGCAGGTAGTGATGGCTCGAACCCGGAATTTGATGTTCGCGAACGGCGAACTCGAACTCCCGTAAAAGTTTGCGAACCCGGCGAACCCGCAAACTCTCCATTGACTTCAATGGGAGGCGAATTTTAAAAAACAAAGGGACCCCTTTCTGGCCACAATAGTGTTGGGAAAGTTGTTTCAAGGGGTCAAACACCTGGACAATGACATGACAAAGGGGTATACATGGCAAAACTCCCAATAAAAAATGTTTTCACACTATAAATCCGCACCAAAGATTTCTGCAATTATAGTCAATGGGAAAATAAAGTGCAATGAGTGATTACCCTTAGACCGTGTTTGATTGGACCTATCTCCTTTGTGTGACCCCTGCCACAAACCTGGACTCTGATATACCAAACTCCCCGTTTAACGCACCGCAAACATTGAAACGGTTGAGTGACCCATTAAACAATAATTCTGCAGTGTTGTCACATATTTGACCTACTAGACTTTAAAGATCAACTTATATGATCCCAAAAAAATAAAGTTTTTCATACGACAAATTATTCAACCGATCGCTTTTGGTCTGATCACTATGAAGCAATTGCCTTCTCATCTGGGGTGTGCCAACATGGCCAACACACTCATTGAGGTGATCGCTTCATTGTGATACGCAAGCCCCTTCACCACGACAAGGTAGCGATCACGAAAGGGAAGTGGCACATGTATGTGCCTTTTTTAATGCAGCCACAGCCAGAGGCCAGAAAAATTAGGCAAGTACACTACAAAAATTTGTCATCTACATTTGACATAAAAATTATGTATGGTAGTAGCCGCTGTTGTAGCAGTGGCCAGAAAAATTGATGTTTTCCAGTTCGACCCCGCCCCCCTATCTTTTTACATTGCACAAACTTTGACCCTGTGAGTCACACAGTCAGCAAGCATAATTCAGGGCCAATCAGCACCCCCACCTCACGACCATCCCACCCCCTATTACACTAGCAAGTACAACGCGCACATGCTGCTGAGAAGAGTTAGAGTTACAATAGAGCTCTGCTGGCTTGCTGCTGTGCTGCTCCATAGGGAACCATTAAGCTATGGGAAACCTATTCATTCCTTCTACAGTGTACCTCTGGTACTTCATTGCTCTTAGTCTGTCTGTCAGGACAGAGTCCTGAAAAGACCCCAAAGCCCTTTTTTTAGGGGCTATTTTTTTTTCGTACCCTGTTGCCTGCCTGGCTGGCAATGCCAGGCTGCTTGCCAGTGATCCTGCAAGCCCCATATTGCACAGTTGCCGTACCTGCCATTGCTCATATCTGGTGGCACTTTGGTTACCCAAGGGGATATTTTTCACCCTATTTTAGGTATTAATACTATTGCAAATTGTCCCTCCGGCTTCCCATCTCGTTCAGCCTTGTGCCACCTGTGTGTGGTGCGCCCACACGGCCCAGTGGGCCCACCCATACTTATCTGGTGGCACTTTGTAACCCCAGGTGGATTGTGTTTCACCCTATTGTAGTCTTTATTATTAATATTGGCACGCTTTCCGTTCCCTTCCACAGCCTTGTGCCAACTGTGTGTGTGGCCCACACTGCCCGTGCCCACCCATAGTTTTATCTGGTGGCACTTTGTTACCCCCAGGGGTTTTAATTTTATCACACCTATTGTAGGTAGGGATGGACTTCGACACTGTTCGCCGGACGAACAGTTGTGGCCGCTTCGAACTTTCGGTCATGTTCGCCGATCCTCTTCGCCGGCGTGACAGTAACGGGAATAGTTTCGAATCCCGTGTCCCCGAATTTCACGCTCGGCCAGACGCGGATCTTTTCTTTAACCTCCGCAGTTCGACCCGCCTGTGGTCGGCCGGACTGAGCTTTTCAGGCTCGGCTGTCGCCCATGGCTCGTAGTCTGTAGAGTGATTAACCGGCTCAGACATGGACTTGCACGTCAGTGCGTCCGCCGGCTCCCGCCCTTGCCTTGCGTTCCAGTGCGTTTCCAGCCCGTATGTGGCGTCCTGCGTCGCCGGTTTTTCGTTCCTTCCCCCCTGGGCGGCTTCTTTAAGTTCGCCCGCCCCCTGTTCGCGGCCTCCGGCCTGGTGGTTTCTCCCTCTCTTTGTGGGTGTTTTTCCGCTTTCTTCCGTCCTTCCGCCTTTGCCACTGTCCTGTGCCCATGCCCAGCCCGTTTATCGTGTGGGAAGGGTATACCCAGCATTTTTTTGTACCCTATTCATAAAGGGTCTTACTAAAAGTGCACGGCTTTTCCATCCATTACACGCCTTGTGCCAACTGTCTGTGCCCAGTGCCCAGCCACAGTTATCTGGTGGAAGGGTAATACCCCAGCAATGTGTTTTTGTACCCTCTTCCATCAAAGGGTATTACTTACAGATAGTGCCACGCGGCTTTCTGTCCATCCATTCACACGCCCTTGTGCCAACTGGTCTGTGACCGCAGTGCCCAGCCCGACAGTTATCTGGTGGAATGGTAATAACCCAGCAATTTTGTTTTGTACCCGCTATTTCATAAAGGGTTATTACTAAAAAGTTGCACGGCTTTCCATGCCTTACACTGCCTTGTGCCAACTGTTCTGTGCCCATGGTCCCATCCGCCACGTTATCTGGTGGAAGGGTAATAACCCAGCATTATGTTTTTGTACCCTATTCATAAAGGGTAGTTACTACATAACGTTGGCACGGCCGTCTTTCCATCCATTACAGCCTTGTTGCCAACTTGTCCGTGTGCCCAAGTGCTCAGCCACCGTTTATCTGGGTGGAAGAGGTTAATACCCTCCCAGCATGTTTTTGTAGCCCCTATTTCATAAAGGGTATTACTACAATAGTGCACCGGCTTTCCAGCTCCTTCCAAACAGCCTTGTGCCAACTGTCTCGTGCCCGAAGGAGTGCACAGCCACATGTTATCTGGTGGAAAGGATGTAATACCGCATGCAATTTTTTTGTACTCGACCCTATTCTAAATGGGTAGTTACTAACAATAGTGAACACGGCTTTCCATCTAACATTCAGCCTTGTGCCAACTGTCTGTGCCTCAGTGCACAAGCACAGTTATCTGGTGGAAGGGTAATACCAAGCAATTTTTTTCACACCTATCATAAGGGGTATTACTACATAGTGCACCACACGGCTTTTCCATCCATTAACAGCAAGCCTTGTCCAACTGTCCGTGCCAACCCTAGTTATCTGCTGCCACCAGACCTTTGTACGCAAAACAGATCAAATGACAGGCAGGAAGTCAGACCATCCCGCAGGGTCGAGGCGTGGTCCGTGTCGTGGTGGTGGATCTTTTCTTTGGCCTCTAGCAATGTGGCCAGTGTTACAGAGGCCACTTACCCGGTCAACCGTAAGAAATGCTGGGGACTTAGTTTGACTGGCTTCACAGGACATCCCACATCCTTCGACATCCACCGCTCCTGACCCTGGCCACACCATCCTCCGCATGCTCGGCTGTTCTGACACCGTCTCAAGTTGGCCATCGCATGTAGGATGAACTGACCCATGCCCTCTGACCGGTATCATCTAGCAGCACTGGAGCCGCTGGCGGTGGTGTGATGCATCAGTGGAGTTGTTTTACTTCCTTTTGGCTGCGGTTGCTGTGCCTTTGTCCCTGTATGTGTCCATGAGCTCATGTAGGTTTACTGGCTGCCTCTTACAGTTGCTTCCCTGGGGTGCGGTGGTTGATGGACGGTGATGTTGTACCGCTGCTGCTTTCCCTTTGCGGATGTGTCAGATGGTGGCGGTTGATGTGTGTGTGTGTGTGTCCGTGTATGTCACGTGGGTGCCCACATCTCATGAGAATAGAAGGCAAGTGGGAAAAGTTCAGAATTTTTTAATTTGGAGAGACAGAGAGGAGATGAGGAGACGTAGTTTGTAACGGCAGGGGGAGGGTCATCGCAAGGAGCTAGTGGCAACAGTCCCGGTCAGCATGCATGCGGCAACCTGGGGTCAGGCCAGACAGCCTGCCACTCCAACGGCATGCTGTGGGCTTTGCCACCACCACCGTAATGCCGTCAGTGCAAAGCTCAGCAGTGTGGGCAATTTTTTTTTGTGTGGTCTGCCGCTGGACCTGTGCAACAGATACTGGAGGTCGTGTGGAAGGTCCAAACCCACCTCGTGTACAACTGTCTTTGAGAAGGCAACTGATGTCCGGCACTCACAAACGCTTATGGGATCAACACATGGCTACAGTCAGTCACACACATCTCGAAGGCCACCCTCCTCCCTCCTGTTTCCTCAGCTCTTCAGCCACTTCAACCACTGCTGTTCTC
>CM070034.1:86837248-86852594 GCA_036250615.1 Ptychadena robeensis | reverse complement strand
CGTGGCGAACGCGAACATGCGATGTTCGCCGCGAATAGTTCGCCGGCGAACAGTTCGGTTCATCACTAGTAGGAAACCGATACATTGTCTACCATTACATTACAAGTAGAACAATTAACATGCCAAGAAAAAATAAAATGTATATAAAACCAAAAAGAAAGGCAAAGAAAAAAAAAAGAAGAATGAGAAAAAAGGAAAGATGACAAAGGGGGAGGGTGAAGAAACCTCCACTGGCCTGTTCCATAGAATGAGCTATGCTCCCTTTTCATTCTTGATATATTTACTGTGGATGCATAGTAATACCATAGACTGTGTATGTAATTATTAAATATTGATTGCCTTGTTGATATTCTGAAAATGTATTTAAATTACTTTATAGGCTAATAATGCTTACTGGACTTTTGTAATTATGATTTGACTCTCTGGCCAAAATGTTAAACTAATTCACACTTTCATCCTACTTTTTTGGGGCCATGATGCACTAATCGTCCTCAACACAGTGGCAAATTCCTAGGCACCTATGCGGTCCATGCTTACACACCTGTGTATTCTCATACATCTGGGCTCAGATGCAAGTTTCTGGACACCGCTGGGGTCTTTGGGTGCAATACTCAGGCAATAGTGTTTGTACTGGCTGTACAGAAGTCTATGCTTCAAAGCGTCATTAACACTTTCTTCCACAGGAAGGTGCCTGGAAAGCATAAACAAACTCTGGTTGTAAATCGAAACTTTGGTTGTATCTTGAGTTAGTCTTTTCTCAAGCCGGTCGTATCTAGAGAGTCCACTGTAAATACTTTCAACATAGAATGATTATTATTATTTTTGGTTTCTATAGAGTCCCATATGACAATGATAAAATGGCTCACAAGAAAGTCAATGTTATTACCGTATTTTTCAGACTATAACACACACTTTTTCACTCCCAGTGTGTCTGTGTCTTATGATCCGAATGCGCGACCCTGCCAGCTCCCCCAGCAAGCAGATTAGCCGGGGAGCTGTCACATGAGAGATACGGCATCTCTCCGTGTCCGTGGAAACTGCAATCACTCTGCAGCTTTCACAGACACAGGCACAGCCAGAGAGACTCTGCAGCAGTTCTCCCCTGGCCCTCCTCCTCCCGATCAGTTACGAGGGGACGTGATGTGCTGTGAGTGTACTGCTGCTAGGCTTAATTTGATATTGCATTATAGTCTTAGTTTTATGCAGGTCAAAAGAGGCCTAGCTACATGACTTCCGTGGTCCAGCCACAGCAAATCCATTTTACTCAAGTCTGCAATGTTCTTCTGAATAAATGATACAGATTTATTCATGAAGTTGATGGCACATTGCTCACTTATTGGTGCTTAATGTATGATGTAATACCTACTCATAATTAATTGAGTAATATTGATTTGGTGTAACACCCACGTACTCCACAGAAACTTTTGGGCAATGAACTTGATTGTAAAGATAATGTAGATTCAACTGAAATACTGTAAACAAATTAATAGGAATTAAACAAATAGTTCTTTGCAGCCAAGACATTATTGTCACTTCTTTGGAAACAATCCTTACCCCCTGAAGAGCTGAGAGCTTCTGTTAAGCAGCAAGAGGAGTGCTTTAACAAAACATGGTTCTACTGGATTGGCTTATGTTTTTCTGGAACAAAACCCTGATGGATGGTTTGTTGTCTTCTCCCACCATTTATATCTGACTACCCTCTTTTTATTTCTGCTGCTTCTTTCTCCTCCCTCTGATGTGTATTGTTACTACTTTTTGGGTATAATGAAAAGTTTTCATTTGTTTTATTTTTGTTTGGAAAATTAGTGATATGGATTCCCTGATACCTCTTGTTTGGGCTTTCGATCATACTTGACAATTGTATGACCTGAGAGAACAGTAGTTTGTTATGCTACCTATGTGTTTTGCACATTTTATGTTTTTGACTTACTGTTTTGGCATTTATTTACATTGTGTACCTGGGTTTTAACTCTGCCAGTGTTAAAAAAATTGTTTGCCTGCAAATGATTATTTTAAATGAACATCACTTCTCTACATTTCAAGTTTAATTGCTATTAGCTAATGACCTCAATGTGGCATGATAACTTTCCTTAGTGTTGCATAGGAGAAGAAACTACATGAACTCAGATCGCCTTTTAATTTGGAAACACAAAGACCTTCAGAGTCATGTGCAGAATTATGATGTATTTGCAAACATATACACCCATGGAATGTATACGTGTGGTAGTAAATACACCCATTTGTTCCACTGCTTTATCAGCTCAGTTGTATTTATAGTTTCATGCATTTGTGTTTGACTTAGGAAGCATTAACCTAAAATGAACTAGATCATTTGTGGATACACATGACACTCATTTTTTCTAATGAACCAACATGTCATTTTGTAGAGCTTAAATAATGTTGAAAATATGTAAATGAAATCCCCCATTTATAGCCATGACTGAACTCCTTCAGGCTGTGCTGGAAATAGAAGTCCCAGTTGCTGGAATACAAACTGCCATTCCTCCTTTACGATTCCACAATATAATGCAGCTCATGACAGCTTCAGAAAATTACTATGCCAACTAATGAGCATTAAGTTACCTTTAGGAATTAAATGAAAAGTAAAATGATTGTTTCATTTTCTCTTAGGGAAAGTCATTTTACCCTAACACCTGTTATTTTAAATACATTGCATATTGTATGTTTAGAGTAATCTATATTAAGAACAATTCAGCGATCTTGAAATAAAACGTAGGCAAAATTTAAATGTGCAGAGTGTTTGGGATCTCCAGAACAAGTAACCACTTCCTTGATTCTGATGATGTTCAATTGTACAACACATTAATTTTACAATATGTTTTTTGTATACAATATAACTGATCAACTGATCAAAAGTGTTGGTCAACCTTATTTTACAACTTCCTTTAATTTATTGTGCAACATTATTTATTAACATACAACTTATGAATATAATAGGTATTGGATTTTTTTATAAGTATCAGCAGTAGCATATTTTTTAATGTGAATTGGTGGTGATCAAATTAGGCAGGTGGAAATAAGTTGTAGCTGCTTCTGACTGCATTGGCCATGTGGTCAGTTGTAAGTGACTGACATCCACCTGCTGACCGCCCACATAGTGAGCACAGCTGCACAGTTTCAGGATGGCATGTGACTTTATCCTAAATGTGATGGCTTTTAATAAAAATAATGGGACTTTTACTAAATAAAATGTTTTAAACTAAGCATAGATATTAATATATCATTATGACCATTCCCAACCTACAGGTAAAAAAATCACTAAGATCTTTTTAAAAAATTTATCATACAGTCACTTAGTCTACCAATGCCCCTGGGTGTCAAATAACATGGAGTTTACTTTATAGCTACAGACATAAAGGAACTATGTCTGTAGCTAGCCACTCTAGCTGGGGCTTTCTTTTTAGCAGCAGTAAATCAAATGTAAATAAATAAATAATTTTTTTTTTAATATACGGACTTCCCATCAATAAAAGTGTGAAACTCCTAGCATGGAGAACCATATTAAAACATTTGTTGTTGACATTAAGATAATTGATATCAGTACATCATAACATTATAGACAATGTTATGGACATTGAGCCAATTCAGGTAGGTACTTAAATCTTTTTTGGACATTATAGTGGATTAGTCAGGCGCATTTAGTCTAATGCTAGCCATACACATGCCGATAAGCGGCCGATTTTTAATCTGACAGGTCAGGTTAAAAATCGGCCGCTAATCGGCATGTGCCCACATGGAGCGACAGATCCCTGTCGCCCCACTGCTCGGCTGCGCGAGCCGATGAAAGCCGATGCCATAAGCTGCAATGAAGACGGCGTCTTCATTGCAGCTTATGGCCGGCACACAAAGGGTGCCTGGCCGATTGAAGGGGCCCCATAATGCACCGAGATGCTAACGTGATGACGTCATCACATTAGCCTCCCGGAACATATCGGGACAAGTCTGCCTGCACACATCGGCGTGTGTATGGCAGGCTTTAGATAAGGCTTCCTCAGGGAGATAAGAAAACCACCTATATGCTAATCAAGTGTCATTATATAGCATTAACCAAATCACTGACATTCATAATACATCGTTCAATTATTTCTCAGCTTATATATTGTGTACGTGCATATGTCTGAATAACTAATTCGATACCATAAAAAGACAAGTCTATCACCTATATATGACCAAATTACACATGGAGGATTATAAATATTAAGTGTATAAAACTACAATAATCTAACAAATAACAGGCATAACAATCTGAGTACAAAAAAAAGACTGTCAGTTGTTATATAAACAAGTTAATCAGGTATATCTTATTGATAATCATGTATGAACTTACCTGGTTCAAATTTTCCGCCTTGTTCCTGTCAAATAAACAGGCACCACCACCTCAGAGGGACCTAAGTCTCAAGCAAATGAGAATCCTTACTCAATTGCCAGTAGGTCCAAAGGCTGACCATTAACATATATACTGCTAAAGAACTCTGTGATCATTTTAAACAAAAGGTGAAGACATTGTGGTCACTAACAGATCTGCTGTTACTGTCTAACGGTCTAATAAATGCATACCTCTTCTTAAACATAACGGCAAGATTGCAGGACAAAGAGAACAGTTATTTTTAATCTTTTTCAAGAAGAAAAAAAATTAACAACATCGTATTAAAAACAAAAAACACAAAACACTGAAAATCATCTTTTTTCGTTCCTGAACACTGTATCATTCTGCTCTAATAAAACATAAAGTTTGTTACACCAGCTTGACCTCAATTCTCACTTAAATAAATAATTCCCTTTATAATGTGTCATAAATAAGATATGTCATAAAAAAATAAATGAATTAACTAGCAGAAACAACTGCTTTTATTAAGAGTGGATACCAGAGATAAATGTAATTAGTCACAATATTTTTAAACTATGATAAATATAATGCACATAGGGGGAGGCTAAGAAAATGTAATTCATTGCTTTACTTAGAAACCTAATCAAAAGAAAATAATACAATGCATATGACTGTATGACTTTTTAGGTTGCATTTTAATGAAGTTTCAATTTCAAAAGATTTTTTGCATGCAAAAAAAAGGTGTTTTTCCTTCATCAGAAGCACTGGGAAATGCACCCTGGCTTGTAATTTAAAATCAAAGTCTCTGTAATGTAAAAAGCTAGGGACATTAAAAAGCCATTAATCATTCCACAGTATTCTGTTGCATTTTAATTACAACTTACAGTAAGCGATTCAGTTCACAAGGGTTGGCATTGCTTGTATAGCAAAAGCTAAAACAATGCTCACAAAAGTAGCATTATGGAGAACTCCCCTGAGAAACCCTCATCTCCTTGTTTTCAGGTAGAAGCCAAAAATTATTTTTTTTTAACACAATCGAGGCAGTAATGATGACATACTTACAAGCAAATATTATTCATTATGCCATGTCATTTTTGTAAACTAAGCTATCCTTATATTTGACAATGCTTTTCTGTTATATTAATGGCTTTATATGCTAAGCAGCAAAAGTCTAATCTAATTGTAATTTTATTTTAAATACTACATGGTATTGATGGTACACTATATGCAGACACAGAGATTTTCTATTTAAACTGCTTCAGGGGCCACAGTCTGTCTGCTTTTTACAATTTTCATTCTGTCATTCATTTTTTTGTACCCGGCTACTCTTTTCTAACATTCATTGTAACTACTGCCTTATCTTTTCTGATTTGAAAACGGCAAAAATGCATGAGAGCATCACATCTCCAATCCACTGCTTTCTCTTGTTGTTACTAGAGATGGGGAATTAAATGGCGAAAGTTTGACATAAGCATGCATATTATATGTAGACTGAAACTGAGCCATTCAAGTACAATTTTGGCAACTCATTGCCCATCTGAACTTGGTATTTTTTTGGTCAAATTCAGATTTTGATTCTTGGAAGTTGAATGTTAGAACTTCAAATTTCCATGTTTATATTTGACAATATATTACATATAAAAAGGGTTTGGAATGAGTTTAGAGGTTTCTTATCCATTCCTAAAGGCTTAAATGAAAGTCCTAGAAATAAAGCCACAGACCATCTAAAAATTAATTAAAAATACTTTTATTACATTCTACCCTTTAACAGACCTACCTGCACAGTTGTAGCAAAGTACTCCACTGTAATCCATTCTGGGCAGATATCTCTTCTGCACATTCCCAACAGATGACTTGAGGGACTTTTATATTAAAAGCCATTTTTGTTTCGTTTTTTTAAAAAAAATAAATATATGTATTTTTTACTCTTTTAGTAATGGGTGGTATTTTATATCAAAGTCGAAATTTTAGAGTGCAAATAGCACTTTCGGCGAAAAAGTCAAAATCATCCTGCAGAATTTAAACTGAAAAGTCCTGCAGAATTTTTTGACCATCTTCACTTGTTATATATATTTTTAGCGCAAAACACATACTGTATTTTCCTGTGTAGAAGATGACTTTTAAACCCAGTAAAGCTTCTCAATGTCAGGGGTCATCTTATACACCAGGTGCTGAAACTTCCAAGCCTGAGGAGTCTGCCTGACAGACATCAGCAGCTCCCGCTCATCCCCCCTTCCTCTCTCCCTCCTCAATGTGTGAGACGAAGCTGACATGCTCACTAGGGGCTGTGGCTCCAGTGCCTGAAACTGGTATTGCAGCTCAAACACATAAAACACCTTTACTGTTTTAGTTTTTATTGTTAAATGTATACAATTGGATTACTTGGATAACCACAGGGAAACATTACTAACCATGAAAGGTTACAGTTAGGGGTGAGAAATTGTTATAGACTAGCAATCATGGGTCAGGTAAGTACTGCCCTTACTGTAGCAATGTTAGGTGCTGACATTACAGTGATTGGCTGGTGGGAATAGGTCATTGTGTGCTATATAGCACCTGATACCACATGTTTGGCTCAGATAGAGTCAGGGAGAGGCAAGAACATATTTATTTTGCAATGTAATCATTCCACAAGGATGATTACATGGCAAAATAAATATACATTCAACCCTCTTGGAGTCTGCAAAAGACTTGAGACTGGGACGAAGGTTCCCCTTCCAGCAGGACAACGACCCTAAACATAAAGCCAGGGCAACAATGGAATGGTTTAAAACAAAACATATCCATGTGTTAGAATGGCCCAGTCAAAGTTCAGATCTAAATCCAATCGAGAATCTGTGGCAAGATCTGAAAACTGCTGTTCACAAACGCTGTCCATCTAATCTGACTGAGCTGGAGCTGTTGTGCAAAGAAGAATGGGCAAGGATTTCAGTCTCTAGATGTGAAAAGCTGGTGGAGACATACCCTAAAAGTCTGGCAGCTGTAATTGCAGCAAAAGGTGCTTCTACAAAAGTATTGACTCAGGGGGCTGAATAATTATACACACCCCACTTTGCAGTTATTTATTTGTCAAAAATATTTGGAATCATGTATGATTTTCATTCCACTTCTCACGTGTACACCACTTTGTATGGGTCTTTCACGTGAAATTCCAATAAAATTGATTCATGTTTGTGGCTGTAATGGGACAAAATGTGGAAAAGTTCACTGTACATACATTTTACATACCGGCTACATGTAATAATAACATATTAAAGAAAGAGGTTGATTTCCGGTCTTTCGCAGTAAGAATAGGGAAAATGTTTTCCGCGCTAACAACATCGTAGACAATTTTTTTAACCTCCCTAGCACTATGCACGAAGTCAGTTCGGGCAAACTGATGCTGCAAATAGTGATATGCCTGAACTGGCAGCGATCTGCAGCCCACTGCTGCTTCCAGCAATGTCCCCCGTCGGTCTCCGGTCTCTCTCCTCTTTGCCGGATTCGGTGATGACGTCACCAGGAGGCGACCTAAGATTTTTTTTTTTTAAAGTTGTTTTTTTTTCTTTTTGAATTGGACTGGATCCATTTGATCTTCTCCTGCTTCTTCCGGGTCTGGTGATGACGTCACGGTGGTGGACGGGAGTTTAAAACAGGTACATGACTTTTTTTTTCTTTGAATTTGTTTTTATTTTTTTACATTTGTTTTCTTTTGCCTTGAAATGGATTGGATAAAATTTTCCATCCAATCCAATTCAAAAGAAAAGAAATTCAAAGAAATCCAAGGTAAGGCTGCGTCTACACTACGGAAAACTGCACGGTTTTCCTGCGCATAGACCACGGGGAAAACTGAGCAGTGCAACAGCCCCCTGTAAATTTTTATGGGGAAAGGCAACGGAAGGTGATTGGGGATCCAGGGGCTTCCCACAACCATACCGGAGACATGTGCCGCGCCCATTGGTAAACAATGTGTGTGACACGCGCAAACCGTGCCCGATGTGTTTCCGGATGCGGTTTGCCAATCGTAATGTATAGGACGTGGTATTGTCTGCACAGCAAAACAGCTTCCAAACAGCGATGGGCACACACATGCCAATGTGCCTATAATGCTCCCTGCGGTTGCTGGGGCAGCCTTACAGATTTCAAATGAAACAGTTTTTTTCAGTATTATCATTGTTATTATTGCTTATGCTAATCGTGCTAATTGTGCTTATTGCCTGACCTCTGCCTGAATTATGACTATGATTACGCCTGCCGCCTGCCTGAATAACGACTGCGATTACGCCTGCCGCCTGCCCTGACATCTGCCTTAATAATGACTACGATTACGCCTACCCTGGCGTCTGCCTCAATAACGACTACGATTAAGCCTACCGCCTGCCCTGACATCTCTGCCTGGAAACCGACTACTCTGCTGCTGCGATGGCTTCAAGCTCTGCAAGAGGTCTACGCTCCTAAGATGTGCTGAAACACTTGTCAGACACAAAGAGCTATATGGAGTCACTTTTGGAGGCAAATAATAGTGACGCGGATCCTGACTTCTCAAGTGAAGTCCACAAGTGAAAACAACAATGAGTCTACAGCATAAAAAAAATGCAAAACACTGTATTCACGTTTTTACATAGACAACCAATGTTATCATTCACACTGCATGCATTGTGCAGCGTTTCCATATGCGTTTTTTTAAAATGCCCTGCTGTTTGCATTTTTTATAAATTTTTCATGCGTTTTTCATTGATTTGTTCAAAAACGCAAATGCAAAACACAGATGTAATGTGAATCGCGCAGGCATTTTGCATATATGCAGAAACACATGTCTTTCAAAAAATGCATGCCTTTTAAAACACTTATAGTGGGGAAGGGTCCTAAAGGATTACTACAAACCATTCCTCCTTCCAGTTATCTGTAACCATTTATTTTTATAGTTACAGATAAGAAATATATGTTCAGTATAGCAAATGGAGACAGAGAGCTGTAATTTTTCATGTAAAATTCATTTTTTCTTTGGGGGGGGGGGGGGGTTGAGCTTATTTTCGGTCCATTTGGGTGGTGTTTCTTTCATCTCTTTTCCAATGGACCAGGTACCTTCCCCGTTTCGGAGCAGGGAGTGCCTAGTTGTCTCCCATTTACATACACTGTACTCGGATGCTCTGTAAAAAACACAACTACATGAACACTTTGGTGTTCGCTCATCACTAGTATTTATCAATTGGCTATAATTCCTTTGAAAAAATATGAGATCTACTTTATGTGTTTTCATGTGTTTTCCTATTCAAGGTTTAATTGTCTTAATAAGCATAGTGGGTTAGAACAGAGACTGCACCTATATATAGGGGGAGTCGCGGTGCGGCTGGGTGCCCTCGGGTTGGAGGCGCTTTTTTTGCCCCTCCGCCCGATTTCAGGCTCCACATTGGGGAGATCGGGTCCCTTTAGGGTGCACAGCAGATACGACGCTGGCCGGTGTGGGGGTGAACCGGCTGGGCAGGGCGGTAGCAGTCCTGTCATGGCTGTGTCCCTTCCATTGACTGGTAACTCGCCCCCTGCCGTGTTGCCTTGGTGACCATGATGCCCCGAACGTCCGTGCGCCGCCTCGCGGGGCGCGGGCTCAGTGCGTGTGCGCAGAAGGACGTTAGTTGTGACGTGCTTGCGTCTGGGCGTGCGCCCTGCGCGGCGGCGATGGGGGGGTCATAAGAGGCCATTAGCCTTGATGACCCAACACTGGACACGAGGGAGCCTCAGCCAACCAGCCTAAACATATAACTCTCCATCTCACAGTAAGTGTACCTTTAGACTTAATCCATGTAAATTTGATATTGCTAACCTATTATCACTAAAATACTGCCATTTCCTGTTCAGCCTATATTACTTGAAGATACCAATCCTAAAATTGACCTATCTACTCATATAAAAGATTTGAACAGGTATTTGGCTTCATATTATTATTATTTCAATCAAATTCAGTGTATATACTCTCATAATTTCATTTTCACTTGTAAACTATTTACCTATTATTACCTCACCACTTCTGCTACACCATTATATTCAACTGTATTACACTCTTTTACATCTATTACATCTATTACACTCATTACTCGTCAATCTATTTTCAGAATAAAACCACTATCTTAGGGGACCATTGACTGTACATCACTACAACACTATTTCAATTCCTTCACCTCATCACATTTTAATCAACATGACTACACCCCCTATTCCTTCACTTTTGACTTGGGTTTATGCAAATTTGGTCTGATTTTGTCTGGACTTTTTTCACTCTATACCTTGACTCTCCTACTATCAAACACTTCCCCAATACACATCTACACACCTCATTTGTATAATTTTACACCTTATTCACTATAGTGGGTATCCCACTTCTTACGTTCACTTACTTGGTGGATTTGTCCCCTCCCTCCCCCATACCACCATCACCTCTTCTTTTAAACTACTTTCTTAGATCTCAATATACACTATAACATTATAAGACCATATATCTAGGTTACGTTGGTCTGTTTGGCCGCTGGCTTTCGAACTGGCCCCC
Organism: Ptychadena robeensis; assembly: GCA_036250615.1. NCBI lineage: Eukaryota > Metazoa > Chordata > Amphibia > Anura > Ptychadenidae > Ptychadena > Ptychadena robeensis. The sequence goes on along the minus strand of CM070034.1, from coordinate 86,841,726 downwards.
CGTTCTCTGCCTATAAAGGCCCCCTAGGGAGCTGTTGGTTGTTGTTCTCCTTGACTGAATTTCCATACTTACATAGTAAGTAACCGGCATCTGTATACTTTTATTACACTGACCCTTATAGAGACATCTATGTTAACTATCACCCTCCGCTCTTTGTGTTTCTTTGTTTTGCTTTGTTTGTGGCCTGTTGTGGATACTGGACGATACAGAAACCAATGGGATAAAGATACCCCCTGAAGAAGTACACATACAAAACGCGTGTTGGGGTGGACCCTGTTTGATATAGGATTCCTTATCCTGACTAATCCTCTGAAACTATATTTACCATCTATAATCATCGATATATGATTATGTACTGTATGGACTTTATTTATGGATACTGCTATATTCTAACTGCGTTATGTATCCTGGTCAGCCAACAATGTTATGCTCTTGTTTTTAATATATCTTCGTTCATTAAATATGCTATGGACATTTTTTTATCTATATATATATCTTGTACTTTTTTCAACCTCTATTAGTGGCCGTTAAAGTCCCCATGCCCTTAGAATTGTTCCAGGGGGAATTATTGCTGGTCTCACTGTCCAGTTAATCCTTTATCTATCATGGAAAGGTTTTGAATTTTTTCTCTAATATATGAATGATATCCATTTAAAGTGCAAATTCAGTAAAGTAATACATTGTATCTATTTGCACTATTTAATTTAATGGTATTTCAAATATGCATATATAAAACCCATGTTTATATACAGAATGAGTGAGATACTAAATAATCTTAAGCATTGTCTTTAATGTAATTTTTTTTAAATTTTGGGTTTAAGTGCACTTTAACCTCCCTGGCGGTTCACTGAGGTGCAGATTTCTGTACCAAAAGTGATACAGTGTTTTGCCTTTCCGCCCCCATCGGCGTCACCGGTGACGCCGATGGGGGCGGAAAGGCTTTGTGTGCCTGCAGCTTTGTAGAAATGCTGCAGGCACACAGAGAGCCAGCGGTTGCGCCTGATTCCGGCACGGGCGCAGTTTGATTTACGATCAGACTGCGCCAGTACTTGCTCCAGGTGGGCGCGTTCATTTTGCAATTGATCACCAAGCGATTACCCCAAATGCGCATGGTGATCATTCGCAAAATCAGAATAAAGCGCTATGGCCGGCTTTAGAGGTACAGAAAAAAAAATATATTTTTGGGAAAAAAATATATATATTTTTTTTTAGAAGTTTACACTTGTTTTCTTTTGATTTGGATTGGATAAAACATTTATCCAATCCAATCAAAAAAAAAAAAATGACAAAAAAAATGACAAAAAAATAAAAAAAAAAATCTAAGAAAAAAAAAATTGTTTCTGTACCTTTAAATCTCCCGCCGCCGGATGACGTCATCGGCAGAGGAGAGCTGTTCACGGAGATAGCCGGAGACCTCGGCTATTTCCGTAATGGCTCGTGTGCAGCCGAAGATGCTCCCACTATCAGGAACGCTCAGCGCGAGCGTTTCTGATAGCGGGGACCACTTTGAGCTGGATTATAGAAAGACATTTCTATAATCCAGCTCAAAAGTTAAAAAAAAAAAGATTTTAAAAAAGACCGGCGACCGGGTCCCGCCTCCGTGACGTCACACGTCACACGTCACTCCGGGACCCGGATGAAGCCGGAGAAGAAGCAAGATGGCGATGGCGGCGGAGCGGTTGAGCTCCCACGATGTGCCCGAACCCAGTTCGGGCGTATCGATAGGTGCAGTGTGCCTTTGCCCGAACTGGGTTCGGGCATATCGCTAGGGAGGTTAAAGATGTATTTGGATATAAATGTTAATTTCTATATTCAATTATAGATATATAGTGGATTTTACAAAATTTACTGTGTACTTGGTCAAGTAATTTTTGCACATGAATATTACCTGGTCTTCCATCCAGGCAGTGGGTAGTAATTTTTTACATCTTTATTTTGTCTATTTACAGTCAACTTAACCTAGCCCTTTCTTTACCATATACACTATTAACCTCCCTGGCGGTTCACTGAGGTCCAGATTTCTGTACCAAAAGTGATACAGTGTTTTGCCTTTCTGCCCCCATCAGCGTCGCTGACGCGGAAAGGCTCTGTGTGCCTGCAGTTCTGTACAAATGCGGCAGGCACACAGAGAGCCAGCGGTTGCACCCAATTACTCAAACTGCGCCTGTACTTGCTTCGGGCATAATGCTAGGGAGGTTAAACCGGCCACAGACGCTATGCTCGAAGTACACCATTTGCCATTCGACAACCAATACTGTGGATGGGGACCCTGGCTATCGACCAGAGAAAACGTTAGTTGTGTGCGACCACGAGCGGTTGCTCCAGGTTGGCGTGTTCATTTTGCGATTGATCACCAAGCGATCACCCCGAATGCGTATGGTGATCATTCACAAAATCGGCCACAGATTGAAGCGCTATGGCCTTTAGGGGTTTTTTCTTAATTTTTTTTTTTTTATACGTTTACATTTGTTTTCTTTTGATTTGGATTGGATAAAACATTTAAAAAAATTAAAAGAATATTTAAAAAATGAAAAAAAAAGTTTCTTTAAGCCCGGGTCCCGTCTCCGTGACGTCACTCGGGAACCAGAAGGAAGCCGGCGAGGATGTCTCTGGGGGCAGCAGCCGGATCAGGTGAGCTCCCACGTCATGCCCGAAGCCAGTTCGGGCACATCGATAATTGCAGCGTCAGTTTGCCTGAACTGGCTTCGGGCATATCGCTAGAAAGGTTAAAACAAATACACGAAAAAACAAATAATATATATAACTACACAGAAACATAACATCCAGCCACATCTATGTGCAACATTTGATATACTACCCTTTTTTTCCAGGGACCAATGCAACTCATGTTACATACTTAATATGTCCTACCTCTAACTTCGTAGTAGGTCTTCCACTGAACTAGATTCTTCTAATGTCAGATATATATTCTAAATGTTATAGCGAGACATATCTATGGTCCTCATTACTCAATTCTTGCTGCTGCTGCTATCAAATCTCTGCACTATTTGTCAATTTCAATTGTACTTTGCCTATCCATCACTCCTGCTACTGCCCCCCTTAAATGTATCACCCCTTTAGATAAATATATTTCTAATCCTCTCCTGCTACCCCAGTGAGATACTTATTACTTCCTCACTCATAACCTTTTCCCATTCATGGCTCCAAGACTTCTCTAGGACCATCCCTACTCTTTGGTATATCCCTCTCTCATCCTGTGATGTATTCTTCTACCTTTCACAGTTAAACAAGTCTTTAAAACCCACCTGTTCAATTTATCCTATTCATTGTTTGTTTTGTTTAGCCATTACTAGTTAGTCAATCTTCTATTTTGCTTATGAACCCTGCTCCCTTGTTATAGAGCTTACTCTTGTAGGTTAACAATCATCACTCAAAGCATTTCACTGCAGAAGCATAATTGTCACCCTCTACAGTCAGTTACTCAGTCAGAGAAACCACAGGTTGATGAGCTAGAACTTTTACCAACCAAACATGTTTCTGATTGTGGGTTTACCTTCACATTTTCTTTCTCATTTTAAAGAGGGTATTAAATCACAAGGTGAGGTGTTAGAAACGTTGGAATGAATGGAATAATAGATATTCCAATATCTACATATTCTAAAAAGCAGTAAGATGTATTAATGAGCAGTATAGGCAATATTCGAATTTGCGACTTTACTCAAATTATTCTCCAAATGTTCGAAATAAACTTTGCATATTCAAGCTCTCTTTCCATTATATTTGTAATACAATTTATTGCAAAAGCAATGTGTGTTGTCGCACTGACATCAAGTGGCAGAATGTGAAATTGCAGCTGCCATATAATCTTATGAAACTACTCTCAGAATCGTGGTGAATTCTTTGTGAAAATCTGCATTTCTATATGCAAATATTACATGCACACTGTATGGTACTTTCCTCAGAATCAAGAATATTTTTTCTAAATTCCGAAGATATAGTACTGTATTCCGATGTGCCGATATTCGCAATAAAATTTGCTATTCGAATATTCACACTCAACACTAGTAAGATGTAGAAAAGACACTGACATCATTGACATCTGTACATGCAGGCACTGTGGAGTAATTTACTCTCAAATGTATCAAGTATGGGGAGTCAAAAAATGCGGAAAACTGTTACCATACTTAACATAATTTTCCTTACCTGGCATCTCCTCAGTGGTACAACAGGTTGGGTCCGCCCTCCAAACCCCCATTGGACCTCCTCCTTAGTCATTAAATACCACTAAGCAGCCCTGCCCCCCTATTCCATCAATAGCCAAGCTGACAAATCTAGGGAGGGAAACTACCACTGTCATGAGGAGATGCCAGGAAAAGGAAAATGATGGTAAGTATGGTAACAATTTTTCGTATTTCTGTCACTCCGTCACTGACCTCACTGACGTCACTGACGTCCACCGGCCTTTTGGCTGATCTAGCAGGGAGAGGGTGTTACTCTCCCTGCTAATGTCCCACCCA
>CM070034.1:86811262-86825133 GCA_036250615.1 Ptychadena robeensis | reverse complement strand
TCCGCCGCTATTTCCGAACATATGGCGTGGTCGAACCCGTCCCCTATGTTTTTTGCATTGAAAAACTTTGACCCTGTGGTCACAGTCAGCATCAATCCAGCCAATCAGCCCCCACCACCTCACGTACCATCCACCCCTATAGCACAGCAGAGAACGCCATTTCACATGCTGATGAGAGAGTGGAGGGAGTGTAATTACACAGAGACTCAGAGAGCTGCGGCTCATAGGGACTATTAGCTAGCCAGTGTTCTTCTACAGTGTACTCTTCCTCATTGCTGTTACTCTTGCTGTCAGGACAGGTCCTGAAAACACCCCAAAAGCCGTTTTTAGGGTATTTTTTGCTACCCTTTTGCCTGCTGGTCTGGCCTATCCAGGCTGCTGGCAGTGATTGTTCAAGCCACATATCACCAGTGCCTACTGCCAGTGCTCATATGGTGGCACTTTGTTCCCCCAGGGGATTTTTTCACCCTATTTTAGGGTATTAGTCCTTTCGCCTTGTGCCAACTGTGTGTGCGCCCACACGCCCATTGCCCACCCATACTTATCTGGTGGCACTTTGTAACCCCCGGGGATTTTTTTCACCCTATTGTAGGGTATTAAATTGCAGGGCTTTCCGTCCATTAAAGGCCTTGTGCCAACTGGTGTGTGCGCCCACACTGCCCAGTGCCCACCCACATACTTATCTGGTTGGCACTTTGTAACCCCAGGGGATTTTTTTTCACCCTATTGGTAGGGTATAATAAATATCAGGGCTTTCCGTCATTAAAGCCTGTGCCAACTTGTGTGCGCGCCCCACACTGCCCAGTGCCCAGCCACATTTTCTGGTGGAGGGTAATACGCAAGCAATATTTTTTTCACCCTAGTCATAAAGGGGTATTACTAAAAAGTGCACGCTTTCCAACTCATCATTACGCCTTGTGCCAACTGTCCAGTGCCCAAGCCACAGTTATCTCTGCTGCCACAGGTCACTTGTAAGTAAAACAGATAAAAATGACAGCAGAGGCAAGACCCCCGCAGGGTTCATGGTGGTCTGGGTCGTGGTGATGAAAGATTTCCTTGGCCCTAGAATAATGGCCAGTAGTCAGAGCCACTTACCTTCAACACAAGAAATGCTGGGGACTTAGTTGACTGGTTTACACAGGAGGACACCCAATTCTTTCGACATCCACCACTCTGACCCTGGAAACAACATCGCTCCGCATGCTCGGCTGCTGACACCTCTCAAGTTGCCACTCACCTGCCCCCACCAATATTAGCAACCACAGCCGCATACATTGACACCATCAGAGTAGTTGTTTTCACATCCTTTTGAAGAGGAGATGAGTGATCGCAACCATTATTGCCAGAGCATGTAGGTGACACACATGGAGGTGCGGTTGATGACGGTGATGTTGTACCTGCTGCTGCTTCCTTTCTGAGGTGTCAGATATAAGTGAATCTTGATATGATGATGACAGACGATTGTCCGTGGATGTCACGTGGGTGTCCCACACCAACGAGAAGAAACAGGGGGAAAGTTCAGATGAGAGACATAGAGGAGGAGGAGACGAGTTGTAAGCAGGGGGAGGTCATTGCAAGGAGACTAGTGCACAGTCAGCAGATGTTCGGCACCTGGGGTCAGCCAGAAGCACGCCAATCAACCCATGCTGTTCCACCACCATTTAGCGCCAGTCAGTCCGCAACAGCTCAGCATTGTGGCATTTTTTGTTGTGTCTGCCGCTATATCAGCGATGCCTTTGCAATGTGTGCAATAAGATACTGAGTTGTGGGAAGTCAATCCCCTCGGTACAAGTGCTTTGAGAAGCACATGATTCGCATCACAACGCCTATGGATCAACCATGGTACAAGCAGGACACACAATCAAGCCACCCTCCTCCTCCTGTTCCAGCATCTTCAGCCACTTCAACACACTGCTGTCCTCCTTGCCCCTCTCCAACCACCACCACTATTCGCCTTCTCGCTTGAGCAGTCCCAGCTCATCGGGGCCACGTCAGGTGTCACTGAAGGACATGTTTGAACGTAAAAAACAAATGTCACAGAGTCACCCACTTGCCCAGCGCCTGACACTGGCTTGACGGAGCTCTTAGCCGCCGCCAGCTTTTACCATACCAGCTGGTGGAGTCTTGAGGCCTTCAAAAATTTGGTGGCTATTAGACACCGCAGTGGAAGGTACCCGGTCAAAAAAATTTCCCAACGGCAATCCCAAATCTTTATCCCTTGTGGAAAAAGAAGTCATGGCATCATCTGGCATACAGTGTTTGGGCACGGGGTCCATCGACCACGGATACCTGGTCTGCAAAGCACGTCATGGCAGGTACATCACTACACTTGCGCATTGGGTAAACCTTCTGACAGCTGCCCAGCATGGAATGCTGGCTCTGCAGCCAAGTTGGTTACACCACCAAGACTTGCAGGCAGGCCTGCTGCCACCTCTTTACTTCTACTCCTCCTACTACAACCTCCTCGGCTGAGTCCTCTTCTCTTTGATGCGTTTGCTCCACATCATCTGCATCCCTGCAGCTCCCCAGGGCTTTCCTCATCCCGGTTCGCACAGTGTCCCGCTGTCTTGGGCTGACTTGCCTGAAAGCAGGAGCCACACCGGCCAGCACTCCTGTCCGCCCTTACGCAACAGGTGGCTCATGGCTGACCCCCACCAACTGGGGATTGGCACAAGTGGGTGTGACACGGAAGCCAATCTGTTGGCGGCATTGAATTTGGGCAAGTTGTCACATGTGCCGTCAAGGCACATGTCTTAAATCTGATTGTGTGCAACGCTTTCTGCTCACAGTACCCAGTCTTCCAGGACGTCCTCAAGCATAGCTTAATGTGGTGTCCTTTCAGGCAATTCCTACCACGGCTATGGCGAAGTTTTCGGAAATAGCTGCAAAGAACATCGCAGTGATGACGCTTGATTTGCGACAGTCCGACGCGTTGGAATTCACCACTCCATATGTTCGAACCGCCTGCTCCAAGAAGAAAAGCCTGTGATGAGTATTTGTATCACCAGGTGCTTAGACAAGCCTCTGCGGAGCCTGGGTATTTTTTTTTTTGCCATCTTCGGACGTCTCATGTGCGGCAATGCTTTGTGGCTCATGCGTCCTTTGAGAGTGCACAAACCTTGTAAGTCCGCAACAGCAACAGGCACAATCCCATAGCGAACCCTCATCCACATTTGCCTTCTGCCTGAGCATGCCCGCGATAGACGCTACGGATCACTCGTTGGATACGTTGAAGAGGACAGAGGCGAGTTATGGTCACCATCACACCAAAAAACAGCACATAGCAGACCTCGCTTGACGAGCCACACTGCCATGGCATATACTGGAAGAGGAGTCTGAGGCGATCTGCTCCCTTTGCTATGACTGCCAGTACCGGACAGCGCCATTCTGTTCCACCTACAACCTCCCATATTCAGATGCATTCTCACCAATCACTCCTTCACTCCGCCGTTCCACCACTAGCCTCATCCCCTATGCTGAGTACTCTCTCTTTCCCCTTTCCCCCATTCTCCCTTTTCTCCTTGTAGTACTGCTACTCACTATGGAGGCACACGTGACAAACACAAACCGCCCCGGACGGAAGCAGGAAACAGAACCCTCAATGACATCAGGAGGAGGAGGAAACGGGATTAAAAAACATATAGTAATCGCATCCATCCTTGTCGAATGGTGTCTTTCATGCTGTCGAGCCTGTTGAAGGACCCTCGTATCAAAAGGATGAAGAGAAACGAGTTAATGTACTGGGTGGCCACAATACTAATCCTTGCTATAACAGAAAGAAAGTAGTGGAAACGTTACCGGCTTCTACCGGAGGTCTGACGGAATATTTTTTCAGCGTTGAAGCTGGAGCTTCTACCCCATCTTGCCTCACCGCTTCTTAAGGGCCTGTCACAGCACCCCTGACTCTAACTTACCGAGCGGTATTTTCTGTTACACTAATCTCCTGCCTGCTACCACGACGCCCCGTGGCCGGATTATGTGGCGCTTTCACCCCGTGTTTGCATGATAGGACAGCACAATGCGGCCATTTTTACGTCTCCCGCATCGCCCCGCCTTCGGGATCCACCCTGAATAGTAGAAACACGCTCGATCACCCACAGATCCACAGATACCTCGCTTCTTAACTGCGGATATTGACACCCGAGAAGCGATGAACCTCCTCTTGATATACTTTAATTTGGGTGTGTTTTCAGACTTGACTTGGCAAGTAGCTATCAGTTTGCTCTTGAACTTCTGTCCGTCCTGTTCTAGTTTTTTTGTATGTCAGAAAGGACCTTCAGTGCTGCCAGGCGGCATTACCCATCCCATTCCCCCCATCCCGAATAGTACCAAGAAGCGAAGTTCGCCCTCGGTACTTTCAAAAAAAAAGTGTGAGTTTCACCTCACCTTTCCTTAAGTTATGAACGAGGCCCATTTGGATTCCGAAGGGACGCCAGTGGGGGATTATACTTGCCTACAAAAGAGCCTGATAAGCCTTGGCCAAAAATTGGTCCCACGCTGCTACCGCATACCGACTTCAATGATATCCTTCTCTTCCATTCCTCCGCCACCCCAACTAGGGTTCAAGCCCAAGTTTCATTTCATTCGGCCCTGGAAAAAAACATAAATTTTCTGCCCGCTGTAAACATTGGATGTACCATACCTAACTTTTATTCAAATTAATGACAAATTTTTTCACAGGCAAGTGTACTTGCTAACTTTCTGGCCTCTGGCTGGGCTGCATTATTTTAAATAAAAAAGGCAATACATGTGCCACTCCCTTTGTGATCGCTACCTTTCGTGCGTGAAGGGCATTTGGTATCACAATGAAGTTGTTTGGACATGTGCACACCCCAGTTGAGAAGGCCGATTGCTCTTCACAGTGATCAGACCAAAAGCGATTCGTTTTTCACTAATTTGTCGTATGAAAAACTAATTTTTTTGTGGATACCCAACTACAGTTTGCCCCCAGGACAACGCACAAGGTAACCTCACCTCAATGACAACTGAACTTATAATGAATAATGTGCAATGAAATCACCTCCACGAACCCCCCTCTAGGAGGAGTTTTCAGAAAACATGACAGATCAAATCCAGGTTTTGGCAGGGTTTCATTACAAAATATTAGGTCCAATCAAAAATGGTCTAAGGGTAATCACTCATCACTTTATTTTCCCATTTGACTATATCATTGTTAGAAAGAATAAAATCCTTGGTGCGGATTTTATTGTATGAAAAAAAATTTGTTTTGCCATGGATTCCTCTGTCATGTCATTTGGACCAGGTGTTGACCCTTGAAACAACTTTCAACCACTATTGTGGCCAACAGCAAAAAGGGTTCCCTTTGTTTTTTAAAATACCCTTCCCATTGAAGCAATTTGCGTTTGGGTTCGGTGTTCGCCGGTTCGCAACTTCTGCGTTTAGTTCGTGTTCGCCGTTCGCGAAACAACAGCGCAATTCGGGTTTGCGCCCATCACTATTCTTCAGAAGTTTTCCCTTGAAGAAGTTCCAATAATTGTGAAAGACTGTAGTTTCTCCCACTACCTCTTATGTACATTTTAATGCTACCAACTTATGGAAAAAAAAAAAAAGGTCTTTCTTTAGACTGTTGGCCACATACTCAAGCCATAGTAAATTCTGCTTGATTTTTTTTTTAGTAACATATCTCAGCCTGAAGGATATAAATATAGACCATACCAACGGATTTCATGCCTTGTAGAAGTGTGATAGCAGTTTGGTTCAGGCCTCTTACTCACTCTTACAGCAAAACAGGACACTGTGGAGATCCAGTATGCACCACTGTTATGGTCAGTTAGGACACTGGTGGTGAGGTCAGTGTGGAGGACAACAATGGTGGTATGGTCAGTTATGGAGGACACTGGTGAGGTGATTTCGTGTGGAAGGACACTGGTGAGATGGACATGTGGAACCCCGGTGAGATGGACAGTTGGAGGACACTGGTGTGATGTCAGTGCTGGAGGACACTGGGGAGATGGAATAATATTCCACAGGATGATGGATGCGGTATATCAGTGAAGATGTAGATTACACAGAACACCTGCCCTAGCTAATTTGTTTCCCTATAAGCAGCAGCAGACGCTCTCTTACTAACCTCCTTTCTTCCACAGAATGGTTAATGGTTCTTGTCCATGTACTTGCTTATTTTAGGTGGGCAGGTCTGTACCGGTGGGGGGTGCTCCTTGGCTGGATTATTTCTCTGACTGTGACTCACAGGGTAAAGTTTTTGCAATGTTAATAAAGATAGGGGGAGAAACCACCTCGCCTCATGTTCGAGAACATGGGCAAACCCAAACGAACATGCAAATGTTCGCAACGGAATAGTTCTCCCCGGCGAACATTAGGCCCATATACTGCACAGGTCGTCTTACCATTCAACATGCTAAATGCATTTGATTGCCACAATTTGTTGATTGGTGTCATAATTTGCCATTCAAAACTTAGCCAATGACAGGTGTGACTAATTTTATAACCAATTAAAAAGTGCCGGTGAATGTTATATTATATATACTGTATATAATAGATATATATTCTATATTATATATAATATATATTTAAAATTTAATGTTGATTATTTTGATTGCATTTTAAATAATAATATAGCCAAAAAAAGCATGGGAACCACAAAATACACATTTAGGTGTTGATGTTATGATGGTCCTTTTATATAGTTATACCATTTTTTATAGTACATCACTTTTTTGCAGACAATATGTTCTATTTATTCACAGGGTTATATCATCACAGTGTGGTTTCTCAGGCAGAAAAGTAAGTAGGTACAATGCTTCTTTTTCCTGAAAAAACAGTAGTTTTTTTTTTTTCAATGTAAATACCTGTGAAAACAAAACAGTTATATCTTCCACTTTTTAGATGACCCTTACACCTTTTTACAGCAAACAAAAGACATTATGTGCTACTGACTCCGTGTTCAAAATATATTTGAGAATATTACGTATCCAACCAATTCTCAAATATTCGCAAATGTGCAGCCGATTATCGCAATGCCGATATATTTGACATATATCACTTGTGATTGGAGGCGCCGAGCCGGACCAAGGGGTATAGGCGGATGAGCGCACAGTTAGTGATCCGGGAGGGGGAAAGGCGGCAACGTCACAACAAGGCGGAGAAAGGAAAAGCAGTAGACGGAGGGACTTATAGGGAGAGAGACGAAGGGACGGCCTTTTCGCAGTAGTTAAGAATCTCCCCAAAAAAAGTTAAGGTATTCTGCTCCCTCTCCTCGCCGCTGGAGCCCTGATCGCGCAGATCAGGGCAGCCCGCTCCGCCAGGACGGAGACGCCGGTTTACCGCAGCAGATGGCCTGACGCCCATCTCTGTTACACGTCCGGTCAGATACCGCCAAAACCCCCAACCCCAACTCAGCCCTTTTTAAACATCACTCTCAGGCGCCGCCCTCCGACGCCTGAGCCCTTTGAGGTCACCCCACACCAGAGGGGCGGGCTCTTTTCTTTGCCGTCGCTGGTTTGCCGCCGCGCGGGGGGGCCCTCCTCCCTTCCCCGCCCGGCCACCCACGGTCTCTGCAGTTGGATGTGGGGCCTAACAAACCCCCCCCAACCCCCCCCCCCCCCCCGCCTCCATGGTCGCCCAACGCTGGTAAGTGGGTGGCGGGACCCTCACCGTCACCCCTAACTACTACACACCGCGCGCTCAGCGGCAAGGACGCAGCAGACTGACCAATGCTAATGCCAACTATCTTCCCTTTTGCTCCCCATAGGACTAAGCGCGCTTGTCCCTCCTAGACAGGGCTCAGGTTTCCCAGGGTAAGATGTCGGACAACCGGCATGGGGGGGACATCCACCACCCAATGTGGTCAATGGCAGGCCCCTGGTATGGTGCCGTGCTGCCGACAAATTGCAGGGTCTCTAGAAATGGGATTAACATAGTAGCGATTCATCTATTTGGCGAACAGGGGGCTTGGAGAAGGGCATATTTGGGCCTGATTTGTTTTGGACCCTTGTGACTGGTTAATGCAAGTAAGTTCCCGGATGCTGATGGTAGTTACTACCGTTAAACACGAATGGGGGACAATCGAGTATCAAATAGACCCAAGGACCCAGATTAGAGGTCCCCCCCAGGAGCCTGCGCGCGCCTGGTCTGGTTTTACCCCCGTCACTGAAACCTTCCTCCCTCTTTTCCCACCCTCTGGGAGAATCACAGAGATGCCGCGTGTCGCGTGGGACAAGTGGCACGCGGGCGCGGGTTTCAGGCCCAGGGGTTTTTTCACGCCGCCGATCAACATACGGCTGCTGCCGGACTAAACCCCGTCTACACCAGGACCCAGGGTGTGGCTGCTCTGCTTTTAACTTACCTCCACAGAGTTCCCGGTTGCTGTAGCAGCGTGCCCCGATTCAGGACTATGTCGGCGGCGGCTTTCACAGCAGGCCTCGGCGGGTTTCGTGATGGCCGGGCATCCGGCCGGTGACCGATCGTCGCAGAATGCAGCGCGGGCCGGGACCCTCCACGCTGTACAGGTGGGCTGTTGGCCCTTCGCCCTTACACACGGGGACCCCCACCACACGCTAGGAGGGACGTGCGGGGGTTTTGGTCCTCGGGGCCTGTTTTCTTCGGTTTTGGGGCCATTGCGCAGTTGGTCAAGGAATGGTCTTTGAGTTCGCTGCGCACAGCGTTGCGTCTGCTGTCGCAAGGAGGATATGGTGCAGGCTGCGGCGCCCCCGCTGTGTGGCTCCGGTGGTGGCGCCCGCCATTCCGGGTAGGCGGCCCGCATTTCAGGGACAGTGTTGGCACTGCGTCGGGACCATGCTCCGAGGGCGACGCCGGGATCGCCGGTGGTTCCGCGGGTGACTCGGATGGGGCATTGGCCGATAAGGATCGGCCGCTGCCCATTTCGGTGGGGCAAGCGCAGCACTTATGTGGTGTTAGGCTCAGTTGATTGCGCACGTTCAATTGGAATTAAGTAAAAGGTTAGTGTAAAGTGGAATACATTGATATTTTCAGCGCGGCTCAATAAAATTATTCCTCAAAAATACCACTTGCCTAATAATTCTGCACTCCCTGTATGTAGCTGCAAAGGCTGGTCTGACTCAATATTAAAGCCAGGCACCCCAAAACATTTGCCAAATACAAAGAATGTCTATATAACAAAGATCAGTGGACTAACAGTTGTACTCTGTCATGTCACCTAACTATCCAGTAGTAGTGCAGCATGCACTCAGAGCCTAAAGGCATAGGTTAAAATGTAGAATGCCCTGCATTTTCTCTAATTGGTTCATACAGCTATAGGCTAAAATGAATTGGTAGTTAGGGAAACATAGGTAGTAGTTACTTAACCACCTAATTTGCAGCAGAATGTACTCACCTTTACTGGTTGTCTCAGTGTTGTCATATTGAGTTGGTGTCCATATTCATGTGTATGCTCAGACATACTCTATACGTCAGAGGGTCTGATGGCTGAGAAATATTTAGTCTTTCTTGTAGTCTGCTGGCCAGAGTTCCATGCTCCAACTGGCAGAGTAGGAGTTAAAGAGGTGCAGAAGCTGTCTCTGACAGTTTCCCTGCCTCTAGCAGAGCTCTATGTGAGGTGGGTAGCTTCCCCAACTACCAATACAGTGCAGATGGCAGCTCTCCCATCTGCATCTTCACTGTGTGTGAGTTAGGCTAAAGCAGCTCAGCTCACACAGAGTTAATACACAGCCGAGGAAAAGATTCACCCACAGGCAGATCTCTCCTATCAAACTCTAATCTTCATTGCTTATGTCAGGGGGCTCCTCTGATGTAAACAATGCAGTGCCCACCGACGGATCTCCCATCTCTCAGCTCCTCCGCCTCCCATTTTCTTGCTGGGAGAGGCGGCTGGGAGCCAAGATGCAACCAACCGCGGCCAATAGTCGGAAAAAATCGGTACCTGCATGTTCCCAAGCGACCACTGGTATACAGAGCATGATTACGTATTTTCCCGGCTATGAATCTGCTCCACTACGTTTTGGCATAATGTGGCTACAAATAGTGGCGCCATCTTCTATACTTTTCATTTTGAGTGGGCGCGTGCCCATGATGTGTGCGCGGCCCATAACGAAATGATTTTTAGAATACGATTTACCTAATTCATCAAAAAATTGTGTTTTGCCAAATCCTAGTGGAGCCCTTGCCTAAGGGACTTCAGGGGTTCTCTTCCCCACTAAACTTTTTCTTTAGAGGGGAGGAGGGACAAGGTACAATCTGTATTATATCATCCTGTACACAACGGAAGAACTGCCTTAAATGTCTCTATTTTATATTAGTTGCCTGTTTTGCATTGTTTGCATAGATTAGTCTCATTTAATGCTGTAATATATATTTTATAGTTAGATGGCCGATACAATTTAGGTGTCACTTTCTGAAATGCACCTTTATAAATAAACTTCTAATGTGTATTAATAAGATTCACTTAGTTATTTGCATTCCTCTGAGGAAGGCTGATCGATGTCATATTATGCTAAAGCCCAGGAACCTGCCCTGAGCTCAGCATGTCCTTTTCCCATCTGCCATGTAAGTCTTTTTGCTGTTTGCATGGAGTTTTTGTTAGAGATGCAGAATCACTGAGATGCATCAAATATGCACAAATCAGTGTCACAACGTGGAGAGAAAATGACTGGATAAATAGACAATTTAAATAAAGAGGATCCCATCCATAGTGTGATTACTGGACTAGAGAAGGTATATCATTCTGAAGACATTCAGGACTTTTTACACAGGCAAGACAAATTAAGACTTTCATTGGTAACATTTCAAAAGTGATAAATCTATTCTACAGTCTAATTTTTGCTTCCATGAATGCTGATAAATGCCAAAAACATTGCTGGTTAATGAATAAAATGTTACTCATTCCATCCATTGATTTTGCTTGTCTGAAGGTTTATTAGAAATGTTACGTTCTGCATATAGTAATTCTGCCATTCATGCGGATAATTTAATAAGAAGTGCCTGGAGTAAAGTACGATTAAGCCACAGCAACCAATGAAAATTCATATTACTGATGATAAACCATAAGAAGGTGATTCTAATTTGTTAGTTTCTTGACATGGTCAAGCAGAGGAGAAGAGACCAATTTTAGGCTTTCAGCAGTGCCTTCTCTCTACTGTAACATGTTGTATATTTTTTTAGGAGGAGGGGAGCTATTGTGAGTCTGAGCTAGTTTTTCTCTTCCCTGTGCAGTCTTCAGCATGCAGCACTGCCCCTCCTCCCAAGTAAATACCAGTATATAGTATGTTACACCAGAGAATAGGCACTATTGAGAGCCTGGAATGAATCTGTGAGTCTTCAGGCTGTCTAGCAATGCTTCTCTTTTGATTATGATTCTATAAGCATGTCATTGTGTATGCACATAGGGAATTGCAAGTACAGTGGATATATTACCTGCTATTTCCACGTTCACACACAGATTTTGTGCATGTGACTGTGACAACAGAAGGTAATATATTCCTTACACTTTTAATTCCATAATACATAGTTAATATGTGACTCATTAGTATGCACATGCTTTGTATGCACTCATTAGTATGAACACGCCCAAGCAAAGTACACAGCCCAGAGTGGGTCTCTGTGTCTCTGGGACAGTCAGCAGTGCCCCTCCTTCCAAAGTACACACAGACACCACCCCCTAGAACCCACAGCCAATCAGTAGGCTGGAGGAGGTGCAAGGAGTTACTAGATTGTATGTATGTGTTTATGTGCCTGTCTGTGTGTCTTTCTGTGTTTGTTGTATGTATTTATATTACTGCATGTGGGATGGTATGGGCAGAAATGGAGGTTTGTAGCTATGTCTGCCACAGTGCATTGTCCTCAAGATACCATCTGTGCTGGGAAACTACAAGCCTCAGCATTACCTACTGTCCTCCCAACCAACTGTGCAGGAGAACCACACGTTTCAGCATTTCCTAATGCTGTTTAGGCATGTTTTACTGTCTTTCCATCTATCTGTGCTGAGTAAATAAAAATCCAAGAACTTCCTACCGTCCTAATGCATGTTGCTCCAAAAACACTGATTGCCTTTCATCCTCTTTTTAGAGTAGAACCAATGGCTCAAGGTTGAAATTATAGGTTCAATACACAACAGAACACTGTTTATGGTAATTTGGTGTGCAAGGATGCAAGTCTTGTTTACCTTCATGATTTTCTACAAGTAGTTGTTAAAAGCTCAAGGGATGGTCCAAAATGACGGCACAGTAGGACTGAATGTATTCTTTTACGCCAGACAATTCAGGCAGATGTGAGCAAAGAAGAACAATTACTGGTATTTTAAAAAACTTATAATTATTATTATTATTATTATAATTATTATGAATAGTGATGGCCGAACTGTCCGCAAGGCCAGTGAGAAGATGATCTCTATTCTAGGATCACAACCTGTGTGATCGTGCCGGAGGAAGAATCTTTTCACTAGAAGACCGGGCATAAAGCCGGTCTCCTAGTGAAAAACCGGGTCAGAGCAGGAAGTGACGTCAGTGACGTCACATCCGGCTCACGGAACCAGGAACTATGCGTTCCAGTATGCGTTCCAGGGACCGGATGTGACCTCAGTGATTTTTCCGATTCAAATTCCCCGCCTAGAGGCGGGGAATTTGAATGTGTCCGCGAACGGGCGGACGGCGGACTTCTTTAGAAGTCCGACCCACCCGTTCGCGGACAGTCCTGGCCGATGTTCGGCCATCACTAATTATGAACACAGTGCATTATATAAAGGGGTAAATCCCTTAGGTAATAACTAATGACTGCATAATATTGTGTTTCAAATTTGAAAATGGTGTCAACTTGAGAGTGAAGAGAGTAATGCAATCTCTTGAAAGCATTCAGCAGTTAAACTGGATCGGGTATAGTGCCCAGCTAAATAAAGCCTAGAGTCCTTAAAGGGACTTTCGGGTCTGTGATTTTGTAGATGAATGCGATTATTGAAAAAGCCATGCGCAGACTACATTCTCCCTGCCAACCACCATGTATAGCAGCTGATGACGTGTTCTGGCCATCCAATAACTTTAATGCCAGCAGCTAATATGGCTGCTGGCATTACAGTGAGGGCAGTAGTCAGCTGCCCCTCGGAGACTCAAGCATGGTGGCCGAGTATCATCATACGCCAAGCGATGCTCAACCTGAACACGTGTTTGGCCGAATAGCATCGCTCATCACTAGTAATTACTAAATTGTTGACCCACAATTGCTCAATATTTTTTTTCTCTTTTTTGGGGGTATGTATAAGCCCCGTTGCAAAGCATTTTTCAGACAGTATGATCTATGGGGCAACGACATCATCATGGGAAGGAGGATGCTGAGGATCCAGCCACAGACCAAAGACAGACAGACAATTGATTAAAATTCTTCAGGACCTTAACAAACATCTAATATTTGGTTCTAGTTATTCTGTTGGGCATCAGTGTAAACCAGGGCTACTCAAATATAAATTTAAAGGTCCGCATACCAAATTTTCATTCAGTCTGAGGTCCGGAGATTGGAATTTTAAAGTGCAACTGCCGGCGGATAGGCAGTTTTCACGGCGCTGACCCGGTCTGCCGGACAGAAGCCTGACGTAGTCGATTTTATATAAATATTCTTCCTATAGTCTATACAGGACACAGTCTCAAACATATGTATTTAATTACTAGACAAGGGGCACCTTGTATATATTGAGGGGTCAGTGGAGGGTGAAAGGGGTAGGAGGACCTGAGGAGCCCTGGGATGGCCATTTTCTCTGCTCACAAAGCTTCCTTTAGGAAATATTGATATAAATTCAAGCTTTTATTAACCTTCCTGTGCAGGGCCGCCATCAGAAATTTCAGGGCCCCATACTAGGTTATTCTTCAGGGCTCCCCAACCTGAGGCCTCCAGAGAATGCCTATCTAGGGGTGCAAATAACTTTTTAGTGA
>CM070034.1:86784482-86795905 GCA_036250615.1 Ptychadena robeensis | reverse complement strand
CAAAGTTGGCCTTTATGGAAGAGTGGCAAGAAGAAAGCCATAGTTAACAGAAAAGCATAAGAAACCCTGTTTGCAGTTTGCCAAAAGCAATGTGGGGGACACAGCAAACATGTGGAAGAAGGTGCTCTGAGACCAAAATGGAACTTTTGGGCCAAAATGCAAAATGCTATGTGTGGCAGAAAACTAACACTGCACATCACTCTGAACACACCATCCCCACTGTCAAATATGGTGGTGGCAGCATCATGCTCTGGGTGGCTTCTCTTCAGCAGGGACAGGGTAGTTGGTCAGAGTTGATGGGAAGATGGATGGAGCCCATTACAGGGCAATCTTGGAAGAAAACCTCTTGGAGTCTGCAAAAGACTTGAGACTGGGGCGGAGGTTTATCTTCCAGCAGGACAACGACCCTAAATATAAAGCCAGGGCAACAATGGAATGGTTTTAAAAAAAATATATCCATGTGTTAGAATGGCCCAGTCATTTACAGATCTAAATCCAATTGAGGATCTGTGGTAAGAGCTGAAAACTGCTGTTCACAAATGCTGTCCATCTAATCTGACTGAGCTGGAGCTGTTTTGAAGAATGGGCAAGGATTTCAGTCTCTAGATGTGCAAAGCTGGTAGAGACATACCCTAAAAGACTGGCAGCTGTAATTGCAGCAAAAGGTGCTTCTACAAAGTATTGACTCAGGTGGCTGAATAATTTGCAGTTATTTCTAAAAAATTTTTGGAATCATGTATGATTTTCCTTCCACTTCTCACGTGTACACCACTTTGTGTTGGTCTTTCACGTGGAATTCCAATAACATTGATTCATGTTTGTGACTGTAATGTGACAAAATGTGGAAAAGCAAATACTTTTGCAAGCCACTGTATATAGCAACACTACTATAGCACCACACCACACCCAGCAGCCTTGATTCCTGCCCCCCCGGATGCTAAACAATATGGCTTATAAGGTGTATGTATATACAGTATATCCAGACTATACTATGTATACTGTATACAGGATTGACACTTCTACCCAAACCTGACCGTTAATGTACATATAGAGACTTATGCATAAACAGCATATATATCCTTCTGGTCTATCAACTGGTATACAATAACAGACTACAAATATCTATATGTACACATATAAAGTCTTCTAGAAAAGTCTACTTATACACATGCACACATATACCCAGATATACTAAGCTTGCTCTTGAAGCCACCCTGTTCATTCACCGGGGGTCCAGCAAGAGAGGAAGTCTTCTAAGTTTCTACCAGCTAATAACTTCTTGTCCCAGCCCCCACCCAAAGCATGGACCACCCTTAATATCTCCCCATCTTTGAATGTTGTCTCACTGCTTACTGTTCCCTTCCTGCCTTTTATATGTATGATTTATATCATTTTCAGATTACTTGATCTGGACATATACTCTCCTGAAGAAGCCCTGATAGGGTGAAACCCATCAAGAACCAAACCGCCAAACTGAATAATGTGGACAGGTGAGTCTCCCACTAGTTAACTGGGGCCAAACACCCAGAGGGTTAAACTACCCAAGGGTTTCAGCTCATGTTGCATCAAATGATTTCCTTAAAAGTGTACAGATCCATACTTTTGGAATAGGCTGTCTAACAAATATTACTAAGCATACTGCAATAGTCCTTAGTGGGAAAACAGTTCCCATGGACTGGATGATTACTTTTCCTAAAGAAATTGTAATGTAGGAAAACTCATGGACAAACTTATGATCAGTATGATTAACTAATTGATTAGTTCTTCTCTGATCAGCTTTTTATGGTCGATCGCTCCAGGTGGGCACCTCCATTTTGTGGACCATCGACCCCAGAGCAAGTGGCGCAAACACACAAGTTGTTTGATTGTCCACCATCGACCACAGATGGATACATGAATGGGCGCCATTAGTTGAAGAAGTATAGCCATATAGTTGTATAAGTATAGTATAGTTGTATAGCCGATTATGTAACATTCCTTAGCAGCTTTAAAGCTTATTCTGGTATTGTGAGCTGCACATAAATAAAAATATTAGGAATAAGTAATGCAGCTGCAACATTAACTACACAAGTAAGAAAATGAGCTAATGTGACTAGTTTATCCTATTTTCACGGTCTTGTCCTCTGAGCCTACTCTGTCTACTTTTGCTTCACGGGTCCCAGGGTAAAAAAAGATTCAATTAAATTGTAATCCTATATATAAATTGAACTGTAAAATTTCCAGGGCAGGTGAATATGATTTAGCAGAATATAAAATAGAATTCCAGTCTGCTGCTTTCCTTCTGTCATAACAAGATTCAGAACCCCTAATGCAGTTCCCTAATCTCCTCATTGCATTCCAATTATTGTGTTCCACAATATTTCTTTAAGGTAGTTGTTGTAATATATTCTAGATAAGGCCAGTTCATAATCATTTTAATTATAGAGAAAATTCCCTGTGAAGAGTGTACAAGCTTTTGTACTGATGGATAATTAATTCCTCCATGGCTATCTATTTGATGTTCTGTGGAATATAAAGCAGTTCATCTTAAGTAATCCCTCAAAATTGTGCTTGCTTCTTATCCAAACATTGGATTAAACAATAGGGGTTTCTATTGCTGCCAACTGCTTCAAAGGGTGCCTGAATATTTTTTTCTAACCTTCATATACTTAAGTCCATTTCTTTATACCAATAAATATAAGAGGCTTAAAGTAATGAAATCAGACAAATTTCAGTGAACCAGCCGAATACAACCAATGCTGATCTACTATTAACTAAAAGACAAACCATCATACTCTTAATATCCACTGGTGATCAGAGATGTCATTGGAAATTTTGAAATGGATTAAAGTTTTATAGCTTGATATGCAAGTTTATGTAAATGGAACCTATTGTCATTTTATAACTGTAGGTACATTTAACCATGAATGTCTCTTAATTACTGTATTTTTGCGGACCATAAGACGCACTTTTCCACCCCCCAAAATCAGGAAGAAAATGTGCCTGCATCTTATGATCCAAATGCGAGACCCTCGCACTTTGGCTAGCCACCAGCTTTCCCGGCAAGGAGATGAGCCAGGGACCTTTCAGATGTGAGATCCGCCCACAGCTGGATCTCCTATCTGAACTTTATAATTGCTTATGCCAATAGAGCCCAGAGCCCTGCTGGTATAAGCAATGAAGAGAGGGATAGATGAATGTCCATCAGTCCCTCTCTTCGTGTCCGAGGAAACTGCAATCACACAGCTTCCACGGACACAGGCAGCCAGAGAGGAGAGGGAGTGCAGAGGACTGGGCAGCCTCCTGCCCCCCTCCCGATTAGTGAAGAGGTGACGTCATGGGTTGTGCCTGTGTACTGCTGCTAGTGACACCTACTGGCTGAATTTTATATTGCATTCATTTAATATTGCATTAACCCAATTGATGTGAACACTTTTATATATCAAATATTTTTTTCCTGGTTTTCCTGCTTTAAAAACTGGGTGCGTCTTTTGGTCCAAAAAATACGGTACTCCCTTTTGGACTGTTAAATTATACAGGCTCACAAGGGTGTTTTTATTATCATATGCAGATATAGAACATACACACCTTGCAAAATGATTCCCCCTAATAATACAATTCCTGTTCTATCCACCTTTAGCTCTTAGGTTTCTGATTGATCAGACCGAAATGAGACCTTCCATTCATGAGGAACTTTTTGGTGCTATATTTAGAGCTCAGTGTTCATTAAGAGAAACAAGCAATAAAAAGGGAGGTAGGAACCTTTCTGGCAGAAGAACCTTCCAGAATCCTGTAATTCCCATATATTCCCTAACATGCTGTCTGTCCTAACATGTGTTACTTGTAGGATCACCATGTGAACAAGGGGAGAGATTGAATACAACAAAATCTAATTGACCAACTAAAAATTAGGGCTGGTAAGATGCATTATATTAAACACAACCAGTCCTTTGTTTTGTGAAAAGCATCCAAACAGTCTCTCTGGTTTCACATTTAGTCATGTGACACACATTAAGTATGGCCCATGTTTCTTTAGGTACTGTCTACAGTTCAATCAAAAACTCAAAAATGTATTTCCAAATCTTCTTTGCACTCTTTACCTATTAACAAGCCCTGGATCAGACTCAGTAGGCTAGTTGCTCCATCAACACTCAATTACTCCCAGAACTTACATGTGCAAATTAAAATGTCTTGGAGCAGAGATTGATGGAAAATGAGGAGCCCACAAACAAGCACATCTTGGTGGCTACCAATTGCATAATAAAATAATTTTCTGAATGATAGTACTTTTTAGCTATCTTTCTGCTATTTTAGAGAGAAGCATCATAAAGGTGAGTTACAAGGTTTTAAATGAGGAAAAATAAAATATTCCCTGCCTTCAGCTATGTATGACCTTCAGTAAGTTTTAAACAGTACCATAAGCTGTAGACAATTCAATGCAATAAATTAGAACTCAAATTGAAAAGCCTTAAAGAAGGGTGCTAAGCATGTGTGCTGGACCTGACAGACATTTTTACAGGTAAAATACCGTAAGTTAAGAGATCACCTTAAAGTCCAAATCATGTTTGGTCTCAGAGTGTTTGAACCATACACTCTAGATGTGTTGCCTTGCTAAAAAGGTCAGGTTTTACAGAAGTCGCAATAGGACATAATATAATGCAGCAGTGGTAATAGGACTTAAATTATGTTTTTTTCTTGTATCCTTTTTCCTTTGTCTCTACCACATTCTTGGTCTATTCCAGTAAAACACACAAAGTAATAATTGATTACAAATCACCAACAACTAACTTTTGTATTGCCTGGTTAAAAATTTTGATATCCCCATTGGAGTTGTCCTAGAATCACTGAATTCGCTAATGCTAGCCATACACAGCCCGATTAACCAAGCCCGATCAAAGTTTTTCGTTAATCGGGCATAAATCGGGCATAAATCGGGTTTTGCCCACATGGTCCGACAGAGCTTTCCCGATCAAAATTCAGCAGAAAATCGGGCATCACATGATCGGATATGTTGGAAAATTTTAATCGGTCCGGTTACATCATTCTACTTTTCTTGTAGTGCCCGACTAAATGAACACCGATCATCCCCGATATTACTATTACTTCCCATTGAAAGGACGACAAAAATGACGATAAACTCCGACTATGATGTACGATCAAAACTGTTACATCGTTCAAAAATCATTTTTCCTATGTGAGGATTTTTTGTTAGATCATCCGAGAAAACGCCGATTTTTCGGCAAACTTCGATCGGGCTTGGTTGATCGGGCTATTTATCGGGCTGTGTATGGCTAGCATAATGTACATATTAAAAACAAAAAATCTGTATTTGTATAGCCATGGTAAGATAAAAGTCTATTTTACTTCTACAGTTTTACATATCAGGACATAATTCACAATCTTTTGGCTCTTGGCAAGTCTTGACAACCTCAAATGAACAGTAATACATTAGTACATATAATATGTATTCAAGTAAATTTTTTTTACAAACCATGTAATGCAGGCACGTGAATTGGGAGCTGTTTCATAATGCAATGACCCAAAACATACATCCAAAGCAACCTGGGAGTTTATTAGAGCAGAGAAATTGAATACTCTTAAATAACCAACTCATTACTCTGAACCCAATTACTATATAATAGTTTTTCATCCCCAAAAATATGCTGAAAAAGCCCCCCCCCCTCCCTCGGCTTATAGTTGGGTGAGGGTCAGGGCGCCACCTACCTGTCTCCCTGCAGGCAGCCACAGCCTCTGTGATTGCTCCAGTGGGTTTCCCATGTGTTTCCAAGATAAACTCATTGAAATGAAAACGGCACCACACCACGCCATCTAGTGGAAAAAAAAGTTTTTACTGAAGTTTGGTGGGTTTTCTTTTGAAAGGAAATCCGCCGCACCCCTCCGACACATATGATTACGCTCATACGTGAGTGAAACGTGTAAGAGGGGTACCCCCTATGTTGGGGGTGACACAAAACTCGCTGTATAGATTTAAATGAAGTTTGAAGTGTGTGATGCAGATTGCCTTAATCCCTGGAGTGCGGATCTATCATTTCTGAAGTTGTGCGGTATTGGTCAGAGTGGGACAGACTCTGTTTAGCTTCTAGCACCCGACATCATCAGTGTTATACTTTCACGAAGCCTAGAGGGACCGATAAATTAGAATCAACAATATGCATATACTTTGAGTGCGGGCAACTGTTTTTCTTTCCCTCTGACAGATAGACAAACCCAACCCCCACCACCGCCATGGACCCCAGAGACAGCCCAACCAAAAAACAAGACAAAACAAACCCCCACCCCAGGATCCATCCACAAGCACACAAGTGATGACACGGCCAACAGCGCCACTCCAACAATATTTTTTTTCCTTTATTTATTCCAACACACCTGTCGTCCCCCACGTCCAACTACGCCCCCCAGGCAGCACCAACAAATATTAGAAATGAACATTTTATAATCTTTTTTTTTAATCTGTCCAGTTACTTTTGAGTCCCTGAAATGAAGTGATTGTGTGAAAAAATAGTTTCTCGAAATTAGAAAAAATTGTCTCTGTCCAAATATTTAACTGTATGTACAGTATCATTTTAAACCTAATTCTGGAAGTTTAGATTTGCTTAAAATTTATGTTATTTACATAGCTTCTGCATTTGTCGTATTTTAAATCTGCATGTAGTTCAGCTTTAAGGTTTCATTATGCAAAAACAGATGTTAAATACTAGTGAAATACTTTTTCTTACAGTTTTGCTATGTGAAATTAGTAATGCTCTCACCTCTGCACATTTTAATTATAAAATATGTATGACAATGACGTTTAAATGATGTGGATAGTCAGTGAAGAGCAAGATAACAACTCATATGCTCTCCTCTGGCCATTATTGTGCTGTATTATGTATTAGATTTACACTGGCTTTGTCAGCTGAATAATGCCATAGCAAACTCCTGCATTACAAATTGTTTGCTAGATATAGTGGATCATAAAACATACTGAGCTACATTTCATGCCAGGTTTTCTATCCTTTGCCATATGAAAGCCAAAAGTAGGGGATTTATAGCTGTCTACAGCAAAGCATAGTTGGAGAGTCCGATTATTTTTGGGAAAATGCATCATAACACAGACGTTGGCAGGGGCTTAGAAATACTAACACGCCTTCAGCCATTGAACACTTCATTCCAGCTGTATAGGAGTGATGTATCCATCATCAGCATAATAAATCAGTAGCCAGCTGCCATATTATCAAAGGCAATAGATGAATAAACCTTAAAGCCAGTTTAGTGGTGCCCTAGCACTTATCATGCCGAATGAGTGAATATGATTTTCATCCTGCAATCTGCTTTCTGTTTAGTGAACAAACATAATCCTGACCAAACGTAAAGATGGTGTATTTGGTTGCTTACTCAATTAGCAATATTTTATACGAAGGCTCAGTTACTTTAGGATTGAGAACTTAAGCCTGCCATAGACACCTCGATCTATGGCAGACGTTTAGCAGACTGATTACAGCGTGGTGACCTCACCACGCTGTGAGCAGTCTGCTAAATGTCGGGCAGGAATCCTGTGTGTTCCACTAACACACGGGACTCCCGTCAGACTGAAGCCAATTAACTAGGAGGGGGAGGAGACTCCCCTTCCGAGTTTACAAGCTGCAGCTGTTCTGCCTGTCAGTCATACAGAAAAAGAATCGGCATGTCAGATCCGTGAACGATCCGACCTGCTGGCTTTTTTTCTACGAAAGTCAAGGTGGGCTCCCACATAGTTCGGCGGGAGCGAGCACGCAGGTTGGTCTCCTACAACTATGGCAGGGAGTCTGCCCGTCTATGGGGGGCTTTAGACAGCACTCTTGAGAATTACATTAGTATCGCTGTCGTCTTTTACTGCTAAAGAGCCAACATTTTAAAACTTTATTTAATGCTTTTAAGACTTAAGGTAGTCGTAAGGTACATGGTTCAATATTTCCATTAGATCTATCAGAAATCATGTAAAATCTGTTTACACAGAACAGAAATGGATTTCTGCCCACATGGTTATCGAACAGAATATCGTCTGTAACGTGATCAGACATGTTGGTAAATTTTGTTGACCATACAAGTATCTGAATCAATCACACTGTGTGGTGGTACAATAGATGGATGTTCGACTGACAACTGATTTTAAATTTGTTATTTTAACGGTGTGTGTTTTTATATCCACTAAACATATCCTTAGACATAAAACATAAAAGCAGGTACCAACATCCCTTAAAAAATATTGAACCAAAAAAGTACAGGGCATGTCATTCCTTCATTTTTGGAATGGACTGATTTAGTCACTAGGATATTTTAGGTACCCAGCACATAAACCATGCTTTTATTAATACTTTATTAAAAATTTTATTAATACACAATACAAACAGTGCAATTGATCTTCAATCATAGTAAAGATGCCACAATGGTTGACCAAATGTTAATCAAATAGGATCATACATTCATATGTTGTACAACAGTAAAAATACCATGATCGGTTAGGATGAGGTGGTAAGCTGACAATCTACCATGCATGCAACACCACATATCCAATCAGCATGTTTTGTGGCAAGTACTAGAAAATATACAAATAATCAGTGCATTTAAAAATTCTATAGTTTTTATATGAGGGAATCTAGATGTAATACTCACAATTGATGATTAAAAACATTATATATGATCAGTGGTTATGGATGGTTGCATGTGACCAGGCTAGAGTTAGCTCATGTATCCATGATCACCCATACAGGCAAATGCCCAGATATACTGACTAGATTATAACATGGGAAATGGAACTCTGTTAGGAATGAGGCATTGTTCCTTCGCAAAGGATAAAGGCCATATCTTCTTTTACATGAGTATACAGTTGTCTTGATTGCCTAGACCAGGATCAGCATGGGAGTTCATTGATCTGGAACTCTGTATTACAGATGTAGAACTTAACACTGAGTAACAGCTATCAATATACAAAGCATAAACAACTTCTACAAATTTACAGCAAAGGTCCTACAAGTATCTTCTACTATAAATTTCTATTGATAATAGTTTTTTACGTAGTGTGTTAACTTCTTGAAATCATTATATGTGTGGTTTTTCTAACACATTCTATTTTGACTAATTGTTTTTGGCAAATCTTTTGTACCTAAAGCTGGCCATAGATGCCTCAATGCCATGGCTACAGAACTGACTTCTGTGTGCTCCACCAACACAGGCGATTCCTGTGAGACTCCCCCTCCAAGTTAACTGCCTACAACAGGATCGGCCACAAAAAGAACCAGCAGGACGAATGCACGTGCGGTTGGATCCTTAAGGTGGGCTCCACTGTAGTTGCAGACGACCGACCATTATGCGTTTAGCAGGAGCGCTCACGACGGTCGATCGCCCGCAACTATGGCCGGGAATCGGTCCAACTATGGCTGGCTTAACATTGAGGCAAACTAATTTATCACATAACAATAAAGCTGGCCATACACCTTCAGATCTCTCTGTCAGATATTCTTTAGATCTACCAACAACCATGGGGTCCTCTGCAATTGATTGTTTAGAAAGTCCCTCAAATTACATGGTTTTGGTTAAACAAAAGGAGATCTAAAGGAAATCTGACAGAGAAATCTAATGGTATATGAGGACCCTTAAACAGTAATATGATCTTGTCTAGTTATGTATTTTGTGTAAAAAAACAAAAACTCCACATAATTTTAGCAGTATTTTTTTTACCTCATCAGTGTTGCTTACAGACATTTCAAGTCTCTAGAGATCCTTATCTACTATTTGGGGATTTGCTTTGGTTGGCATCCCAGCATCAGGGCTGGTGACCTCTTTCCATCTAGTCCCTAGAGATCTACTTGTGACTGGAAATGGGTGAGTCTTCCTGGCATTGGTGTACTATTGATATGTCTAGTATGTTTAAAAAAATAGAAAAGTTTGTTTTCCTCAGTAATACTGCATATCTGGTTTGTCTGCCAAGCTGACCTTTTTATAGCTTCAATGATTTTCCTGACAGTAGTCACCAGTGAGGGAGGCTGTTTTTAGAAGGATCATTGACGCTATATAAAAGTCGCTCTGGCATAAAATAAAGTGAAAAATTGTTCCCGGTAGAGCTGTAAACTGATGCTAAAGAGTTGAAACGTTGAGAAAAGTTTATTCGGTTCTCCTAAGCCCAGTTTTAGACCTTTGTTGTACGTGTTCAAGCTCAGCAAAATGATGTGAACATCAAAGGCAAATGTATAGTCTAATCACATAATGTCAATTAAATGTAACATATTTAGGGCTTGTTTCCTCTATGTTTTGTTGTTCAACGTGCACCAACCACGGGACAAAAAAGACACAGGCAGAACCCACCCCATTTATTTGAATAGGATGGCTTCCACTACTGCATTTTCTTTGGCGACATAAATGTATCCATTGGTCTTAGTTTTTTCTAATGATTAGGACATGTTAACCCTGCAATGGCTGTAATGTGCCCTAAATGGTGGGCAAACAGCTGGGTTCAGTGGCAAGGATTCGTTATGCAGACACATTTATGCAGTATTGAAGCAGCCTTACAATCTTATATTATTCTAAGCTTTTGAGTGAAGCATATGGAGGGTTTTGTCTTGGAATTCTTGGAATAAAAAAAGCTGAAGCAACTAAAATCTACACTTAAGCTTAGAATGAGATTGAAGTGCCACTCCATTGGAGAACCATACTTTGGAAGGCTGTATAATCAAGCATTCAAGAAAACTAGCATAGACTAGCCACTTTGGTGGTGCTATTTGTTGTCTGGCACTGTAGATCTAGTCATCATATACTGTTTTTTTTTATTCATTCTGAGTCCTGTGGGTCACTATGTATGTCATAGATGTGACATCAAACACCTGATTGCAAGCTAGAAAATACAATGTATCCACTGCATTAATGGGTGTCTTCAATATCTGCCAGGAGTTCTATTCTCATTGCCATCCTAAAAGAGTCAGTACAACTCATTGTTAGCAACACTAAAGCTTGCCATAGACATGCTGATTCCTGGCAGTAGTTTCAGGCGATCGACCGGCATGCGCACTTATGCTAAACACATGGTGATCAGTCACCCGCAACTACAGGGGTGCCCACCTTGAAGTTTGACCCAAAAAGCTGGCTGGTCGGATCGCACGGTGATCCTTTTTGTGGCCAATCCTGTTGTAGTCAGTTAAAATGGAGGGAGAGTCTCCTCCTTCTCCAAGTTAATTGGCTACAATCTGCCGGGAATCCCTGTGTGACGTCACCACACTGTAATAAGTCTGCTACAAGCCAGCTATGAATCGAGACATCTATGGCTGGCTTTACATCCAACCAATCCATCACTTGTCTTCCTTGTTGCTGAGAAATTCCATTTTATCCAATTGGTTAGTCCACATCAGCACATTGCATTGCTTTGTTTTTTCATCAGTTGACATGAAGAAAAAGTCTCATTGATATAAATGGAA
>CM070034.1:86770281-86781348 GCA_036250615.1 Ptychadena robeensis | reverse complement strand
AGTAGCAGTTGGAGCGCTGGACGAGGTGCTGCCGTCCATAACGCTAGGGCGGTTAAAGGGGTGTTACCCTTGAAACAGCTAAACCCTTTGAAAATAGCTCCAGTATTCAGTGCTGATTAGGACAGTGCTCAGGAGGCTAATTGGTAAACTTCATAGCCAGTTATTGAGCCATATTCTGAAAAAAAATATTAGAAATTCTATTTTTGATAACAAGTATCTACTGGATTCCAACATTATCTAATATCTAAAGTTGTCCTGCAAAATTTCATCCACAGCAGGAGTAGTAGTAGTAGTGTGTACCTGTCATGCTTTATTTCAGCTCTAAGGATGTTCTAGCCTCTGATATGCCAAAATCATTTATCAACAAACTCCTGCTAAAAGGAGATGCAAAGGCATCCTTCAATATACTTCACTTACGTTATCACACATGTATTTGCTTTATCAAGGAAATCAATGAAAATCATGTGTTGGCAGCAGGAAAAGCAAACAAACAGAAGGATCTGAGCAACTCTGAACTGGGACAAGTAAACTTTACACAGGATCTTTACATACCTCCAAAACACTCTTATTAGTTATATTATAATATGCATTTGTTAGCTCCTAATATAATGCACCGAGAAATGACAATCAGAAAACCAGCAACAGGGTTGTAGGCAAATAAGAACAACTACTGTATGCTGAAAAACTTGTTTATGATGGGAGTGCATATAATGCATCACAATTTGCTGTAAAATTGCTCACGCTGAACATTGTCCACTGCTGAAAACTACTTCACTGAATATTTAAACTGTGAAAGGTGAAACCGAGTAATGATTTATTGGAAGAACTAGTCTGATCCATTGAGGTCCCACTTTGCAAACTTAAGCTAGCCATACACAGTCGGATTCCATGGCCGATCGATCACCTATCCGATCGATTCCGGCGATCTCAGCGGGAATCGGAGGTCCGATCAATCGGCCAATTAAGTGTGTCCGATCGCTACATACCACCTTGTCCCACAGATTCCTGGACGATTCCGTGTCCAATCGCTTACTCCACAAATGGCAACTCCCCCTGATGTGTGCAGAATCGGATCAGAAAGACCAACATGTTGGTTCTTTGTCCGATCCTATTCTGGGCCCCCGAACAATCGGACGTGATCCGACGGACAAGGTGGGCTTCACGCGATTCCAGGACGATCGTTTGGCGTGCACGCGCCCGGAATCGATCGTCCCGGAATCCGATGGGAAACTGACCCGTGTATGGGGGCCTTTAATCTTAAATATATATTGCAAACACCTTGATGCCTTATGCCAATATATCTTTAAATATCAATAAATATCAATAAATATCAATAAAAACACCTCACCTACCTTAATTAAATATACATTGCATCCCATATGCGGCTCTGAGTTACAAATTCTATGAATATGCAATGTTATCTTCCCTAGAGTTCAGAATGACCATGTTACTCAAAGGTTGACTGGCTCAGTTTGAAAAAGTTTGACAAGTCAGGAAGAGAAATCGAAGGGACTGAACATTCTGTTCTGTCTAACCATTTAACATAGTTTTATATGTTTTCCTATATATTTATCAGGAAACCAGCCGGAATATACTGTCTGGTGTCTAATACATTAAATGTTTAATATGCATAGTATGTTTATGTACCTAATGAGCTTGATCAGTTAGATAAAATTTTATCTTTCCAACACGGTACTCTTGTGTATATAAAACAAAAACCTGTAAAAAAAAATTAAACATGTACAATGTTGCATGTCAAAAACTCATAGAGTACATCATGGATGACATGGTCATGTTAAGTATTTGTTAAAAAGCAGCAAAAAAAAATCCATTGATGGATACTTGTTGAAGAATATGAATAACATTTCAAGAGTAAGCATCCTTATTTACAATAAGTCAATAAATAATTGACATGCATACTTTATTGAGGGTTGAATCGTTATCATGTAGTAATTACTAGAAAGCTAGGGAACGCTTCTTTTAATTAAGATAAATGAAACATTTGGTCATCTGGGAACACTAAGAAGAAGGACTGCTTAATATTTACCCAGAAACATTACCTATTTGATGTTTTTTTAAATATACAGTCCTGTGAGTTTAATTTCTTTGGGAGGTATAATGACCTTTGAAATAATTAGCATAATCTACAGTAGAAGCATTTGCACACAAGATGAGAGCAACATTTTAAAAAATGGAACCAGGGACAAAACACCTTTTCTAGGTGGCACAACCTGATACTCATCAGCCAACTGTGAATAATCTTACTGTTTATAGAACTTGGAGTTTGTTCCCCAAAAAATGGGGATAATTTGAATTCTCTACATAGTGCTGTTATTTAACAAGAAAAGCACGGTTGGCTTTGCCCCACTTTTTAAACTGGCTTGCATGTGACATCCATAGGAAACCTGTGTATCTTTCACACGCTTGCACCTTAGCTGCATGCATTTTTTCAGGTGCAGTGCAAGTGTCTCCCATACACTTGAATGAGAGGCACAGCGCACTGAAAATCTACAATGTGAAAGTGTTCTAAAGGAGGAGGATCATGACAATAGAAAAAATTCTTGTGGAGATGACAGCAACAGAGCTGCCAAGACGAGCTGGAATTAATGGAGCACATCACAAGTAAGTTTTGCACATGATGTGCATTTATGGGAGGGACGTCAGGTATACCACAACACTCTAAATCTCTTTCTAAAGCCCCCCATACATGTTCCGATTTTTCTCCCGACCGATTTTTCGTCCGATCGTGTCACCCGATTTTCACCTAAAATGTTATGGTCGGTCGGTCAGCTGGCACTAATATTCGGAATTCGAATTATCACCGATCGATCAGCCCGACATTATTTATTAACAGCAGATCAACCAAAATTTACGGACAGGCCCGAAGCGGTCCCGACCAAGTTTTTGGCCGATTTTGAGAAATCAGGATCGGTCGGGTACATAATTCCGCATCCGATTAATCTTCCGATCAATTAATCTCCCGACCACGTTGGTCGGTCGCGCAAAATTCATACGAAAAATCGGAACGTGTATGGGGGGGCTTAAGAAACTTTTAGATTTTTACACAAATGCAATCTCTCTAAAGCCCCCCATACACCTTCAGATTCCTCCATACAACTTTCATGAGACCTACCAACAACTATGTAGTATAGTGACCTCCCTGATAGAATACATAGTGATTGGAAGGTGTAGAAAGGTCCTCATATTACATGGTTTTGGTAGAAGAAAAGTTGGTTGTACAGAAGTTGCATGGTAATTGTATGTGGTGTATGGGGGGCTATATTTATTTAGGGATTGTATAATGTTTACCTTCAAAATATATATAGTATTGCTGGGTCCTTAGGAAATCATCAGATATAGCTGGTCTAATAGGTGTCAGTCTATAAGCTGCCAAAGTAAGTATTTTTCAAATGTCTATTTGCACTTAGAATTTGTATTAGATTCCATTCTTGCTAACTAGCCTCCTTGTCTAGTTAATCGTTGGAAGTACAGGATGCTGTGTGAAATAGTTTTACCATCTTTAATTATGCAAATTTAATCTTCTCTGAACTTGTTTTCTTATTTATCTAGTGTTTAGGTGGGTGGAGACAAGTGTTTTCTGAGGATACTTGGGTCCAGGACTACATTTGAACTTCTCTTTTCTTGAAAGGTACGTCGGTGAAAATATCAGCTGCTTAATAATCATAATATTCTCAAAGGTTACAACAAGGTACTACTTTTTAATAAGGTTAGAGTACTTCATTAATTAGTGAACTGACAACTAACATTACTAAGTAATAATAAGTCCAGATAATGATTCTATAACGAAAAATCCCACATGCTTCAGTCTCCCTCTGTTTTGTTTTTTGTTTTATAAAAAAACGAACATTATCATAGATAATCCTTTTAACAATGGAAAGAGCTCATTAAATATGTAAAACTATAGCCGTTTAATGTGTAACTTTATCCATTAGAGCACAAATATAGCTCACAAAGAATTACTAGCCATTAGATGTTCATATGGAAAAAATTAAAAGTGGAGTAAGTCATTTCCAGTTGTCTTTTCTCAGGCACATTTCACAATCATTAAACTAACCTAAAGAAATAATTTGTACAAAAAAGCATGGTAACAAAGCATTGTAATGAATAAATGTATTCCAACCAATTACCCATGAGATCCTTTTTTATACTTGAGCAATGATAATAATGCCAAAATGGTAAGCCTTTGCAATGACATTGAAAGGTTCATTTGTGTTCTAATGGGAATATTATGCAATAAAGTGCAACCAATACAATGCATCATGTCCACAAAAGTCATAAAACGTGCAGGAAAGGAGATAAAAGGGTGTAGAGACACTGTATTCATCTAGAGGAATTAGTTAAACATGAATACACTTGAGCAGATGGATTGTAGAGCTAAAATAAATGTAAGGCACAGACATGCATTCCTTAATTCAGTTTAGGTTACATTTGGTTACATCACATATTTTATTAGCTGGCAATCTTCCAGGTCATCAGAATTCAACACCTCCCTCGCTGGTTCTATAAGTATTTATGGAGATGATTGTAAGCATTTAATTAGGACAAAATACTGCCCCAATGTTGCTGTAAATTACAAAGGTGATACCCTTACCTAACAGTTGAATACATGTACAATTGCTAATTGGCTCAATTAACATATTTTATTTTAATGCGTGTGTATCATTAAAATCTAGTAGCATTATTGACTACAAGAACTGAATTGACGTCATAGGAAACAAAATATAATTTTACTAAAATATTTACAGAAACTGACAATGTAAACAGAAAAATACACATATATATATATATATATATATATATATATATATACACACATATGCTATTAAAAAGCAACTTACAATTTCAATTTGAAGCCCTTAAACCTCTCATAAATATTTGAATGCAATGAGGCAACTTGAAGATCTTTTGTACATTGCTGGTCTATGGGAACCCCAGAAGTAAAATTTTCTGCCTCTGTAAGTGGATTTTTTTCCCAGAACACTACACTATGGTAAAAAAAAATATTGGACACCCTTTGCAACAAGAATTTCATTTTTGTCAAGATACGCAGTATTACACAAGATACACAGTATTACACAAGATACGCAGTATTACACAAGATACGCAGTTGTTTTTTTACTAAAGGGATGCAGATACACAAGATACGCAGTTGTTTTTTTACTAAAGGGATGCAGATACCCAAGCCTAATTAGAAAATATTTGCAGGGAAAGGCAGACTTCTATTTAGTGTTCAGTCAGAATAGTAAATTGGTAAGGCCTTTTTATGTGGTGTATATGTCCAATAATTCATATAATTTAAATTACAATTACATCTCTAATAATAAAGTACAAGTGTCTCTGAGTCCAGTCCCTGTGTTCCTGGGATTGCTCTACTGCGCATGTGCCCCACAGACAGCCCTTGGGACTTGAGACTTCGGGCGGTCGAAAACTGTTGAAGTGGCGGCAGGCGAGCGATGTCAAGCGAGAGCCACACGGTCAGCTCTGCGCATGTCCCCAATGTTGCTAGGGCAACAGGACGCTATGCGCAGAGCTAAACGAGATAAGCGAGGGCAATGTTGCTAGGGCAACAGGGATGCAGACCTGACAAAGTCATGGCTCTTGCTTATCTCTAGACATTAAACCCGTTAATTTAACGGGCTTAATGTCTAGTGTAGTATAAATTAATAAATAGTTTAGAACAAGCCACACTATATCACCAACAGGGCATTATTGTAGCCCAAACATTGTTTAAAGCCAAGCAAATATTTGATTGCCATCTATTCCAGAACACAGTCAAGACCATTCTTGATCATTTGCATAAAGCACACCTAAAGTCCCAAAATGTTATTAAAGGTTTTCTTATTTCTGAGCTGGCAAAGTGATGGAGAAGCACTCAAAAATTCTTTACAAAATATACTTACTTGCTCTGATCTAATCTGTGACATTTACCATATAAAATTTTCTGTAGATGCCAGTCTTCCAGAGGTTAGTGAGCTGCAGTAATATATATAGCTACTGGAGGCCACCAGTTATATTTGTATTGAATGGTGAAAAGGTAGCTCCGAAGGCTTTGAAAGGGACTGCGATGACTGGACTGGATTACTATATTCCGGCTTTCTGTGAATGAGAGAATTAAAACTGAATACTGAAGTGAAACCAATGAAGCCTGTATTAACATTATTTTACTGAATAACCATATTAAGCGCTCTTGTGAGGTCCAGATTTCCATACCAAAAGCGCACCATAGACTTTAATGTTTTATTTTTTTATATTTATAGGCCTGTAACTTCCCAAAATATGTCCATACAAGGGTCTAGTAGACATACTGAATATAATATTGTTTAAAAAATTTATTAAAAGGTATTATTTGAATGATATAATTTCTTAAATACTTCTTTTGTATGAAAGATTTAAAAATCTTATGTATTTATATTTGTTTTTTGTTTATAATAAAAATGTATTCATTTGGAAATGTGTTTTGTGGTTTTTTTTTACTTTGAATTGTATTGGTTATCTGTATTGAATTGTATTGGATATGGGCATACTGTATACAGTACAATTCCCTTTGGCACCCTCTCTCCCCTGGTATAATGAACCCAGACAGAGCGAATTGGTAAGTATGCGCTGCCGGGGCTCCGATCTCCGCCGAACGGCTCCATCTCATCCAGTGCAGTGCTGACAGGACAGCGCTGGACGAGATGGTGCCATCGGGAACGGCAGGGCGGTTAAGGGACTTTTTTTTTCTTAAACTTGCTAATCTATAATAACTAAAAAGACCTAAATGAACTAACGTAACCCTGTTAAAAAAATTCTAATTTTAATAGTACCTTACCAAAACAGTGTGGGCACCCTTGTTGTTGATTGTTGAACAATTTATTTTTTAATCTTCATTAACTGTCACAGTCACAGCTGTTGATTGTACAACACTAGATGTAACTTTTAAAAGTGTGCAAGTAACATGTAGAGTGTTGATGTGACCAGCCGTTATAGTTATTCAAAGTTCCAGTTAGGGGAAAGGGTGCCCTAGCCCTGAGGAAGTCACTGGGAGGCGTGAGGACTAGGCTAGAGACTGTTCAGAGGCATCTACCATGTGGCTGGAACAGAACTGATTGATTGTACTGGAGAATTATCAATAAATACCAGTTCTTACACCAACCCGGTAGTGAGCATATTGACTTTAATGGGAGTGTGCAAGACCCTGTAAAGGAGCCTGCCTCAAAGAAAGATGCAGGTGCTACTGGGCAGAGGCGTTTATGGCCTGGCCGCAAAGTGATGATTAAAGCTGTTCCTAGTTTTCCCCCCAAAATGGAAGGGGGAGCAGCTGTGATGGAAGACTGAAGGTCTGGCCGCGAGGCAGTGAGTAACCACTCCTAGCACTCTCCCTGATCAGCAGGGAGGCGCCAGCTGTGATGGAGGGCCTAGCGGAATGCTCTGCCACTGGGGGCCACCTATTGCAGGGAAGGGCCAGAAAAAGAAAGGTGCTGGAAGATGCCAGACCCTGACCCTTGGTTTACCCCAGTACGTGTTTTTGCACTCATCTCACAGATGGGTAGCGCACATATTACAAATACAATTAACTTAACTTTCATAACTACAACAATTATGGCAAGGACTGCACTTGCGCTAAAATCCCTGTGTTGAAGTCTGCCGTTGACGGCTATACAGCCCGTCACCTGCCCGTATTGTTGACGCAGAGCACCCCATCGACATATACGCAACAGAGTCTTGATGTATGATGCGTCCTTTGACAAACATGCCCAGGAAAGTTAGACATACATCAGCCCATTGATTTAAAGGGGCCACGTATCGTTATCCGATGTAGCGCGGCCAATAATGTGGCCATAAAGGAGCAAACAGGGACATCAGCGCTTCCAAGCACATAGTGTAGCCCTACATTAAATATTAGTGTAGAGCTAAAGATAAATATTGTAAACATTTGTTAAAAGTAAAGCATACATAACTATGACCTACATCAAACACATAGCATAGATCATTTTACCTGGCTACAATAAAATTGAAATCTAAAAGAAAAAAAAATTAACATGGTGTTCAACTAAAATGAATATTTGCATACAACCACTCTGAGTCCCTTTAAATGAAGACTACATGATTCAATATTACAGTAGGTGTTTTAATGATGATGTATTTAATAAGACTAAAAGACCATTGTGAATAGCGTGAACAGTAATGAAAGGATACAATGGCAGTATTTAAATAGGATTTATTTAATATTATTTTACTGTAATATTGAAATCATAGGCTTTTATTCTTTTACTCTGTTCTCTATTTAGAACATGATACAGTTGTATTAATTTGCTAAATCCATCCAAACCTGAGTCATGTGCAGCTGGCATCGCCAAACATCATACTTGAGCATTCAGTAAATCAGATCCAAATATTATAAGTTATTTATTTTTTTACAATGTGTGTTATTTTGTTATTGGTCTTAATCATGTGTTTTCATTCATTTAGTTATGCCCTGGTAGCATTTAAATCCGTTTTTATAATTTTCATTTTGCTTTGAGTCTGAAAGATGTGTTTTGTTACCAGGCAACTACTGAGCATGATATGTTTTCATTCATCAAACTGCAATAAAAATGACAATAGGCATTATGCACTGAGTGATATGGGTCAAAATGGGCTGCAGAAAGATACATTCATCACTTTATTATTTCATAAAAATGGAAAACAGCAGAAATATTGTGCAGACACAATATGCCACACTAGAAATGTTACATATGACTGAAAGGAAAAATTCACAGCAAGTCTATGGTGTACAAGTTCTGCATGCATTGAGTATATTTATTACTACTATAAATTTACCGTATATTGTCCTTATATACTAGACAGTGCTTTTCTGGTTCCATACTGGTGTCACCATTATTCCTCATAGGTTCATTACCATTGTCTATGGGAAGTTGGTGTGAAATATGGGAGGAAACACATGAAGGAACAGGTTTAAGTTTAGGATCCTCATGTTGTACTCTGACCACTCCGGAGACACTAGACTTGTTTTGGCGTCAGATGAACTCCTTGATCCTAACTTTCTCAGGCTTTACACTCCCTGCGCTGCTGTGTCCCATGGCCACTCAGATTCTTATATGCAGTATATGCTTTATACAGGCTTCTGCTGATATGAAGTGTTGATCCCAAATATTCGAATTGCAAATTTGTTTATGTGAATATCGGCACTTCAAGAAGATCTCAAATAGCGTGTTATATCTTCCTAATCATAAATATTAGAGATTTTTTTTTACATCAGAACCCCTGGAACACCCGGAACTACAGTGCATTGCATTCCCAATATGTGTATGTACAATTGCCGATTTTAAGGAAGGAAGGTAATACATTATTCGTTTTCATGTGATAGTGATGATCGCAAAAAATCTGTAGCACAATGAAGGTTACAAAGACTGGAGATCACAAATTCTTGTACTTACACTTTTTTGAGAATATTAGGTGAAAAATTTGCAATATTTTGTAAATACAAATATTGCCTGTGCTGCTCATCACTAATACACACTGGTATCATAATAAGGAGATAACTTCTTCTAAGCTCTTCTAAGCAGGAATATTTACAGTACAAAGTCCATAGGGTACACAGGTTACAAAAAAGACTGAGGCACTAACCCAGGTGGAGAGGTGCTGATCACTTGTGAAGCAGGTGGAAAATAGTTTAATCCCATTTGCGCAATAAAGGTAATAATGACTGGAGATCGCAAATTCTCAAATTCTCATCAGCGTGGCTTTGGTTTTTATTGCATAGCCAGTTTTATTGCCAGTAACGCCTTCACTTTACATCTGGGAGTCTCTATGGTTGAAATCCAAAGCATTTGCAGTTGTGCAAAACTGAAGATTAGTGGTAGAGTTAGGTGTTGCCACTTTATTCCCGGAAAATTTGTGTTCCTAAAGGGGGGGCGGGCTGTTATTTGTGAGGAATTACTAAATACATTCCTAGTGCCATAGCTTTATATGCTGCTTGGGCCCAGAGCTAAGTTTACATAAAGTAACCAAAATGACGATATTTTGCCAAAATAAAGCCACAAGTGACATACTGTATGGTGTATATACAGATATACAGAGAGTTTACATAATCTTATCACATTGAACACTCTGCTTACACTTGCAGCCCAATAATAATATTAGTTACCTGTTTGTATCAAATGTAAATATCGAGGCTGCAAGCCCCTTGTCAAGGAAGACTTGGAGTAGTAGATCCATGCCAATGAGATGTTGTCACTGTTACAAGAATTTAGGGGAGTTATTTGTAACGGATTTCTGGGTTTCAGTACAAAAATCTGCTTTCCTACTTCTTTTGAAATTTTTTGGATGTTGGACATATACTTTTATAGTAACTATAATAAGTACTGTGTCCTGGTGCCAAAAATAATCTGTGTTATCATAGAAAAGGATTTTTCAATACAATAATTTCTATTAGATTTCTTAGTGATGATGCACAATGTATTATTCTCTTTTCCTGCTCTTTTTAAAACACCCTTCCTATTCCCTTTACTTCAAAATTTGTGCAAACCACTGTTTTTCACTTATCATTAAATAATAGTTATATCTTGTTTTTATTAGTGTTGAGTGCGAATATTCAAATGTTTAATTGCAAATACTGGCTTTTCGAGAATTTACATCTATTTCTTCGTAAACTCGAATATTGGAGATTCTGGGGAAAGTACCATGCATTGTGTTCACAACATGCACATGTACAAGTGCGATTTTTGCAATAAGGACAGGATAGGCTCGAATTCTCCTCACTAGGACTTTAATTGGAGGGTGGACCTATGTATCACTTGAAAAAACTTGTCTTTACAATGTGTTACATTTTTTACTGCTTTATTTAAAGATAATAAACAATACATTTCTAAAAAGCAATCCAATTCATTTGGTGGTTCCCTGTTGTTTGTGCAACATGTTTCGCCCCAGCTGGGGGCCTTCCTCATGTTGCACGTGTAACACGTTGTATAGACAAGTTTTTTCAAGTGATAGATAGTTCCACCCTCCAATTAACCTCCCTAGCGCACTGCTGAGGTCCAGATTTCTGTACCAAAAGTGCACCAT
>CM070034.1:86752024-86770181 GCA_036250615.1 Ptychadena robeensis | reverse complement strand
TAGCAGCAGTTGGAGCGCTGGACGAGGTGCTGCCGTCCATAACGCTAGGGTGGTTAAAGTCCTAGAGAGGGGAATCCGAGCCTATCCTGCCCAAATTATATTTTGGGATGGGAGTGTGGACCTGTTATAACCTACTTGGTTAAATCTTGGGTGGTGACACTTCATTCCAATAGATTTTTGCAATAAAGATAATAAAAACTCATAATTAGAGATGGTCGAATTTTTCAACTAGCTAACTTTGTGAGCTGATTGCAAAGCCTCTGATCTGGTATCATCACCAAAATTGCTTGAGATGCAGAGAAGGGTTGTGAAAACATTTGAAAAAAGCATGGCTCTAGCATATGTAGTTTTTGCATAAATTAATTTCGAAATTTTGACTTAGTTTGTGCAAAAACTATTTGTGTTAGCGCAATACTTTTTTGTTTGTAGTATACCCCAACCCTTTTCAATTAACTCGAAATGGTCGAATTTTTAAAAAACAATTCGACCATCTCTACTGATAATCATTAATTGTCAAGTTTACAGTGAATATTAAGTAAAAACTGTGCGAATACAAATATTGCCTATGCTACTTATCACAAGTTTTTATACAATGAAACTTTTTTAAATCATTGCTCTTACCTGGAGCTATACATAGAATACTATCCTGACAATTTTGCCACAAAATACTCTTCAAGTAGGTTTAAAAATAAAGTGAATTTTTTGCCTGCACTGCTCTCTTGCCCATTCTTCTGGGTGCCTCTGGAGGACACATAAGCAGTACTAAGTAGATTGGATGTACTGAGCCTAAGCTATGCTCCAGTTGACACATGGACATGACAGATCTCCTTCTTCTTCTTCTTTATAGCCTTAATTCTTTGATTCAGTGGCAAGGAACCAGCATGAGCAGCTTTGATGAAGTTACAACTTTTAAACTACATACTAGTTACAGCCATTGGAGGACGTAAGAGTTGGACATCTAGTTTTGTTAGAGCAAGAAACTAGCATATTTTCTTCAGCACAGGTTTCTATTAAATTATGGCAATTTATGCATTTTTCACTATTTGATAAATGACTTCCATTAACTTAATGTCTCACTCATTAGGAATGATGTGCATAGTCAGCATGCTGTTACTTTTTTTCTTTCTGCTGTGCATGCTGTTACAACTACAGCTATTTTACTTTCTCTGCATACAATATATGCAGCAAATCTCTCCATTCTGTCTTAACATTAAAACTACTGACAAGTGAATAATATTGATTATCTCCTCAAAATAGTGTCTGTTGAAGGGGAAAGAAGCAAGAAAATAGATGTAGGGAACTCTACTGACGATATTCTGCATACAATTTGCATACTAATGCTAATGTCAAAAGAGTTTCATTGACTATCTCTAGTAATCAGTTACCGTGAGTTTAACTGCCCAGATATTAAGCCTACCAGCTGCCTAAAAATTGAGCAGTCCCTGTTTGAGGTGTGTGAAAATGAGAAAACGCAGGGGCAAGGGGACTTTAACGGCCAACGGTGTATGATAAAAGAGGTAAATAGAGTTCAAAACAATAACAATTTAATGGACATGATTGATAAAAACATAGGACATTTCAATGTTGGTAAGTTTACCAGGTGTTGAAGACATCCATGAGTACAGAGTACAAAAAAAGGCATGTAAATACAGACATAAATAAAACTAGTAAATACGTCAGGATAAAGGTCCTGCAACAGCAGGATTAGCCCCAACACGCGTTTCGATAGACTTCCTCAGGGGGTGTGTCTTTATCCAGGTTGAATAATCATCAACACCCAGAAACCAATGACTGTAAAGTGTAGCGGCCAAAGCCCCTTCAAGGGGCAACCATAGGCGAAGAGCGGGAGGCCAGGAACAGACCCGGCATCAAACAGAGCCAGGGCAAACCTGGTAGAGCTTAGAATGAGTATGGACTTTCTCCACTGTATGCTGTATATGAGTAAAGAGAAACTTCTCGTAGTAGGTAATAAAGCAGTGAGGTTAGCAGTATAGAAGGTCAGGTAAGCATCAGGTATGGGTGTCGGTGTCCGGGCTCCTAGTGCTCAATTCCTGTGTGAAAATGAGAGAAGGGACATTAAGGTCAATCTACAGCAAACTACATGTTTTTCTCTAGAGTCACCCTGAGGAAAAACCCTGTAAATGATATGGATCGTTTGCTTATGTGGCTAGTTCAAGTGTTTATGGATTAAAAGCATTTATTTTTCACTACCTTTACTTGAAAACGTTATCTTCCAAATGTGTGTGTGATTTGTATACTTGACTGACTTTAAGGTGTACCTGAACCATGCAAACAGTTTAACTTTATTTTAAAGGTAGGAATGCATGGCTTTATTTTTCCAGGTGTGTATGGGTAGCTTCAGGCGAGATCAATAAACCCTGCTCAAAACTACAGGTTACCAACATGTTGGTAAACCTGGTTTAATATCCGATACTTTGGATGGGGACCAAGGGATATCGGGCAGGTCGACAGCAGCACTGCTGCTGAGGGATCTCAAACGGCTTTTAGAGCTGTGTATCTCAAGCAACAACATGGGCCCCACTCTTCACTCTAGTTCTTTTCCACCTCTTGTAGCATGTTCTTAGCCCATGACAGCCTCCCATAGCTTGACCACAGCTCTTGTAAAAGTTTTGTGAGAAGTTTTTAGCTCATGATCCCCTCCTGAAGAAAATCTTCAACTCCTGATGCTTGCAGAGTCTGACCCCTGTCATAGTACAGTCCTGGCAAAAAGTTTTGAGAATGACACAAATATTTTTTTTTAAAAATTTGCTGCTAAACAGCTTTTAGATCTTTGTTGCAATGATGAGTGTAACGGCAGCTGCTCGCCTCCTTACTTACCGTTGCAGATCTAGGCGCCCTGTTCAGCAGTGATTCTGATATTTCTACACACTTCCTTAAACACCAGCACGTGTCATTTCCTGGGATTTAAGGTATTCGTCAAGCCTGCCATTGCTGTTCCTGTGAGATAGAGACTGCCTGTGTTCTGAGACTGATACCTGTTAACCCTTACCTGCCTGCTGCACTCTCCTGCTACCTGCACTGCCCCGTCCTGTCACACTGTCTGGCTGACGACACCTGTGTCCCTGGAGTCTTCCCTGCTGTCCCCTGGACCAGCTGCCTTGTGTTCCTACATTCCCTCAAGAGGTAGCGACCTGATGATCCCCTCGGGAAAGTCTATTTCCACCATCAGGAGTATTGTGAAGAACGAGTGGGTTCACTTAGACAAAGTCCTTAGAGGAGGTAGGACACGTTGCACAGTGTGTCCACACCTGCTGCTCTGTGACAATGAGCTACTAGGCAATATTTGAATTCACGTAATTTTGTAAATATCCGCCATAACATTCAATTCCATATTCGTAATCTCGATTATCTGCACTTGTGGACATGAATTGTGATCTATGCATGCAAGTCAGTGGAGCTCAGATATTCGACAGGGAGAATATGCGTCATTTTAAAAAAATCGCATCGCGATTATATAATTGCGATCCATTGCAATAAATGGGATCGTAAAATCGCAATAAATCGTGTAAAAATCACAAAAAATTGGATATACGATTGTATATTCGCGAATATTCGTAAAATGGCAAAATAGCGGTATTCAAGCTAAATATTCGAAAATCGAATATTCAAGCTCAACACTACTTTGTTGCAGTTGTTTCTGTGATATACTGAACAATGCATTTGCCAGCACGATGGA
This sequence comes from Ptychadena robeensis, assembly GCA_036250615.1. NCBI lineage: Eukaryota > Metazoa > Chordata > Amphibia > Anura > Ptychadenidae > Ptychadena > Ptychadena robeensis. Next base: position 86,766,484 of record CM070034.1, on the reverse strand, counting down.
GCATAATGCAAAAGTGATAACTAAGTAGCTCCCTGACCAAAACGTTGAAATTTTGGGTCCATGGCCTGGAAACTCCCCAGATCTTAATCCCATTGAGAACTTGTGGTCATTCCTCAACTAATTCTGACAAACTCAAAGAAGTGATTATGAAAGAATGGGTTGCTATCAGTCAGGATTTGGCCCAAAAGTTGATTGAGAGCATGCCCAGTCGAATTGCAGAGGCCCTGAAAAAGAAGGGCCAACACTGCAAATACTGACTCTTTGCTTAAATCTCATGTAATTGTCAATGAAAGCTTTTGAAACGTATGAAGTGCTTATAATTATATTTCTTCACCAAACTGTTGTTGGATTGTTGGAAGAAGTTGCTGTTGGAGGGTGTTTTTGTACCATTCTTTATTCATAGCTGTGTTTTTGGGCAAAATTGTGAGTAAGCCCACTCCCTTGGATGAGAAGCAACCCCACACATGAATGGTCACAGGATGCTTAACAGTTGGCATGACACAGGACTGATGGTAGCGCTCACCTTTTTCTTCTCTCTTTTGGGAGAGAAGTGGCTTCTTTGCTGTATTTCTTGAAACCAGGCCATCTTCCAAAAGTCTTCGCCTCACTGTGCGTGCAGATGCGTTCACACCTGCCTGCTGCCATTCCTGAGCAACCTCTGCACTGGTGGCACTCCGATACCGCAGTGAATCCTCTTTAAGAGATGATCCTGGCGCTTGCTGGACTTTCTTGGACACCCTGAAGCCTTCTTAACAAGAGTTGAACCTCTTTCCTTGAAGTTTTTGATGATCCTATAAATTGTTGATTTAGGTGCAATCTTAGTAGCCACAATATCCTTGCATGTGAAGCCATTTTATGCAACGCAATGATGGCTGCATGTGTTTTTTTGCAGGTCACCATGGTTAACAATGAAAGAACAATGATTTCAAGCTTCACCCTCCTTTTAACCTGTCAAGTCTGCCATTCTAACCCAATCAGCCTGACATAATGATCTCCAGCCTTGTGCTCATCAACATTCTCACCTGAGTTACTGAAATGATCTTAGCCGGTTCTTTAATGACAGCAATGAAATGCAGTGTAAAGGGTTTTTTGGGATTTGTTAATTTTCATGGCAAAGAAGGATTATGCAATTCATGTGAACACTCTTCATAACATTCATATCAAAATGACACCATCAACATGTAATTAACTCAACATACAGTATATGGAGTCATGGCTAAATGCAGGCAAGGCATTTACAAAGCTCTCAGTTATATAACAGATTACACATGCAGGTAATACATGAAACTTAGACTCTGCAAGATCTATGCCAAAAATCTCAGATAAAGGCAATTATTTCTCCATGGTAACAAACTAAGGTTGTGATTCAGGCTAGTGGCAAATAGCCCAAAATTTCACTATAAGTCTATAGAAGCAGCCTGTTGGTATATGCATTTCACCAAGTGATTTTTCTTACCATAGACTAGCTCTAACCTCTGCAAAAACAGAGGTTTTTTTCATGCTAGCTTGTTGGGAAATGTAATATAAAAATATATACTTTACACAATGAAACCTCGTTTTTCAATGGCTGGATATCTGGGGTTTCAATGGCTGGATTACTCTCGTTTCAATGGCTGGATTCCCCTCATGTTGTGATTGTTGTTGTTTTTTGTGTTGTGATGGCTGGATCCCCTTTCAAGTATCCCTGTGCATCACTTTTTAGCGAAAACTTTACCTAACAGGCACACCCCGAAAACATTAAAGTTGTCCAATCATATTCGGACAACTACCCATATTATAATTAGTATTTTCCCTATAACCTTTTAGGCAACAATAATGTAATGTTACCACTAGGTAGCTGGATGGCAGTATGGTATACATTATAAAGTAAAATAATATTTTAATATTAGAAAAAAAACAAGATCAACAGGTGTTAAAAGTTACAATGTTTCAGAGAAGGTATTTTGTGAACAATGCCTGCTTGATTGAAGGATGAATCACATGCCTGTTAAACTAACTAAGAAAGTTTATGCATACAATGTTATCCACCCCAGACAGAATGTCCATTGTTCTAAGACAGGACATCTGGAGATGGATCTTGCATAATTCTCCTCAGACTACAAAATGGAGAAAACAAAACAAAACAGAATGGCTTATGTATATATGCCAATAAGTATTATAGGTATGAATATATTAAACATAATACCCCTTTTAAATGGCACGACAGTATAAAAATCTACCTTATCTATATGTAAAACACGGTTTATAAGTCTTTCTTTATGGTCTTTTGTCCTTTAAATGTATCATTAGCTGTGCAGAATCTATGAAAAGTGATAAAATACTATTCTGTGGGCAGAACAATCATATTTAGTAGGAGAAATAGCTAATTCAAAGGGAATAAATGACACCATTAATAAGCCATACTATTTCATAATAAGGAATATAGATTTTTTTTAAATGAACGATGTAGGCAAGTGAGCTGGGTATTTTATTTTAAAATAGTTATTGTTAGATTAAAAATTTTAAGAGAAATAGTAGTATGTATTGATACGCGAATTGTGATCATAATAAAGCCAAACTGCACACAATAGCTTAATAAAATGTAGTCTTCTACAGCCACAAAGGATTTAATCTATTTTGCAGGTAGCAAATAACTGTAATTATGATCTTGTTAATGTAAAAAACAATTGTGCTGCCATTTTCCATTCTTTTCAGACTTCAACTTTCCAAATCACTGTTGAAATGTTAAATTTTTGTCATCTTCAGCTTTCTAGCAGATGCCTGACTCAAATTTTTATTTGGAACTGTTTGTAATTTCCTCCTCCTTGACATAAGCCCCAATTACATCTAAAGGGAAAAAAAAAGCCACAGATGGATATTGCATCCATTATGCTTTACTGTGGGAAATGTGGTTCTTCTAGTGATGCAAAGTGTTGTCTGGAGTAGGGTTGCAAGAGATGGTAGCATTGTCTTTGAAAAAATCCAGGCCCAGCTAAAAAAAAAAAAAAAATACAAGTATCCCAAAATCATGTGGGACCCTTTCATCTTTCTTTCAAATAATCAATATAACACACATGGGTTGCCTGCTATAGCTGTATTAAGTTATATGTTGCCTTTTATTTAGATAACCACTATGTACCACTACTAGAATTAGGGTGATGATCCCACAGTGAATCAAAGAAGCGTGGATTATACAATTCTTCAATTCCTCTACTCCAGACTGAGAGCCAGTCTGTGCAAACTAATGAAAGGGTTTTTTAGGCACTGGGTAAACAGTTAATCTGAATAAAATGTTCTTTATTGATACAAGGACCTATACAAAAATCTATCATATTAAAAAATGAATCAATTAATGTATATGAAAAATACATATCACCATCTTGATACATCACAGTCTATAGTACATACAGATGTTGTAGTGTTTAGCTCCAATGCATTTCGCCCCTAGCTGAGGCTTCATCAGGAAGACTGGGTTACTATAACTAGAAACAGAATATATCCAATCACAATGTGCTAACATGAAATACCATTAAATTGCATATTACAATCCATAACTATTACTACAATTTACATCCATCTATCATTATGACCAATGCCATGTCCCTGTGGCTAAATTCAATAATCTATTTGGTTACTAGAACCATGCGAGGAATAGTTATGCATCATTACAATACATTACTTAAATATTCTACAGGTCATATATGATTACATATCGTACAGAATCCATAGTATTGTACATCAAACATCATCGATAAGCATTGTCTTTTGTTTACTTACAATTTAAATAAACTTTAATTGAGTAAAAAAAAAATCTTGTGAGAATGCATCAAAAAAGAACCATTTTAACTGCCACATGTATACTTTTTACATCCACCGTACATTCTTTTAAAAAAGTGATCAAACTCTGATGTGAATGGTTAGTTAGGTGTTTTTGTAATGCACTAAAGTCTACATTATTTACTATTTACCCTACCGGTCTATATAGCCATAGACTGACTATGGACTAGCAGCATACTTTAATGTACTTTAAATTTGACTTTTATCTTTGCAGAGAACCAATTATGATTGATGATATGATTGATATATTCAGTAGATATAACACCATCCAATTTTTTTTTGCCTACTTACCTAACAAATCCTTCTCCTCCAACAACTCATACTCACCAGATGTGACTTCAAAGGGGCTTGTCTCCCGTCTCGAACATAGACACACAGAGTTGCATTGATGGTTGTAAACAAACACAAGAATTGCATTCAGCAGTTCTTGGTAATTATAAAATGTTAAGCTGTAGGTTGGTTAACATAAGATCAGTAAAAAAAAGAATAATTGCACTTTTTAAAAGATGTACTTATTCTTTAAATGAACAAACACTTGTATTCACCTTAATGTATAATGAGCTTCTTTGAAGTTAAACAACTTTGCTTTAGAGTCAGCATGTCTGTGAAACATCTCCCTGCTTGTAACAGTAAATTCTTATTTAGGGTTGCAGGTGTTTTGTCTTATCTTATGTGCTGTATGCAGTATCTCATTAAATGTAATGCCAGTTTGTGTTGCTCTACAACTGACTTGCAATTGTACAGAAAAGGTCACCTTCATTCCAAAGCAGCCAAATATATCATTTGTTATATATAGTCTGCATGTGTATATTTATTTAAACATTGCTAGATTAGCTGTATTTTTTATCACCATAGGACTCCACTTACTGTACAAAATATCATTGTATTGCTTTTGTGCCGCCCATATGTCAAGCACTCATCATAAGATGTTGAGGTATAAATATTTAACTTTCTACATACTGCTTTTATTATATAGCTATATTAAAATACATTATTTTCAAGTGCCTGTGCAAGAAATGGTCGTAAGATAGGAAAAATAACAGTAAAAGTGCCCATGCCATTCAATACATTGTGAAATGGATAAATAGTTGATATTCAGGGAAAAAAATGAAGAGAGAGAGAGCAAATCAATAATGCTTAGCACATACTGATAAAATGAGCAGTAACCGGATTATTTAAATATATATATATAGTGATGGCCGAACTGCCCGCAAGGCGGACAGTTCAGCCGCGAACAAGCGTGTTCGCCCTCCTTCTCGCCAGCGAGCAGTACGGGTGTTCAACCCGCCCTGTTCGCCGGCGAGAAGGAGCCCTCTATTCTTCCTCCGGTGGGATCAGAAGTAGCAAGATCCCGCGGCAGGAAGAATGTTTTCACTGACCGGGTAGAGAACCCGGTCTTTCAGTGAAAAACCGGCTCGCAGACCCGGATGTGACGTCAGAGCATCCACTGGGCAGGTAAAGTGTATGTCAGGACCCCCGCCAAGCACTGTGCTTAACGTAGGGGTCCGTACAGATCACAAAATGGAGACGTAGCCTTACTGATTACTTACTGAATGATCACTGATTCACATCTAATAGGAACAAATAATAGATCAGTGGCTATGTTACCAGTACAAAGTACAGGGCCCACTGAGTATGTGAGATTAACACTCCTGCCCTAAAAGAATCATGGCTCTTGCCATTTTAACTTGACTTTTAACTTAATACAAGTTATGTACTAGAGCAATCGTTTTTTTCTGTACAATCTCCACAACCCTACATCTCAAAATTTATCGAAGATTACATGTTCAGGCGTGAGCTAATTGAAATTTAGACACACAGAAACCTGTCTTTTCTGCCTGAACATATTATCTATAAACTAACTGCCCTGGAAGTCTCACAAATATTGCAGATCCTGTACAGTACCCTAACAGCAATGAAATCCTGCAACCAAAAGAGAAGGTTTAGTTAGGCTAATGAGTGTTGGAAAACTTAAGCATTATATCGGTGTGAGAATTGGTAATGTCACAGATACCCACAGGACCAGGGTATCTGCGCCTATACTTGTACTATGCCTGCTGTGCCTGCATCCTGCTCTGTCCCATATATATTCCCTTTGCCATAGAGGACTAGAGTCTTCAGCAGAAGAGCTCCCTCTGCTGGATGATAGTTGTATTCCCTACCTTGTCAGGTGCCCCTCATTTCAGCCCTATTTAAGGAAGTATCAGGCAACAGGAAGAGGTCTAAGCAAGAATGTCTCCTATGTCTTTGACTTCAGGTTTCATACTCTCTGACTCTTTGACCCTTGGCTATTTCTACGAATTGTCCCTGTCTCACTCCGACTTGGTAGTTGTCAGCTACTAACTGTACAGGTGCTCTGGTGAATTCCAGGTGATCCCTTAGACAATATGCCTTGAATTTCATCTTCATCAAATGTGCAGTTAGTCCAATGGGTCTACTCCTTGGTATGCCCCACCGTGGCAAGTAATTCACTTACTTGCACTGCATACCAGTTCTAAAACAGTGACACCGAATTATGTGAACCACTCAAGCACAACATGTGAAATTATCAATGAAGAGCAGCTTTCAAACATTCTTAAGATTCCCAGAAATCACTCTAGCATCTGTCCAAAACTGCGGGCCTGAAAGTTGCAGTTCATCTGCAAATTATATCACTTTCTTCTCTAAAGTGCTCTAACCTGCTAGTAGGTTTATACAACATGTACAAAATGTATTAAGCAAGGCTCAGCTAATCAATTCACAGGTGTTTTTGAAGGCAAACCAAATGACTTGTGTTATGATTATTTTAATAATTTAAAAGCATTTGCAAGAATTATATTAATGCAAATACCCACCTATATCATTTCCCATGTCAATTTGATTAAAAGAAAAAGTTTTGATACTTACTGTACAAAAGTCTTGTAATGATGATTCATTATTCAAGAGTTTTCTAGCAGCTGCATGATACTTTCTATAAAATGATCTGAGTTTCTTTTGCTTCATAGGCCTGCTGTGAAAATCTGTAGACTTTTTAAAATGAAATTGAATAGAGGTTGACTTTTTAACCTTTTATTCTTATATTTAAGTTATTGTTTGTTTTTCAAAAATATCAGCTGCAGTTAGTGTCTATACTGCATTCTGAACTCCCTCAAGAACATTTTTATTCTCCAGAAAAAAATATGTTTTGAGGCTAGTGTTGTTCTTTCTGCTCATTCCAGTAGTTTTAGCCCTTTCATCTATGCTTACCTTCTTCACATTCCACGGCATCCTGTGGGCTCAGTGTATTAAAAAAAAAGTGTAATAAAGCTGCGCCGTACATGAGGTGTCATCTTTTCTTTTGGTATTATCAGCTGCTGCTGCTAGCCGGTTGTGAAAGAAATAATAAAATTGCCTCAAGCCTTGTAGTGTATGGATATGGCAGACTTTATTTCTAGTTTTAGATACAGTAAGAATCAGTTAAGCTGGCCATACACCTTTAGATCTCTCTGTCAGATATCCTTTCAATCTACCAACAACTATGCAGTATTGGGTCCTTTGCGATTGATCACAGGTAGACTTGATTGTTTAGAAAGTCCCTCATATTACATGGTTTTGGTAAAACAAAAGGAGATCTAAAGGAAATCTGACTGCGAAATGTAAAGGTGTATGGTGGCCCTTAGAAACATTCTCATGTTCTTATTGACATGTCCCCTTAAAGAATGAGTTTATTTGGGACCTATTAATATATATAGTATCTTACAAAAGCGAGTACACACCTTACATTGCATTGCAGTGTATAATAACACTGAAGATATGACACTTTAAAACAATATAAGGTACTCAGTGTACATTGCTTTGCCATCATAATGAAATATGTCCAAATTGTGCCCAAATACAGAATTAACCACCCTGATATCCTGTGACTTGTTAATGATAACAAACAAGACAACTACTGCCTTGTGAAAGAAAGGTGCCAGACTGGCCAAGAATGTGTCCAGAATTAACCTGACTGAGCATCTGTGGGATGTTCTCAATCGGAAGGTGGAGGAGCGAAAGGTCTATAAGTAGCGCTCCACATTTCTAAAAAAAAAAGGCATACTTGCTGATATGGGAGATATTTAACATATTTAACTGCCAGCCCCCATGGGATGTATCAGCTGCAGTATTGCTAGGAACTACTGGCACCATATAATGGTTTTCAAAGTGAAAACATATTATTTTGACGGATTGTACTTATAATATGGGGTTTGACTGTGAGGGATATGGAGGTGAGTGGCTTTAAGTAAGTATCAACTGAACTAATTAATCATAACATGTATTAGAGAAGTGGATAGTAGATAGTGTGTTAAGTGACTGTATGTCATCTACAAACTAACAGGTGGCATTACTTTTACCTATTATGAGACTCTAAACAGTAATTCTCCATATAATTAATGTAATCTGTGTTTCACTATGGAAACAAACTGTAGGTGTATATTTAAGCTGCTGTATAAAGACGAAACTTTATATGTACATATCTTTATCCATGCAATAAATCTACTTAAAAACTGTTAAAATAATGAGACAGCAGAAAGTTTCTTCTTCGTTTATAATACCTCATTACCACATTTTATAACTGTTGTAAAAGAGATTTACTTTACACATTAGCTTGAATGGTTTTGTAGTTTAACAGTAGTTTTGTGAAATTGATGTAATATGCCATGTAAAACGATGGGGCACACCGCTACAAAGAATACCAACCATTATTCACTCAGAAAGCTCCTTTTACCTCTTATAAAAAGTATATGGATTGCCAAGTGCTGTGAAATGGGCTTTATGCCTATACACATTAAGCAACAAATTCTATGCAAAGCAATCCCTCCCAAACCCCACAACCACCAAATTTTCCAGCTATGATCACAGGAAATCTTGCCAGTCTCTGACGTCCTGCACAGTATTTATAACCATCACCTCTCATCTATACCTGCTGTTAAACCATAATATTCTTAAGCACCATTTAAGCAGATTTAGGGTCAGCTGGTACACACCACTGCCCTTCTGATTCATAAAAATAGACCACTATGCTTATCGAGCTAAGCCTTTCAGAGTTTTCTACAGCAATCACGCCACTGCTTTGTTATACTAGTCAAAAGACCTAGAACACTATACTAAAATGCTGATATTTCACTTATATTATTTGGCTTTGCCAGTTAAAACATATATATATATATATTTAAAATCTGCTTAAATATTACAGGCCAGCACACAATATCCATAATGTACACTATTTATTTTTAAAGGGGACTACCAGCCAAGGTTCAACCTCCAAAGCCAAAGTAGGCCATCATAGTGTGGAGAAGAGTAAAACTGTATGTCAAGTTTTCATTGCTGTATCTCTGCCTCTTTCTTTATGCTTTGATGGGCCTCATTCCTATGCATACATCAGGCAAGGGGTAGTAATGTCCCTTTTGCGGAAATTAACCTACTGTATTACATTAAACATAAATATCATTCAATAAAAACTAACAACATTGTCTTTAAAATACTCATATAAAATATAAAACACAAAGACACAATCCATAGTAGAAATATAATATAATAGTTGTAATATAATAATAATATTAATATATTAGTAATAAGGAATAACACATTGGCTCCATGTATATTTTCGAAATGTGATCAGATTGCATCATGGTGCAGAATTCTCAGAATCCTAAAGCCTTACTTAGTGGTTCAAGTGCTGTTAGATAAATAAAGAAGTGCCCTCAGTCCCCAATATCATAACAGCCTATACTTGCAGGTGTACCATCATAATAAATAAAGTGGTCCTACTTGCAGTTTAGCATGTAAATGTGTAGACTTGAGACCCAAGGTCAGCATAATTTCTGGATCTCCAGGTTTTTAAATGCGAATCACATCCAAGCAAAGGGTTTCCAATTTAAATGTCATTAAAATTATAGGACCAAGTCTCCCTTTGGCATAATGTCCAAAAAATGGTTGCAATTTTTGGATGCATCCAATGCCTAATCAATGCACACATTAACACATGTCAACAAGGTCACATACATTGGCATTGACATCTATTGTGAATTGAACCTGTGTGTACCCATCTTTTGAATTGCATTGGGCATGTTCCAGCGTACAATACTTCAAAGGCCGGATCATTTTCGCAGTGTAGACTGGGGCTAACCACACTGCTGCATCAGTGATGCTGGCTTGTGGCTGGCAAAGAATGCGCTAGCGGCAACCCTACCGCATCTGTAAACCTTGTCCGTTACTAGCACCCCCCCCCCCCCTTGTACTCTTGAACAGTACTTTATGGGCAAACCCCCACTAAACTCAGCACCCAGATTAACTATGCTTAAATAGATAAAATAGATCACCCAATGATTTTGTAGCCAGACCTATCAATGTATGTGATCTTTTTCCCTATACACCGAGTGTTTACATGGTTGCATTAAGATTAGGTCAGATTTTCTCATTCCATTTACAGAATCTGCAATATACCTTGATGTCTATCAGGTTAATCTACCATTGTAAACCATAAACACAAGTGTTAATACTACTACCATAAAAAAGAATAATATACAAAGAAAAAAAGAAATACATAATGAATGGATACAATGATAGTAGACATGGTCATGAAAAGTAATAAAAAAATAGACAAAACATTCTTTGTTTCCATTAGTGGAATAGATTATAAAATTTAATAAATGTCCGCTCTCCACCTATATATAATTTCAGGGCCATTAAGTTCCCATGACTTTTGGCACTACTGATTTATAATATTTCACAACAAATAGGGTTGAATAACTTAAAGAAAAGAAACTGTTCATTGTGCAAAATGGATGTCCACTAAGAAATAATAGTTAAGGTGTGTATTTGCATACACAACAACCCAATCATGTTGTATTTTTTTTAAGTTATATATAATATGGTATTTAAAGTTAACACAGCTTCACCTTAAACTAAGAGTCACTTCTCTAAGTGAATGGCCACTTCTAAAACACTGTACCACTCTACTATAACAATACAAACAGACAACATATAAAATGTATTCCTTATTCTTGAGTAATACAATAATTATGTACTGCTAAAAGAGCAGAGACCATCAGATCAGATACTAAAAAGCTGAGTGTCTCACACCATTACTATCAGCTACATGCCATTAATTTCTGGCTTATAGCGCTGTGCCAAAGATTTATACAATGAGGCCTCAGAGCATACTGTGTTGCAGTTCATGCCTTAAATTTACAATAGCTGGAAACAACACAATACATTATTCATGTGCACCCTCTTGTGATTTATAAACTCCATATTCTACAGAGTTAATTATGTAACCTAATGTGTTTTTATTATTCAAGTTATGTTGATCTATGTTTATTACTAGTTTTTTTGTAAGTGTTTTTCTAAGGAGGAATTATTCTCAAAGGGTCAAGAGGAGGGAAAAAAACGCATCTGACACAAAAAAAGTGTAATTGTAGTTATGGAGGCATGACTGAATGGACCCTTTGTGGTACAATGATCTCACAGTTTAAAAATCTATGCATTCTACAAGTACAATCCCATTGTTGTGCAGCTTTAATGAAGCCCATTTTCACACACTACTGCATCCCAATATTCCTTATAGATCTGCTTGGTTAAAAAATTAGGGCTAACAAGAAGAGCGTGTAAAATGTCTCTGTTACAGAATGCATAAACTTGTTTGAGGATGTAAACTTGTAAGCCAAAAATAAATATAAAAACAGTCTTTTGATAAAATGGTAAATTCTGAAGAAATGCCAGAAGGAATTTGTAGTGGCAACATAACAAAGCAGCCCTAAAGATAAATAGAAATGAAAGCTTTCACAATTAAATCTTTCCATGCTTGCTTCAGCGGCACTTACACTCAAATTAGAAAAATATGGAGAAAATTAGCATTTCTCATGTACAAGAATAACATGCAAATCTTTGACAGTGAGTCTATCGCACACATGGGCTCAATAAACAAAGATATTTAGAATTTACTGAGAACAACTACATATTATATAACTGAAATAAAAATGTTGTTTTGTTTATACATTTACCATAAAATTTACCTATGTTAGGATATTGATTTCACCATGGAAGAGGTAAATGAGACCTCATAGGGGACTGACAGCACATTGTACTTGCTGTGCAAAACTATTTGGCCAATAACTGTATAAGCATACAATCAGTGATGGCCGAACTGCCTGCAAGGTGGACAGTTCGGCGGCGAACATGGATGTTCGCCCTCCTTCTCGCCGGCGAGCAGTATGGGTGTTCGACCCGCCCCGTTCGCCGGCGAGAAGAAGATCTATATTCTTCCTCCGGCAGGATCAGAACCTGCGAGATCGTGCCGGAGGAAGAATCTTTCCACTAGAAGACCGGGCATGAAGCCTGTCTCCTAGTGAAAAAATCGGCTCGGAGCAGGAAGTGACGTCAGTGACGTCACATCCGGCTCCCGTAACCAGGAACTATGCGTTCCAGGATGCATTCCAGGGACCAGATGTGATGTCACTGACGTCACATGCGGTTTTTCCGCTTCGAATTCCCCGCCTAGAGGCAGGGAATTTGAATGTGTCCGCGAACAGGCGGACGGCAGACTTCTTTAAAAGTCCGACCCGCCCGTTCGCGGACAGTCCAGGCCGATGTTCGGCCATCACTACATACAATATAGTAGCTCTGCCAGTGTATGAGGACACTGGCTATATATAAGGGTAATAACTGGGTATGGGGTCACCCAGAAGGCACTTGTGAGGGTTACTTGTGTTTTTACATTATGAGTCTATTAAGTGATGCGGTACTGCTCTTGCTATTATTACTATTATCTCATATTTATATAGTGCCGACATATGACGCAGTGCTTTACCAAGTATATATAGCCTAATCACTATCTTTCAGGCAAGCTCACAATCTATTGTGCCTCCCACAGTCAGATCAGTCTCTGAAGAGGTCCTGTGCATTAATCTCTCTGGAGATCCGCCTCCCCTAGGCCTAGTGAGCCTATCTGGCCTGGGAAACTCCAGGGCTGACTGAGATGAAAGCTCCTCTGACTCTGATGATGAACCGCATGGCCCCATTTAAGATCTGTCTGCAGGTTCTGGAGATGGGGAGATGACAGATTGTTTGGTTGGGAAAGTTGTGGAGCGTTTGTACTGCATTAGAATGAGGAGAGGACGACACTGCTAGTTTCTCTGAAAAGTAAGAGACCACGTCCATGTCAGAAAAAGTAAATCAATGAAAAATTTAACTACAAGTCTTGAAAATGAGTGAGAAAGTCAGAGACAAGAAAAGTTTGCTAAAAGAATTGAAGGATTAAAGCGTCCCTTTACTGAAAAGTTCATGGAAGAGAGAGCCCTGCAGCATGGAGCCACAGGTGTCCAAGATGGAGGATCACTGAGTCCGGGATTTTGGGATTCCTTCAGCCACCATGAGGGTGCAGCATGCAGTATGGCTAGCTGGAGTAAAGCCTCCAAGGAGGACTGTAAGGATGACACTATAGTCCAGGCAGGAGACATGGTAAGTGGCATGGAGGGGGTTAAACCATTGCACATGGAGGATCAGGGAACTCCTCTTGTATTTTATCTGCCTGTGTCTGAGGATGGTGTGGCTGCCTTTGTGGACAGTGAGGAAATCACCAGCTACCAGTGCTGAGAGCAGAGATCTGCCTAGCCTAGTACCAGGGATTGCTGGGTCTGGTATTCCCAGAGTATCATTCCATCCTGCTAATGTGTACAGTATCAAGGACAGTGCAAGGGTAAGAACTGCTGTATCTACTGCGAAGGATGGCTCTGCTGGGACTTGTAGTGCGGATATCCCTGTGGTTACTAGAGAGATAAAGGGCTCTGATGTCATGGACATGTGTCCAGAAGTATCTGAATTTGCTGACATGGCGAACATTTCTGCTGTTGGGATGCCATAGAGTTGTGTTGAGCTTGAATATTCGAATTGTGAATATATTGGCTATTTGAGAATTTGCATATTTCGCGAATATGGTGGCGGATATTCACAATTTCCCATATTCGCCATTGGGATGCTTATGGGCATGGCTTGCGAATATATATTTGCAATGCGAAAATAAATAGCACATGTGAGGCAATTATGATTGAATTCAATGCAATTGCGAATATTGAATCGAATATTAGTAGAACTATTTGCGAAATATCGCCAATTCGAAGATTGCCTATGCCGCTCATCACTACCAGAGAGCACTCCAGGCTTGTCTAATGACAAAACCATTGAGGGGGCCACTAAATCTTGGAGTCACCCTCTGATTCAGGACAAAGGATCTGGAGATGTACCCTAAGCTGTCATTTCATATGCTTCTGTAATTTCTAAGCCAAGTATAAGACCCTTTGCCATAACCAAAGGTTAGAACACTGTTAGGGGGCCTTCTATCTATACAGATAAGAGGAGGAACCTTCTCCAATTTAAATAAGTGAAAGAGAGTGTCCCTCCCATAAGGATCTACAGTGGGTACGGAAAGTAACCAGACCCCCTTAAATTATTCACACTTTGTTATATTGCAGCCATTTGCTAAAATCTTTTAAGTTCTTTTTTTTTACCTTATTAATGTACACACAGCACCCCATATTGACCGAAAAACACAGAATTGTAGACATTTTTGCTGATTTATTAAAAAGAAAAAAATATGGAAATTTGTTTTCATACTTACCTGTAAATTTCCTTTCCTGGCTTACACCT
>CM070034.1:86692928-86717208 GCA_036250615.1 Ptychadena robeensis | reverse complement strand
TGATCAAGGTGCTTTTAGCCATATTGTACTATCATGGATGAATTAAAATTGTAACCCCCTCTTTTCCACCTAGTTTGTCTTGCATATTCAATGGGTGATATTTCAGTTCAGGGTCACACTAACTCCCAGCATTTTGGGGGCAGGCCTCCCTCAATGACTCTTAATGATTGCTGTAGGAGTCTTAATTAACAATACTCTTATTATTTGCCCACACTAATCTGTGCAAGGGGCATACTAACAAAAGGAAATGGCATTCTACTTAGAGCAATCAGTAATAGTAGTATCAGTAACAGTAGTAATCAGAATAGAGTTGCAGAGTTGAGCAATATACCCTTAACTTGCTGCACTGTTCCTATAGGTCACAATTTTGATCAGAAAACCTTAACATACTGGAGCAGACAGAATGGCAACAGCTAAGAATGGCAACTAAAGATAGAAAGGGATAAAGTATGACAAGTAGGCATAAAGTTGCAGGTTCCATACATTCAACACAGCTGGTTTATAGGCTGGTTAGCGAACCATTATCCATTGTTAATTGAAGGTTTCAGGATTATCATTCACTATATTAGGTCACTAACCAAGCCATGATCTGCTAAATTCCAAAGCTTTCCTCTTCAATATTCGTTATTTGCACAGTTAACTTAAATCTGTGACTCAGTGGTGTAGTATAGTGTTGAGTGAGAACATTCGAAATTCGAAAATATTCTATGAATATCCATCATTCGAGAATTCGCAATATTTCGCGGATGTGCGCGCAGATATTCGCAATGGCCGATATTCGTCATATTATGCTTCAACATTTTTTACCGCATACATTGCGCATTTGTGTGCGCATGTCGAATGGATATGCGCAATAGACACATCGCTCGCACTGGCTAAGATCACAGAATGAGGAAGAGAAGCTGAAAAGCTGCATTGCAATCTTTGCGAATCATTGCGCACGGGCAAGCGCAATGTAAGGCAATAGCATACAGGCGAATCGAATTTGATGAATTTAGAATATTTCTTTGTATATTTGGGAAATTACGCAAATTTGAATATACCATATGCTGCTCAACACTTGTGTAGGAATCACCATAGCAGTCATAATGGCAATGAAACCCATAGCCACATGGTGGCCAACTGCTCCCGGCTGCCTGTTCCTCATTCTGGGCAGTCAGGAACAGAGCATTGTTGGAGTGTGAGGTCCAGGAGGGGTCTGGGGGAGGGAGATCTGGGAGGAAGGGGGGAGTCAAGTTTTCCCTTATCTAATAGGAGAAAACAAAGTAGTGATATTGTGGAGCAGCGTGTCAATTTCACATTCTAAAAACCAAAGTGACACTCAGCCATGTCTCTTCCTTTACAATCTTAAAACAAGCCCTCACGGACCTCTGCAGATACAAATGAAGATGATTAAATCATACTCGAAGTTGTACAGCAATAAAATTACTCTTTCCCTTTTCTTGAGCACATACTTTTTTTATATGTCATTGCCAACTCAATGAGGCCAAAGTATGTGTTTTAAGTGCACCTGCGGTTTGCCTGTGGGCTCACTGGGTGTAATGGGAGTGGTTCACTCATGGCTGAAATACCAGGCCACATCCACTCCCAAACTGCCACTCCCAAAGTGGAGCCTTACCCTCAAGGAGCTACTAAGATAATAATTTAAGGATGAATTACTGCAGTACAGTATTGAGTCGTTTTTGACACATGCCTATTTTAAGACTTGTTCTAAGATGCACACTTTCTAGGGTACTATTATTTCAGAATAAACAACCATAATAATAAATAATATGAAACATAAATTTTTTAAATAAACTTTATTCTATATTACAAATAGTTTGTTTTTTTGTTGTTCTGGACTGCAAAATAGGAATGCATTATATTTACATACACAGGTATACAATTAATTATAACAAAGTTACAGAAGCTTGCCTTTACCAAGTTACAACTCTTTTTTCCAATTTAAATAGTATATCTAGGATAATAAAAACCTCCATTCTAATATTGTTTTATCTCTTTGAGGCTCTTGGTAACACTGGACTCTAAAGATATGGTTATATAGGTGGAAGCTTTATCAAAAACCATCCTGGCCCATAGGTTTGTTTGTGCAGACTTCATGCTGTGTAAATTGTACCTTGGTAATTCTGGTAAGAAACAGCTCTGGACTTGCATAGACATTTTGCAAGTGCTAACATATGCACAATATTTCTATAGAATATGCAATACTTTTTGATCAAAACAAGGGCATTTTATATGGTACATTTCATACAATAAAATCTGTCAGGAAGACAAACATTCACAGAAGAGCTTTTGACATATTCATAAATAAATTCTATTGACTTTGTGAATACTAACAGGCTTGGGACAACAAGAAACCTCTCAAGCTGGAAGACGCTTAGAAGCTCTCAGCAATGGGCAATATAGACCATCTGAATATAGAAAGGGAAGGCTATTTTAAAGCATAGCATTACAGCCCTTCATGGATAACTATGGAGTAGATACTTGTATACATTTATACACATGAAGAAGGTATATTAAAGGAAGCTATAAAGTGTACCTAGAGATGCATACAAGAGTTTTGAAAAGGAAAAAGAAACATGGAGTTTCTAAACACGCAACGGAATAATTTGAAACTAGAATGTTCCAGAATTTCTAGAGGCTTAAGTTTACTTTAATAATGCCAACATGTACCTAGACCAAAGTAGCTTCATAATAGTTTCCTTTTTTAATTTTTTATATAATTACTTTAAGTTTACAATTTTATGAAGGAAAGATCATTTCCTGTTTAACATTTGAAAACATTTCTGCAGATCAGTATCGTCATTTTGGGCATAAGTTGGTCTACCTTGCTTTTATTGTTTGTTTTATTAGGGTGGATACACTGAATATGTATTGAAACTCAAAACTTATTGGGCTCCACTGTGCCCAATAATTACGCTATGAGATGAACAAAAACAAATACTGGTAGGATGAACATGATTATCAAGTGCAAGACACATTTAATTGAAATGCACAGAATAATTATTTGATAACAGTCACTGTCTGACTTAGCATATGCTCATTCTATATTATACTTGCTGTATGCAATTACACATGAACTGTTTGGACACCACTTCTCTGTACCAAGTGGTGCTTTATCTTCTGTCTTCCATTCATACATGCAGGACTCAAAAAGAACACTGGAATATTGTGAACCCAATTGCCAGCAACTACTATTTAGGATTTCTTCTCTTCCTAGTATAATTTTTTCACAAATTTTATTACCCAGTTATAAAGATTTTACCATAGGCTTTCTGTTTCAGTGACACAGAAACAGTAAAATATTCTCAAAAGAAAAAACAACATGAAAAGCGCTAGAAATTAGTTGGTGCATTTGATGTATTTATATTGTATGTCTAGAAAACCTTCTTTTAGATTTGTATAGAATGGGAAAGGTTAGCATATAAAGATGCTTACCTCCTTTACATGTATGTTTTTTGCTTTTTATATCCAAATTTAAACAGATTATTCTGTAATTTTTTATAAATGTAATAAAATTTTTCGCTCTGTATTACCACACCTGTACAATATCACTAAGGACATCAGGGCTGTGAGAACCTGGGACTCTATGCATGAATTTCAATGGCCGGGGCAGGTAAGCATGCCTGAGTGTGACTTAGGGTTACTGATATTGGTAATTGAAATGTACCCCAAGCCACATGCAGGAATAATGCTAGGGAGGTTCATTTTAAATTTTAAAGTAGCCTTAAGCTATGCCAGTCATACTCTGTAGCTGCTCTCAAGTACCACTGTTAGGGTAAATCTTTCAGTGAGCTAAACATTCCTGAAGACAAAGCTTTAAAATAGTAATTTTGTACAGTTGCTTCCCTGTAGGCAATAAATGGAAATTTCCCCAGTGGTACGCAGGCAGCAACAAATAAAGTTGTATATATGTATTTCTATTATAAACATGTAGATGTAAAACTAAATTTCTGTTAATTATTGTCATAACTTTATACTATTCAGAGAAAGATACATTATAGTTATTGACATCCCCCAAATATAGTATATAATGTTCAAGGACAGTACTGTGAGAATACTTGAATAGCAGTTAAAGATGTATCTAATATAAAGATTTGGAATGAGTTATAATACCATGTATAGTTAATATAATTGTTTTTTTCATCTTCAACCTGTTTTATTTACAAAAGGCTTCAATGGTCCCCAAACACACAAGAATATTAGAAGCACAGCAAGTGTGTGTTTAGAAACTTGGATTAGGACCTCAACCATTGTACATTTGTGAGACATAAAACTGTAGTTAAATGAGTTACAAACTATTTATGATCTGGGATTTCATTTTAATCTGCAGAAAGTTTAATCAATTCTAATTTTGAGAAATCAATATTTTTGAAAACCCGTACCATTATGCAGTCTTTGATAAAGTTTCCACCTTAACATAGAATATAGTCACATGACAAACCACTCAGATCAATGCTTTCAGGCAGACAAAAAGAAAAAAAGAACTTAAATCAGGAATAAGGAATAAAATGGGAACCACGTCCACATTGTCAGCAAGGCTTTAGTTTCTCTCAGCTTTAACTGTATTAACATGCGCTATTTTCATAAAAAATTAACTGAAATCTAAGGTATACCTCTGGAGCTCCAGGGCACAGACCCTACACATTCACAGCACAAATCTGGCAGATCCCAAGGCAAGAAAGTTTTGAGGAACAAAACAAATTTAAAAAAGTAGAGGGTTTGAGACGAGTAGCTTTGAAGCTCACGATGGTCAACACGAAAAATTACATTTTTCTATATTTACTTATCTTGTTTTTTTCTTTTTATTTATTTAAATTGTCTGAGGTTGCTTTTTTCGTTAAAAAATGGCAAAAAAAATATGTACTATACAAAGAAGAATAAGGTAACGTTGATTGAATTGGATAGCATAGCGGTCTACTCATATTCTTTCTGTACAGCTGTGCAAATGTTTGACTCATCATCTTCCTTTATATCATGTCATGTCTGGACTGGAGCAGACACAAATGCATACATGTTTGTCCTCCCCATCGCTGTTCTCAAGAAGGCGAGTAGAAAGCCTTTAAATTGTGGCAATAAAACGCCTCCGTGACCTTTGGTTTTTGTTTGTTTGTTTGTTGGTTTGTTTTGTTTTTCTACATTTTTTTAAATAAGTTGTTGCTTCTTCTTACCCTTACAAAGAGTAGTTGCTAACCAATGCTTTAGACTTCATTTAAATGGCATTTATAGTTCAAAGGCCATCAGCCAATTCCAAGCGAATGCTATGAAAAGTTCAAATAAGGTGCATAAGGGATTAAGTGCTCTCAACAAAAATAAACATGATGGTGGTGGTTTTTTCGTAGGCTTCCAGCTTGTGCCAAACATAATCCATACTAAGGTATTCATTTTTTAATTACATAAAGGTACAAAAAATGTTTTTTTACTTAGCATTACATAATAAAAAAGACTTATTATGGTTCATCCGTGTCCTGCAATGAAAAGACTTAAGTTTTACCATCTAAAATATTGAACTGTCAACCCTGCATGTTTACAAAAAAAGGTAGATTAACCTTGGAAAGATCCTTGAATTACCTGGAGTTTTCAATGTTATCATTTAAAATGAGTAACGTGTTGCCACTTGTTGTTGGGTTACTCAAGCAATGTCAACCATTCCAAAGGTGACAACTGTATCCTGTTCTCCCAAATAAAAATTGTGCTGATATTCTATTGCTTTTTCCATTTTATTTGTTTTGTTTTTTGCATGAATATCAAAATTTGTGCTCCTAATCCAATTGGCAGTTAATGTGTATTTTCCAAGCCTTCAGAATGTGTGTAATCCTTCCAAGGCTGAATAAGTAAATTGTGGCCTTTACTAATGAATTACAAATGACTAAATGAACAAATTACAGATGTTCTCCCTGTTGTATAAAGGACTAAATGTTTTGATGCATTGTGCTAAATAGTACAATCAATGTCAGATGAAAAAGAATTTTAAAGAATCTGATATTTACATAATTATAAAGTATGGTTTGCCCTCGCACATCTCTTAATGCAATGCCTCCCACGGAGGAAATACATGAATGGTTTGTAAATTTAATGAGGAAGGCCAATTTGTTGTCAGGACCATTCTAGAATAGTCAGGCCAAATTCAAAGTATACAATATAAAATGGAAAAATAACTTTAAAATGGCGCTTGTCTAAGAATAAACATATTTTTTGTGTGATAAAGTTGCTGTTCTATGTATTGTAACATGAATACTACATCCTAAAATGAAACAACTCTTGTATAACTTCTGAAACCATATGAATGTACATGGAAAACTACATAATTCATATTTTTATGCTTCTGTTTTATCAATATATGCAGGATCCTTGGGGACATTGAGACAAAGCTGAACTGCAGAATTAGAGAGCTAAGAACAGCTAATAATCATTTCCAAGAAGGAAAAATATTAGTCTTAAAAAAAGACCAACAAAAAATGAAACAAAAACTTCTTTCTTCTAATGGCCTCTTTGAGATTAAAGAAGGATTCTCGCACATTTCATTTTCATGTTCCATGTTGATGAAGACATCCATGAAGACATATTTCAAGTCATTTTGTTGGGATATCAATCATGCCAACTTCTGCTAAAGAAGGATTTTTTTTATTTTATATTATCTGTCAGAATTCTTAATACTAGGTTCATGTTCCATCCATACCAAGTCATGGCAAGGAAAGGAGCTACAAGCAGCACAGCACTTAGGACCATAGAGTTTTCCATACTGATACGGATAATGTGACCACATGTCTGCAAGCAGAGGTCTTAGCTAGAATGTTTTTGATTCCCAAAGTTGTCCACATTATATGTCCTTCCTTAATCCACTGGACATTTTTTTGTATCCACGAGGTTCATAGAAGGAAGAAGAGGAAGCAGAAGACCCTGCATCCAGCCAATCAGAACTTGCACTTGGTAAAGATGACAATCTTGACTGAGGCACGGCTTGGTTTATCCCTTCCAGGGTAACCTGGAAGGACAGTTTTCAGCTGTCTATACTCATCAGGGTAATGACTTGTTCTAATTTGTAGGCAAGTTTTTGTTTTCCAGCTTGGTCATCCTGATCTAGGGCTGTTAAAATCTAAAAAAAAAAGAAAAAAAAATTTTTTTTTAATGATGTATAGTGAACTCAATTAAGAAAAATAAATAAAAACTCAATTTAGTAGAAGTAAGCACTACATTACATTATTCACTATATATTTGAGCTTAGCACAACAGATGATTAGAGATTAAAATTGTCAGTTAGAAATTCTAAAATGTCAAAATGTGAATGCATGCATGCTTATTAGAATAGATTTGCAAAAAAAACATGCAATATACCGCTAAATCAATAACCCAACATCAAATCACAGTAAAGCAATTTGTTTTCAATTATACAGTTTAAACACCTGCTAGTTTGTTTTTGCTGTCTGTGTATTCGAGGCTAGGTGATTAACTAACTTTCTTTGTCCTGGTTAGTGATGGCCGAACATCGGCCAGGACTGTCCGCGAACGTGCGGGTCGGACTTCTAAAGACGTCCGCCGTCCGCCTGTTCGCGGACAGATTCAAATTCCCCGCCTCTAGGCGGGGAATTTGAATCGGGAAAACCAGATGTGATGTCAGTGACGTCACATGCGGTCCCTGGAACACTGGAACGCATAGTTCCTGGTTCTGGGAGCCGGATGTGACGTCACTGACGTCACTTACTGCTCCGACCCGTTTTTTTCACTAGGAGACCGGCTTTATGCCCGGTCTTCTAGTGAAAAGATTCTTCCTCCGGCACGATCACACAGGTTGTGATCCTGCCAGAGGAAGAATAGAGATCATCTTCTCGCTGGCGAACGGAGCGGGTCAAACACCCGCACTGCTCGCCGGCGAGAAGATGGGCGAACATCCATGTTAGCCGCCGAACTGTCCGCCTTGCAGACAGTTCGGCCATCACTAGTCCTGGTGGACATGGGGACTAGGAAAAAATAAAATTCTGAGTCAGAGAACAGGAATATAAGGGAATTCCTTCACTTTGGAGACTTCTAGTTGTGGTTTTTGTAGGGTCGTTTCTCCCGCTATGCACGCATATCTGACATGCATCAACAGTGTGAGCTGCTGATGGGGAATGGTGTAAGCAGAAGTGGAAGGAGGAGCGGTGTGTACAGCTGCTTGTGACTTCAATAGAACCTGTCCCCCATTCGGCTGCTTGCAACTTCAATAGAACTCCCCCGGTTGGCTGCTCGCTACTTCATTATGAGCCCCCCCCCCCTCGATCAACAGGGGCCCTGAGCATGAACTTGCATAGAGCCCCTGATAGGCAAGGAATGGCCCTGGGTTCCTGCACAGGAAGTGTCTTGATCTCTTGGAAAAAGGGTCAAATAATGGTTGCTTTGATGAGGTTTGTGTTTCTTCTGTCAAAGTTGACATATGAAAGTCAATTTGGGCTTTTATTGTGCAGGACACTGCAGCATGTTAAAACATACCAAATAGTTAAATCTGGCTTTTTCTAAAACATATCTAGCCACAAGTTATATTGTTTTCTATAAACATAGCAACATAATATTCTGAAAGCAATATCACTAACCATAGCTAACATGCTTTCCTCCAAAACCAATTAAGACGTTGGAAGATATCAAGTATTGAAAAGCGCAGTTTGTAATGACTAATTATTTTGTGGCAAATGTCTGGCAAGAACAGACAGCAACACTTTCAAAGGGAGCACAAGTGGTTCACAAAGAGAAAGAGAAGAATCACAGTGACCTAGTAGTAATGAGATTAATTCATCAACACCCAGATAGAAGCTTTCACATAAGTCGTTTGGCAATTCTACATTCTGGGTGAAAGGGAATAAAACGCAGTAAGCAATCAAGAGCCCTTGTCTCATAAAACACTAAACAAATAAAATAATAACTACATTTTCCAAAAGGGGCTTATGTTCATGTTTTGTAGGCTGTTGAAATGTGCAATAAAAAGATAAATTATTCGTTTTTGGAGGTCTTCAATGTCCTTTAATTACAGTATTTGAGCTTTACAAAATATTAATTAAGACTGTGCTGAAATTCCTAACATATAGGTTTCACAAAACACTTTCTCTCTGTATTTATATGTGCATCGTCTACAATTACTTAGCTTTGGTTATTTAGATGATCACTCAGATTATGTGGACACCACAATAGCAACAGCAAATTAAACAAAAACAGAGTTATTAAGAGTGTCTCATTCAACTAGGTCTTTTTGTAAAGACAAGGCACAGTAATGGAGACTGTTAATATAATTAAGATTGCAAATATTACAATGTGTAAATGATTTAGAATTCATTCATGAATTGAACCATAAATGACAATGTAAGTTTTTGTAAAAGACATTTGAAAAGGAAAACTATTTTGGATTTAGAATATCTATGGTGGTATCAAAACAAACAACTGTTTTTGTAAAAAGGCAATTGTAGGTCAGCTCTAACAGTTGCAGAGCTTTAAATTTACCAAAACATGCATGGCCTAATGTAAAAGTCAGATGAGCATAGACTGCAACTTAAATACAAAATTAAAAAAAAATCATATTATCACTGTATTTTATTGCATGGCACACAGGTTATTTATTGTTTTTAGCAATACGTTTACATCTGTAAGATTTTTTACATTCATTTACTTTATTTATCATCTACTGATCACAAAGGCAGTGTATGGAAATGCATGATCAAATTCATGTTCATGATCAATATGTACACACAAAGTTAGATCAGTTTGGGTCTTTGGTCTGTAATATGTATATTAGGAGATCTCTTACCTTATCTTGTAAGCAAGATAATGCCCCCCTCACAACTCAAAAGTAACCACCCATCATACATAGAGGCATGCATCCATGTGCACAGGTTGGATGCACTGGTTGGATGAAAGCACTAAAGGTCTTAAGCTAGCCATACACGTGTCGATTCCTGAGCGATCGATCGACGATCCGATCGACTCCGGTAAAGTCACAGGCGTCGATCGATCGACCATACAAGTCTGTGCCTACCACCTTAGGCCCCCGATTCCTGGACGATTCTGTTACCAGTCGATCGATTCACAAATGTCAGTCGATCGGAAATTATCCTGATGATCAATCCGTGGGCCTCCACCAACGTCCCTCGATGTGTGCCCATCGAGCAGAAAACACCGACAGGTTGGTTCACTGGCCGATCCGATTTGGGGGCCATATCGATCGGTCGAGGTCGAACGGTCAAGGTTGGCTGCACTCGATTCCTCGTCGATCGATCGGCATGCACGCGCCTGGTGATCGATCAGCCAGGAATCGACCTGTGTATGGCTACCTTAATAGACCAATCCAAAGTGTTGGGCTGTATCTCTACTACTTCTACTACTACTGAGGCAAAAAGCCATAGACTAATAAAATATGGAGGAAGAGCCACATGCTCAGTGCTATGGCATATGAGACTCTTGGTGATTACATGCAAGATGAAAAGTACAATTACTAAACGTACAAGTACTAAACCTCCAAGCAAGCAGCTTTTCATGGCATAGAAAATGTCTGCATTACAGAAAGTTGTTTTATTTAGATTGGATTGTTGTGTGTGTGCATGATTGTTATTGAGTAATCAACCTTATTTTGCATAAAACAAAATGCACTATACATTTTCATGATGTATAACATTTTATGTATTTCCAATTTAAAAAAGCATTTTGTAGAAGGCTATGAAAAGGCTAAAAGGAAGGTGACTATAATGTATGACATTAGGATTGCTCAACATAAAGTTAGTTGTGTTAATGAAAATGTAACATGTGTTAGGTTTATTGGTCATTATTTATGCAAGATCTACTAACAGTGCAGAGGAAAGCCAGGCATATCATGTACCAAATGAGACTATGCTGTTTGACCCGCTATTCCCAGCTACTGAGCTAGCACACTGATATCAGCAGCCAATTAATTTCCCTCAGCCAATAATTAAGTACGTTTTTAATTAGAATGAAGCATTTCCTGCTTGATTTGAGAAGGGCTGAGCAATGAGATGTGTTGTGCAATGAGATGTATCCTGCCATAAAGCAGAGAAAGCGATTAATGCTAAGGGATTAAAAATCTCAAGTTAAGTTTGACTTTGCTGGCTGTATAAAAAATCATCACACCATACGAATGACTTAGTATCTAGAGACTCATTATCATAAAGCATACAATGCGTACTATATTCTGCCTGTGTCTCTTTATATATGTATCTAAGAATATTTCTGAACAGGGGCCATATGTTTTCTTAATTTCTTTGTTGATATGTCGATGGCTCCCCAGATGTTCTATGTCATTCTCAAATGCTATACTCATCACAGAGCTGGCATCACTTCATAAGCTTGTCTCATTTCTTAAATTCCAGATAAAATGTTAACCAATAACAGGCGCACTGCACACTGATCTTCTGCCTAACATTCCCAGATTGAAAGTGTGAGAGTAAGTTGTAGAAGGTGCACATTAATGGCAATTGATGCTTCCTAAATAGTCATTACACACAATTTTTGGTCTGTACTAATATTGGCCAAAGCCAAAGCAATTTAACAACATAAAAATTACTTTACTGGCTTATTGATCTTCAGATACTAGTTGGTGAATAGAACAAGGTAATCAGTGGATCCTAACCTGGGGTCCACACCCCCCTAGGGGGGCAGTAGAGATTGCAGGGGGTGCACACTATAAGTGGAGGGGGTCCTGCAGACTCTGACAAAGAGAGAGGCTGCAAGCTCTGCTTCATTGTCCCCCTTCTCTTTCGCTGTAAGCCAGTCCAGCCTGGGCAGAAAAAACTTGCTGAAAGTGGTTATACCATACTGGACTTAGGCTGGTGCAAACAAACTTCAGCCATCTTGTGGACGTTTTATAAATGTTTACTAGGGATGGGGGAATTTATTTTTGAAAATCTAACTCTATGACTTTGCGAGTAAATTACAAAGCCCCTCAACATGGTATCATTGCTATAGATAGATAGAAATTGTGTACATGCAAGTAAGGAGGGAAGGGACGTTACGCCAGGGCAGGAGCATTGTGACATTACATGCAGGGAAATTTCTTTCAATGCATATATGTGAGTAGGTGTTGGGGGCTTGGCATGTCTTGGACACAGGCAAGGGGGTCTTGGGAAACTATTCCATAAATGACTGATCGCGTATATCTTTTAGGATGTATGTCCTTTGAAATGAAATGTAATGTTATTTAAACTTTTCTTTATTGCTTACAACTTTTTACGGGTAGTTTTAAAATAGAATTTGTATTTAAAATTTTTTTTAGGCCACACAGACATTTCAAACACATGTCACAAAGCAATATGTGTTTTCTAAGTAGCAACATCTGTTATTAATGGTACCCATCTTCATCTACCCAAATTTCAATTCAGTCATGTCTGAGTAGAGCAATGAGGATAATGGAAAACAATGGTTCACTCCCATGATGCATAGGCTTGTGTGTACATTCTGTGTTAGCTCTGAAACATCCAACTTTTCTAAGCTTTTCATTTGCTAAGTAACTTATCAAAGTTTTAAAATTGGCTGGCAAAAGGATTTAATATATATGTTGTTTTTGTTATTTTGGTAACAGAAATGGAAAACACCAACAAAATTTCAGTTGATTTGAATTAACTAAGTAATTTTAGTTTCTAAAACATGTTTCTAAAGAGGAGAATAATTATGCAATCTCACCTCTTCACTATATTTCCCCACATATGAATAGATTTCTGAGAGTGCGCTCATTGTGTTAAACTCATTCATGTGCATACGAGATTGTTCCGCCAAATAAGCATTCATGTCTTGGTCACTTATAGCTGGCATTTTGGCAATGTCGGAATAGTACCTGAAAGCAGAAAAACAAAGCACATAAGTGAAAATTATAATGCATACATACAATCTGTTGTCCAAGCTACTGTTATTATTGTTTTAGCTGTACTTGGATACAGATCTGTCTGTGTAACACCAGGATTGAGCACCCATACCATTCACTCCTCACTGCTGGCTGATTCTCATTCTAATTACAATACATCCAAATTGATGCTGTGATTAAAACTGAGTTTATCAACCTGTTCATGCATCTACAGTTTGTTTCTTGGTGTTACAAATGTACAGTCTAAGTGAGGGAGGAGAAGGAAGATGGAACATGATAAAATCAGATGTTTCTCTGGAATATTTATATTTCCATATTAGAAAGGTTGATTCTCTTACTTTTTACAATGCATCAAGTGTTATATTAGTTATAAAATGTAGGAATACTGGCCATTTAAACTCTAGAAATGTATACCAATCATAATGTATGTAACATGTATATTTTATACCCTCCTTTACTTCCTTTAGAACCTAATGGGGCTAAGTTTTTATATTATAGATGCAAGATGTTGGCTTTATTACAACTGTTGATACACATCATCTGAAATTTCCTTGTGGCTTGAGTATGAAATAGAAGATATGCCCTCCTTTTTATAGTTTTCATACATCAGGAGATCGATGCCAGATAATAAAGTATCAACAAATATGTATCTAATAGGCTAAATAACCCTCTATTACATCCAATCTCAAATAGGAAATACATGACTTGAATTTTAGTGTACATTTATCCTTTGAAGGACAACATGGTGGCTTATTGATTACTATTTTGTCTCTCCATGCTGGGATTCATTATGTATTTACCAACACTGATAAAATTAA
Organism: Ptychadena robeensis; assembly: GCA_036250615.1. NCBI lineage: Eukaryota > Metazoa > Chordata > Amphibia > Anura > Ptychadenidae > Ptychadena > Ptychadena robeensis. The sequence continues at coordinate 86,703,561 of CM070034.1, read as the reverse complement.
ATTAAATTTTATTCCCTTACCATGGTTGAGGTTGTGCTATGGGAAAACGGGTTGACTCCCAATTTAAAGATGTGGTCTTTTTTGTGTGGTTTGGTATATGAAAACAGTTAGAAGTAAATCACTGCAGATAATTTTGGTACTATATAAATTAATAAAATAAATAGATAAAGATGCTGGAAACACAGATTTGTAAATGTCAGGTCTAACGGTGCCTTCTTCACTGATCCCTCTATGGACTGTAATATGTCAGTCTTTGACCTTTTAAGAATATTTAATATGCCTTCAGGTAAATAAAAAATGGATATATTTTTTAAAGCTAGATTTTTCGACCGCTGAGTGCGTTCTCGGCTGGTGGACGGTCAGACAAAAATGGAGTGTGCTTATTAAGATCAACTGGGAATCTGCTGCATGTCGGAACACACAGGGATCTGACATGCCGGTAAATTCACAGCCAATCCCATTACTTGAATGAGGATGGTAATCCGCATCCAAAGTAATGGCCAGCATACAAAGGTTGCCCGGCCGATTCTCGGCACTAGCAGCCGTGCATGGCGTCATCATACACGGTCAATCTGCTGAGAAATCGGCAGCAAAATGACTTGTCTATGACCAGCTTAAGGATAAACCAACCTTTCAGGAGCATGGTCAGGCTCTGTGCTACAGCCCACCTTTGCTGATATAAGGCTCTTGTGACCACCAGAAAGTAATGTTTTGGTGATGTTTTTTAGAGCAATGGAGAAAGCCTAGGAAGTTGCAAGAGGTATTGCTGAAATTGACCCTCTCCCTATGCAAAGCTGCCACATCATGCTCACTGTTAAAATTTTTATTTTAATAATGGGCAGTTTTACTTAAATGATAGAACCCACATAATTCCTGTTTCCCTTGGGAAAGACTGTCAAACGTATAGTTCCTCGTACCTTTGTCATAGGGAACCTTGTGCTTCAAATTGTTTGGAGTGATTTACTAATGTAGCAAACCATGTTCCCTTTGCAAGAGAAAAATTATTTTAAATAATGTACCCTTCTTGGTAAATAAGGTGAGGTTGTGATGACAAACACACAATTATATTTTAGCAACAATCTTATTTTTTAATTTTCAGTTAACATGGTTGGATTTTTTTCTAGAATGGGAATTTTGACCACAAGCTAAGTGAAAATGGCCATGCATAGTGAACATGCACCAATCCTTTAGTGATTCCCTCCCCTTTACTTGTGGCTTGATTTTCACACATGCCATACACATACCAATCATATCATTTATTTTAAATGTCACTATCTGATGAAGAAAATATGATTTAAATCCAAGACTATCCAAAACTCAAGTTTCACTGTAGCCAATTCCCTGTAGATTTTTAGACTTATCAAGAAATGTTGTATTCTTCATGTCCTTCATCCCTGGTGTAATTCCAGTATGAGCGGACGTTGCATGAAGAAGGCAATCAGTCATTGCCATTCGCATCTGTGCATTACTGTCAACTAGTTAATTAGACTCAATCATTTACATATTTAATTTCTTCATTCTGACATTCTGTGCACCAAAGAAGTCTGCAACATGATACATGATTTTATAATTAGAAGTAAATTTGATACACTAAAATAGCTGACAGGTGTCCTGTATACCCCTACTAAGCATAAGGACTATGTTTAGGCACATGCTGAGCTCAGGGCAAAGAAATTGGACACTGAAATCTTACATAATACAAATAACAGTCTAACTAAATATGCAGCAACCTTTCCATAGTTGAAACAGGAATTTGTGTCACGTTTCTATTATATATATATATATATATATATATATCCATTTGCAATAACAAATTGCCTGGAAAAATATTGGCACCTGGAATTTAATAGTGGTAGCACACTTGTGTCTTTACATTGATATTCTAGACCACTCTACCTTTGCTAGCTTCTCCAGGTCACTCAGGTATGAAGGTTTTTAGATTTCTCCACAGGTACCACAGGTACTCTATGGCATTTAGGTCTGGAATTTTCCAGTGCTTTGTCTTAAAACATTTTGGGGTACCTTTTGCTTTGGGTCATTGTCTTGCTTTTGATGTCTGGCTCTTGTCTTCCATAATACATGCTAACAGTATAAACTACCAACTAAGTTCTTTACAGAGACGCTTTATTTTTGTATCAATTGTCCAGAAGTAATTCTGCAAAAGAATTTGAGTTTCACTTCTGGATTTCCTTTTTCTGTGTCAGCAGTGGGGTCCTTCTGGGGCTCCTGCCTTAGCAATCCCATACTGCTGTACCCTTTAGTTTGAATTTGTCTAGAAATTGGTCAAGGTTCTTTATCCACCGTTCATACAATTTATTTTAAGATATTTTCTTTTTGACAAAATTATCTTTAAATGTTTTTAAATGATGAAATGTTTTTACATCCTTACATCAACTTTCATCATATAATCTCGCTGTAAAGTATTCCATTGTTCTAATGTCAACCATTCTATTTATAAATTGTGTATGTAGGAGGATCTTTTACTTTTCCATCTTTGCTGCAATAAGGACATATTGCATCATTTTCCCTTGCTTCGTATCCTAATGTATTAGAAGCCCCCATCAGGTGAGTATATATTTCCAATTGTATTATTGTCCCTATCATCTCTTCTGGGTCCAAAATCAGGGGGCATTGCCAGAAAATATGTTCCAATGTCCCCTTCTGCATCATGCATATCCAACCGGATAGATCTTATGTAGCTTTTCTTGCACATAGTACCAGCGATACAATATCTTATACATATTTTCCTTATAAAGTGTGCATATTGAGGTTTTCCCTGCATTTTCCCGTACACCTTTCCATTCATCCATCAGTAATTAACTCCGCAATGCCATTTCCCACCTATGCATATATGCAAACTTGGGAGGTCTCTCTTGGTTTCCTTCTATTAATATTTTATATATTGCTGACACAATCCCGTGGCAACAAAAGAATATTTGTAATTGTCACAATTTTTGGAGAAATATGTTTCAGTTTCTGACAGAAATTTCAGGGCTGCCATGGCTGTATAGACACACACACACACACACACACACACACACACACATATATATATACCCACATGCATATAGGTAACATACTGATTGAGCAGTTGCCAGTTCATTAATGTTTTTTTTAACAGAAGGGAATGATCTCCATACGATTTTAATAGCTCATTGAAGTATTGTGAAGTCTTTGCTTAGGGCCCCTATACACCTTTAGATTTCTCTGTCAGATTTCCTTTAGATCTCATTTTGTTTTACCAAAACCATGTAATATGAGGGACTTTCTAAACCATCAAGTCTACATGTGTTCAATCGCAGAGGACCCTATACTACTATACTACACAAGTCAAATCTGGCAAGCTGGCGCACCCGATTCCTTGCCAATCCGATCCCGATCAGATGCGGGAACGTGCACGGCATCCGATCGGGTTGGGTAGGAATCGGCCCGTCTATGCCCAGCTGTAATGAAGTGGGGGTTTTATATAATTGCCCAAAATAGGATGCTTCAGTTGATTGTCTTTCTGAAATTACCAGCTGTTGCTTTAAATCTGTTTTAGGTGAGAACACAGCAGCAATAAAAATTTAGAGTTAGAGTTTATTGATTTTGGCTAATAAATGTATTCATTCAAATTGTTATTTTTTTTTTTATTTCAATAAAACGTTAAATCAGCTACAGGAATCCATACTAACATTACCTTACTTGTTTATTTGGAAATTCAGAGAATTCAGAATTCAGAGACCAATTTATAGATGTACAGATGTACCGAAGCAAAATGGCATTGCACCTGCTGCTGCTGTGTGTCAACATGATATGTTTAACACTGCACAAATCCTGTCTGCATTAACAATATATTATGCGCTGGGGAAAAGGCGCATTCATTATTATGCTATCTTACATATTGTGTCACTAGCACTTTGAAACATATGTGCAGCATGACTTTATTTACCAGGAGCCTTTTATATTCCAGTACTATACTGATTTTCTCTAATTCTTTTGTACAAAGAGCAAATATTTAACCCATTATATAAGGATTTCTATTTCCATGTTTTTGTTTATGTATCTGTTGGTAAAGGCCACAGAGCCGCAGGAAAACCTGCATACTATAGACACTAAGGGAGCCAATTTCAGGCTACATGAGTTGCAGTGGAATAGAAATGAATGGCAGTTATAAAATAGAATTAAAGCTTTTCACATCTATATTTGTTTTACGTTTATTTTATGTTTATGTAAAACTTTTTTCATAAACTTACCTTTCTACCCAGTTTTTATAACTTGGGATATCCTTGGCATAGAGAAGCTTGTTTGACGGTGAATCTTTGCCTAAACGGTGTTCTGAAGTTGAACATGAATCCATAAATGTTTGAGCCACCACAGAAAGGCAAGCATCTGTAATGCTGTTCTTGTGAATGTCAAAGACAAATTGAGGGTTTTTGATAACATTTACCCAGAACCTCAACGGTAAGCTGACAAGAAAAACAGATTGTTCAGTAAATAACTTGAGTGGAGCGGAAATAAAGCAAGTTATTAAAAAAATATTATCACATCACAACATGAACTTAAATTCCAGGCAAGACTGGAGCATACCCAGATTGGGGTCTAACCAGCAGAATGAATAGTCTCCCGCTGTTTGCCACTTGGAATGGATCACTAGATTATTTCTATTTGCAGAAAACTGCATTCAATACTCCGTGTAGTAACAATGTTATTTGGATACATGAAAAGCCCAAAAAATATTTTGGCTTTCTGCTTTAAAAAATAAATCTAAAATGGTCTATATATGTTCCATATCTGTAATGCAATCAGGGAACAAAGAACCATAACAAAGAACAGCAACTAATTGCATATGATGGTGCAATATTGCAATAATAGGTGTTTAACTGGCGTTTTTGTTTTTTTGTTAAGGTCTAAAGCCGACCATAGACGTCCCGATCTATGGCCGACATTTAGTAGACTCTTCACAGGGTGGTGACGTCACCACGCTGTGAGCAGTCTGCTACAGAACGGACAGGAATCCTGTGTGTTCCACTAACACACGGGACTCCTGTCAGACTGTAGTCAATTAACTCGGAGGGGGAGGAGACTCCCCCTCCGAGTTAACAGACTGCAGTGCAGGAACAGAGGATCGTGCAGAAAAAAACCCAGCAGGACGGATCCGTGTGCGATTCGACCTGCCGGCTTTTTTTCTACAAAACTCAAGGTGGGCTCCCTCATAGTTGCGGCCGACCAACCTTTATGTGCTCGGCGGGAGCGAGCACGCAGGTTGGTCTGCTACAACTATGGCCGGGAATCGGCCCGTCTATGGGGGGCTTAATACCACAATGTATTCTTGCTTGTTACTAAATGTGAATGAATGGACAAACCTTGGTCAATTGTTATTAGAACAAGTAGCAATGTCTAAGGTTAGCCGTTAGACTATCAGTAAACTTCAGCTATGGTTTATGACAGTCCACTTATTCTATATAGTCAATCATATAATCAAGCTGTGTTTCATGATATCAATCCATTCCTGTATATATTTTTTATTGCATGGCTTTTAATGGCTGTGAAAATGATTGTTATCCACCCTTCTATACATACTAGTGCCAGTAAAATATTGGGACTGTGGGATGCTTCTTGTCCTCTATGACAATGAGATGGATCAGGACACAGCAGTGACATATACACACAGCCTGGGCACCAATAAGTGTCTGACTAATGAAGCATTAGCATATTATTAACATTATCTGCGCTTTTAATCTCAAACTGATTGCAGCCACTCAGACTAAATGAGCAGGAGGTTTATTTAAAGGGGATGAGGGAGGGGAGAGAGGAAATGAAGAAATTATCTCCTTGCAATCAGATTAAATTAACTTTGAGTCACTTGTTATAGACCTTCACATCAATGAGTCTGCGATACAGCCTTCAGTGAGCCCTTGATCATAGAGGAAAATACACTGTCATTCTCAATCACCAGCTCTATGGTAGTATGTGACACAGCAAGATATGGATCTTGCATAATTGAATATTAAGTAACAAATCTCAAGCCTTACCTCACATTGATATATGCACTTAAGCACACATTTTGTTAAAAATTGTAACACTTCCAGACAAGACCATACAAATAAAAAAAGTAATTCATATAAAACTCTAGTAATCCAAATGCAAAGAAAAAGCACTTTACAATAATAAATCACATGCCATGATATTGTTGATTATATGAACCTCAAGCAGTTGACATTTCAACAGAAATTAGACAGTATCATCATCTATTGTGAAAAGTTATTAAAAACATTATTTTAGAATCTAAATAGGTAAATTCTTATTTACATATGTTGTTCATATTAAAAATTTAATTTGCAATACGCAGAAATATCAAACTACAACAGAGACAAATGATATTTTTTTATCATATAGTTAGCTCAGAGCATTTACATATCACTGTTATAAAAAAGAGATCTGTGCTAAGCCACAGGTTTCAAAGTGCAGTAAAGGTGTAATTTTAAATAACAAGACGTTTTAAAGGGTGAGTTATATGTCTCCAAAACACATTGGTTTCTGCACTTGATTTTCAGAATAAAGCTTTTACTGAATTTTATAACTGCTGAATGACAGTTCTGAATGGCTTCTTTTACAGTTTTGTTTTTTTCAATCACTGTTGACTTTGAGATCCCTTTAAATTTAGGAGTTGCCTGCTTGAAGTACTGAATGCAGATGTTCCCTTTCTAAAAAGAGAAAAGGACTTCTGAAACTCAAACTTAATCTGCTTTTTGAATGAAGAAGTGTTGCACACACTAATACAAGCAAGGAAAATGTTGATTTCCCAGCACTGATTAAGTGTTGATTTCCAAATATTAACTTAGGTTAGGTTAAGTTGGGTCAAGTTCACCCTACTAAACACCAACATAGGTTAGGTTAAGATTAGGGCTCAATCAAAAGATGGGATTGGTGGTTAGGGTTAACTTGGGTTAACTTTAAGTTCAGGCTGTGTTAAGGATCAAGTGCATTGTATAGTTATTTGGAATTGAAATGGGTATACTTGGTTGAATTAGGATAAATGCCAAGGATTTACTGTATTTGTTGGACCATAAGACACACCTGATCATAAGACACAACCAATTTTTAGAGCAGTAAACCAGAAAAAATAAGTGTTCAAATGAATTGCATCACGTCATTTTCCTCCCACATGAAAGGAAGAGGGGGGCTGAGGGGTAACGGCTGAAGATGACTATCCTCTGCGTCTGTGTCTTGGGAAGCTGCAGCTTGAGTGCAGCTTTCACACACAGGCAGAGATAGATGGGAGTTCATCTATCACTCTCTTTTCTTTATTGTTTATATCAGTGGGACTGATATAAACAATACAGTTGAGATGGGAGATCCAGCCATGGGCGAATCTCCCATATGACAGCTCCTCCACCTCCCCGGCTAATCTTTTTGCCAGGATAGCTGTCGGGAGCCATATAAGGCACAGTCTGAAAAATACGGAAGTTTCAACTGTACCGTAAGTTAGGTGTTTTGGATTTTTTTTGTAAACGTTATACGGTTAAATTTCAGGGTCAACATATAATTTATGTGACATTTAGCTGTCAGGAACATCTAGATAATCAATGTTTTTTTTAAGCACTGTGGCAATCGTAGTCAATATGAGGTTTAATGGAATATATAAAATCTACTTTTGATGTTGTTAAATGCTGAAAAGTAAACTACTTACCAGTTGCTTTTCCAGGTGTGTCGAACATGGGGATCATGGATATTGTGCTTATCAGCTTGCTCATCCAGAAAATCAAACATATATTTGATGGCTAAGGGAAGAGCACTACCCCGATGTGCTGTGCTGAATATAGTCTCAAACAAGTCATCTACAAATTTCTGTAATGTGCCCTGCATCAAAAAAAACAATACCTTTGTAACAATATAATAATATATATCATGTTATACATTTGATCTTAGTATATTATGATCTAAAAAATAAAGTAGTAGCAACATGTATGTATGTGCTGTTTAAACAAATTGTTGCAAAACAAAAAAGCCATAAATTAAACAAGCTAAATATTGTAGAACATAGCTGAGAATGCAAACTGCATACTGACTATGACTGCAGTGCAGCATTCATTGCTCATCACTGAATCTACTGCAAGAGTCAAAATCTATTATACAAACGGAAAGAGCTGCACAAAGTTTCTGCTGAGATGCTAAGAATTTTAATAGCTAAAAAAATGCTATAAAAGACAAATATACAGTAATACAGTAGATACCTTAAACTGCTTATATAAATGTTTGTACATTCAACTATATTTGCAAACTAATTAGTTAGTAATTAGTAAATAGAAAAACTAATAATAATACCGTATTCTCTCTTGGTGAATAAAGATGTGCCAACATCCCAATATTTGTATACATAAGAAAAATTAGTTAGTAATTAGTTAGTAAATAGTTCTTGATTAAGTTCTCCTCTCTGCCTCCAGACTACTCAAAGAACCCCAAATACAATTGTCAAGAGCACGGAGATGTGCCAGGAAGCATGCACATTAAACAAACGTAAAAGTACCTTGTTTTTTGCTCTATAAGATGCAACCCCTACCATCAGGAGAAACGTGTGTGCATCCCATAGAGTGGATAAACAGCATATCTGAGCAGACAATACAGCTGACAGCCTGGAAACAAACACTCACTTTAGCTTTCAGCATCCTGCTCCTTCAGAGTAAAACCTGGACGTGTGAGTCTACTGTTTATTGGGGAGGAGCAAGCTTTTGTCTCTAGGCAGCTGATTCTCTAGCGGTTAATTGCAGCGTGATGCCGAACATTACTTTTGATGGGGACCTGTTGGTCCAGTGCCATCCTACCTGTGCTGCAATCCTCCCCAATTCGTCCAAGTGGGCGAATCCGTTTTGTGGCTGGGTGATCAGCACAAATGGCTGCAAAATTTCCCTCGGATCATAGCGCTTATGGCTACCATAATATATATATAATATAATTAATAATATATATAATTATAATCTACTAAACACAGTACATGCAATGATGTTTGCATTAAATTGGCAAGCATTGGCACAAAATTAAAACAAACAACTTCTCTCATCTACATTTGGCTACGCTTACACTTTGAATCCTCCAGTTGGTTAAACAGTAAAATGTGTATTAAGGATATTTATGTAGCCATTTGCTAAGAGTTCTACTTAAAATAGGCAAAAATTATTTCCTATCAAGAGTACACTTTTTTACTTTGCTTCATAGGTTTAAGACTGAGCCATTATTCTGATATAAATAAATTTAGAAATGTGTGTTATGGAGTGACAAAAAAACCCAAAATGAAATTATCTGTTAAACAAAAATGTAATCAAACGGTTTTATGAAGATGAAAAATTATTTGGGCATAGTGAAGGAATGAATTTAATCAAAGCTGAATTTTGACAACACCTGCTTGTGTTATGCAAGTTTTAGAAATATGAATATTCTACTTCTCAAAGCACCTGCACTTAGTGAATCCCGTTTGCATAAAGTTTAGCAAGCAGCATGCATAACAGTATTATTTTTAATACACTGGGAAATTTATTTTGGGATTTCATTTTTTAAGAAACCCCCTCTTGAAAATCCTACTTGAACCATGAAACATTCAGTTCTAACAATAGAATACACAGTTCGGGGAAATATATATAAATAGTTTTACTGCCAATGGTTAATTAGTTCATCTGTATTTCTTCCAGTCTCATTCTCTTATGGGGTTCTATCTTACAGGGTTTCTACACTTGTATGCTATATTTTTTACATTTCTATGTTTCAAGGAAATCAACCATCAATTTTTTTTACTACTGTCAAATGTATTCCACCACCCACCCAAGAAACCCAAGTCAATTTGTCTCAACTTCAAGTCCAGAAGTAATCAAGAATAACAAAACATACTGTATATGTTAACTCTTTTGCTTTTGTTTGTTTTCTCTCATTTAAAACCGAAAATCTATCTATCATATTCAATAGACATCCAAAGGTGTGACACCAAAGTTATTCATTACTTTTAATTGTTTTAGGTTTTAAACAAAGTGCAGATTAATGTCATCACCACTATTTGGAACTAAATTTCAAACTAATTGCTCACCTTTAAAGTCCACTGGGGATTGGCCACCCCCTGGGTTTAGTTCCAACCCTTTCCAAATTGTATTTCTATAAACGGATGTGGTGAGTCAAGGCTACCGTCGATCCCATCCCGTATTCTTTCCATCACCAATATTTGTTTAAAAATGTGTGGAAGACATTTTATAGATAAAAAATTAATCATATAACAGATAAAATTGTTTTGATGTTTTGATGTTTTTTTAATTGTAACCCCATTTCCATTTGGGGTTGTTATTATGCCCTCTATACTGTTGTAAAAAAATACATGTACCATAATAAATGCATCCATTGCCTTGTGGTAAGCATAGTCATTTAAGGTACGACTATTTCTGATTTGCAATAGCTTGTGTCAGCCAACAAGAATTTATCAGGTGTTGTTCTACCCGCAGCAGACTAACTACTGGTTAGTTTGTCAATGGTAAATACAACAAATGCCATATGAAAAAAGTCTCATAGGATAGGATTACAGACTCTGTCCCACCCACCAAACAATCACCGCGCCCCCAGGAAAGCATCTCCAGTTACTCCGGAGTGGTGGAGAGTTTACCGAGGGTGGGGGGGG
>CM070034.1:86680286-86692918 GCA_036250615.1 Ptychadena robeensis | reverse complement strand
GGGGGGGGGGGGGGTGTGCTCGTGAGTTACAGACCTCCTGCTCCTTGTTGCCATGCCTAAAACCACCATTGATACAACGTACATGTTCCATCATAGCTTATGGCAGTCTCACTCTTCCTAATAGGTAAGGAGATTTAATTAGAATCAAAAACAACTGTTTACCTGTTAAGCCACATAAACATTATTTAAGCATGTACCCTGTATTGTTGACATACCTTAGTAGCTAGCAATCTTGTTAAATATATTTCTGACACCATTTTGCTACCTCTGTCCCCTTCTTTCTGGTCTCCATGTTCATGGTTCTTCACTAAATGCCAAACTTTGACTCCACTTTCTAAATCCGGTGTTATCATGGGTGTGCGAGAACGGAGACTGTCAGGGCTTCCGGTGTATTTGATCATATTCTCTGTAACAAACAATAAGAGACACCATTTTAGGAGAGGTGCACTTTAAAATGTACAGCTTGCCTGGGCTTACTGAATAGTGAAGTGAAAAAAGCAAGGATGACATACAATTCACAACGATCTGCACATTTCAATTTACTGTACCATATTCAAAGCAGTAATTACTGGCTATGAGGGTAGAATACCTTACAGAGATTACTTTAGTTGGATTAAAAACTAAGATGTTAATTTTCCAACATGTATGTGTATTTCCCAACAATGTTAAAAGCTTATTAAGTCAGACTGCACCAGTGAATGATGGTTTCTATGGTTCTATGACCTGCTTAACCAGTTAGAAATAACATTTAATACTGAGTACATCTTAACTAGAGAAAGGTAAATTGTTGTGACATATTTTTTCTGACCACTGATCACCTTTAAAAGATTTCAAAGACATTTACACTTAAAAACCAGTGTGCGTACATTGGCTTCAGCCCTTAAATGGGTGTTGTCAGTAATGATAATGCAGTATACTTAAAGAATATCTTTAAAAATGAAGCAAAGGGTGATCCCAAAGTGACTTGCACAAGGACACTTCTTCCTTATTGATGTTTAATGACATGATCTCAAAATCTGCAAATCAATAGCAATTCCAAAGTGGAACAATCAATCCCCATCTTATTTCATGAAAATAAGATGAAATTCTCATTTACACATTTGTTTATGAAAGCTAGAGTATAAACATTGAGGACCTTCTTTATTACCTCCAGCGCCTTATGGTTTTAGATAAGATTCACACGTTTCAGGCTCCAAACACAGAGCAAAAGTTCTTACATACTTGGTGACATTACCTAATATACGTTTTGTCCCTACTCCAGTTGCATGCATTCATCACAGCCTTTAAAATTTCGACTTGGTACCTCACAAAGAAACTGTGTAGCACCCTAGGCCCTTTAAAGGTCCTGGAGGGTCGTGAGGACAGATCATCCTTAGCGACACATCTGCTTTGTGTTCCAGTCGTATTACCATTAACAGTGCTATTATCAGGGACTAAAAGGCTATGATCATCCATTTCGAATTTTGTATAAAGTCAGTTAATATTTTTTTTTACATTTTGACTTGACTAAGTAAACTGATTCAAGGTATATTGCGTTAATTGACTTGGTGAGTAAGCAGTTTGAGCCTTTACAATTGACGCCAAATGGTATTTTCAGTAAAGCAAAAAATTGTCATGGTAATGTATACTAAGAAAATGTACTGCAAAAAAATCACAGAAGAGTGATGGAGCTTAAAAGCTTTAAAATAATTTACGTAAATACTTTAATAAGTATAGTCCCTATAGGAACCAGATTACTAAGAACAAAAGCGATTTTTTTTACGTAGAAAGCATTAGCTATAATATGGAACAGAAGAACAGCATTTGCATAAAAAAAATATTACATTTGCTTAAGCATGACAATACCCAAATGCATAATATAGTGAATATATTTTCCATTAAAAAAGCCCCTCTTTTTCTAGAGTATTCTACATAATTACTGTAGAATAAAACCCATGCTTTAAGTCAAACCAACTAGACTTGCTGTATTGTTTTTGAAGACCATTTGGCTAGTCTTCTGCCTGGCTTCTCAAGTTGGATTATAGTTAGAAATATTTTCAAGCAAGACATTGTAAGTTCAGTAACATATTACTTCAGCTATGCCATAAATGACAATCTTCGTAGGCTTTAACCTCCCTAGCGCACTGCTGAGGTCCAGATTTCTATACCAAAAGTGCACCATAGACTTCAATGGTAAATTTTTCTTTATGTTGTAGGTTAAATAAAATTAATAAAAAAAACACAGAAATCAGGGCACAAAGTTATGCTGCTATGTACTAAACATCTCCCAAATAAAGTCACTGGTGCCCCAGATGTGCCCATTTGCAGTTAACCCTCTCTAACCTGGTGTGACGGATGTGGTAAAATCACACCAGGGAAGAGAGCTTTACTGCAAATGGGCACATCTGGGGAACCAGTGACTTTATTTGGGCGATGTTTAGTACATAGGTGCACATTGAAAGCAGTTTTCTTCATAGAAAACTGCTTTCATGCAATTTACTTTTCAATCATCACATCACTCGGAGGGGGCGGGGGAGAGACGGAGGAGCTGCCAGCCTGCCTGTGACATTGGGACACCGGGACAGCGCAGAACTGTGAGTTTGCACTGCCGGAGCCCCGATGTGTGCTGGACGGCAGCATCTCGTCCAGTGCTATACCAGCAGTAGCAGCGCTGGACGAGATGCTGCCGTCCTGACCGCTAGGGCGGTTAACAGTTTTTATCATCACTTATAAAACGAAATAGTCTCGATCTGAAAACAGTGGCTTCATAGTAAGCCAAATATTGGTGCAAAGTAATGTACTAAGAATTAATATGCAATAATTAAGACTGCATACAGTTAATAAAAATACATATAGGGCTACATTTACTAAGCTACTATAGCAGTGTGTCCTAATACTTATTGTTAGTTTTTTTCCAGGTCCTATTGGCGTTTAATGAGTAAATAACAGTTACTTTTAGCAAAGAGTTACTTGAGCCAATGGGGGAAGCAATAAAGTAACTGTTTATTCATCATCCCTGAATTTTTGCAGTGTGAAGGCAAACCCATTGCGAAGATTGAAGTAAATTTACCCAGAGGTCAATTTAACCAACTTTCAGATAACTGAAGCTAGAAGGCAGAAGAAGAAGAGAAGATTTAAGGAAAATGCCATTAAAAAGCCATGTAAGATTGGGAGTCTATACACAATTTATGATAATAAACAAGAGTAAAAGAATGGAAATGGACAAGAAAAAAATATCTATCTCCTAAGATATTATTAACGTGATGAGCTTCTTGTTCAAAAAACTATAGTAGAATGTGACATGAGTACATAAGTAAAAAGCACATTTAAATAGAGGATGTGTAAGAACCATTTGTTGTATGGATAACAGATATGATAGTTTGAAATGATACTGTATCATTATTATTCCCAATTCAACAAGCATTGAATGGCGTCATTTAACAGCTACCTGTCACCTATCTGACAAGAGACATATGACTGTGAGAGCTTGTCAAATCTATTACCACTTTACTTGGTATTGTAGTTTTCCTGTCTGACTCACACGTTGGTTATTAGTTTTCACTCGTGTTTTAAACTAAGTCCCACAAAGCGTACTGCAAAGAGATCAGCATGAGATACAATTTAGTGTTGGATCTGCCAGTCACAAAACACTTCTTTTGTACTGCTCCAGTTTGTCTGATTACACTCTAAAAAGCAGTTGTACTGGAAGCAAATAGAATGGTACTTTATGACAGGAGAAATTACAAAGAAGGAACGTAAAGAGGAACTCCAGCCTGATAACTTGATTGATATACTATTGATAATTTAAATACCAAAACATTTCTTATTCTGTTCAGTGACTCTTGCAATTCATATACACAGCCACATATCAGAGCCTGGATAGTGACAGTGCCTTTTTACTGTAGTGTCACAGAAGACAGTGACCAGTGACAGGATTTGAAACAGAAAAACCGAACTGGAGCATCTCTTATTTGTTATTAACTCAATACAGCTGTCAGACTGCAACATTTTTAACAACAGTCCTTTAACCTTACTGGCTGTCTGATTCCCCCAGGAAATGATTACACTTTTCATCCACTTTTGTCCCTTACTGCATGTCACTGGTGTCATCAATGAAGGGGGATGTGAGTATTTGAGTTGTGCAGCCTGCCTACTACCTCAGTGTCACTGATGATATAGGGAACGTTAGGGCTGCCCATGCCTATGCCTGTATTACCTGACAGGCATAGGGGTCTAAAGAAGCCCCCAATAAGAAGCAATCCCTGACCAACATTGGTGAAAGACCCAGAGCCACACTTGGGAAAACCACCAGGGAAGGGGTTAAATTATTATTGTCAACTGTCATACAAATATCGCTTCATGCTTAATCAACAACACTATATTTTATCTGCTTTTTACAGTTAGTTATTTTACTCCTGTAAAGTGTCATTAGCCCAGAGAGGCAAGTCCTATAAGCACCAAGTGACACCATCTCACTACCAGAGGAGGGGTAACACCAAACCTAGTGACAACACATATTTAGTTTTGTGTTCTTTCCAGATGTCTAGATGTTTTTTCTTTGTGAATTTCACCCTCAACATATATAAATACAAAAAGTATGTTTTTATGTACCGTATTTTCCAGCGTATAAGACGACTGGGCGTATAAGACGACCCCCAACTTTTCCAGGTAAAATATAGAGTTTGGTATATTCTCGCCGTATAAGACTACCTCTCTTCCAATGCACACCAAATAAAAAAATGTATGTCTACTCTGACTTTCAACCCACAGATCTCCAACACCCTTAGAAGTCTGATCTTTTTTTGTATTAGTAAGGATAGGATAAGTGAAAGCATGTATGCAGCAGAGTAGTGCTTTATGCTAATAGGGAAGCAATATTTTATAGGGGGCTTTTAGTAGAAAGGATTGAGCTCAGGGACCTGAACATTTGCATGGATGTAGTCTTAGGGGTTAACTAGTAAACCACACATTTTCAAGGTTCTACCATGCAGGGATTTAAAGATATATGTGTTCAATGTAGGCAAGTTAAATGTTGCATATAGGAGTATATCACTGGCCATGAAAAAGCATTGTCTGATAGCTGGACTTGTAACTTATAAGTGTTGTAGATAGAGGGGTGAAACTCGGGGTGCAAGTAGTAGTAGGTGAGCATTACTGACCCTGAAAGTTTCATGATTATACTATTAATGGTTTTCGTGCTATGAATGTTCAAAATTATACATTTTAGTTTTGTTTCTACAGCAGTGGAAAGGGGGAAAGGGTGTATTCTCTGTGGAGAAGCATCCCGTAGCCATGGTAACACTGCTCTTTCAGTGTCTTCCCGATGTCTCTCTCCCTCTGCTTCTGTCAGCCAGCACGCAGCCCAGGGAGCACAGATTGGGAGCAGACCTACTAGCTCCCCTAGATGGTCGCCTGCACCCCCCTGCCAGCCACACCCGGCGTATAAGATGACCCCCGACTTTTGAACACATGTTCCTGTGTTCAAAAGTCGTCTTATACGCGGGAAAATACGGTATGTAAAAATATACAGTCCATACAGTTATAACTGTAAATAAAAGTGAACATCTGAGATGGGTTGCTATATTGTCCGATATACACTCTGTGTTCGGAACTAGTTTCAGATTTTCTAAAATAGCCCATGTGCAGCAGCAGGGGTGTAGATTTTTGGAAAGGCTGTCTAGTGGTAGAACACCTGCCATATGCCATTGTAAATATTTTTTTTCTTTTCTGAAAGTGTATTTAATTTTTTTCTTACCAGACTTTGAAACAGTGAAGACACTGATCGGTCAACATTGTATTGCACTACAGATTTCCTATCACATTTTAAGACCTGATACTCAGGGGGCACAGCCAGCAATAAAAACTGAGAGGTGTTTTTTTTCCTTGCCTACTTTTTCCAAAACTAACTAGATACAATTTAATATTTGCACGTATTAAAAGTGCCTGGAATTCTGAATATGCAATTCAGATTCTCAAATGCAAATCAAACATTTAGAAATTCACTGATTCTCCCCATTCAATCATCACTTCTTCGATACTTTTCTTTTCATAAATATTGCCAATTCTATTTTTAATTAAAAATATTCTGGCACCATAATTTACAACTGTATTACATTGCTCAATATTAATGATTACTTCTTGAATTCTTCATAAACCGGGCACTTGAGATTTTTATGGCAATAAATTATAGGACCTCAACATTTTAACTCCTCTACAGAATCTCCTTATTTCCAATTTAAGGGGTAATAATAAAACAGTATTTTTAATTTAATAGAAATATCCACATACTGTGCAGTAAATCTCCAAGCAGAGAGGTCATTAAACCAAAAATTGGGGGAAGTACCATTGCAGTATTTCTAGCAATGCTCCAATGAATGAAATTAATACTGCTAATTACACTCCTGTAAAGTTTAACCATGTTTAATGATGTATTTTATATGGTTATTAACACACAGCGGCATTACTGATGATTCTTACATTGTCTTAAAGAGCACTGTTAATGCTTCCTGGTCTTCATTATAATTGCTGGGTAAGTGTCATGTTCATTTAGACACCGACTGCTGTATACGGAAATTAATTATTATTTCCATCCTCCAACTTTTTTCCTAACTTGGCAATAACAAGGAACGTAAGGGGAAAATATCTTTGAAAAGGTCACAGTGTCTTTCATTAATTGCAGCAACACTTCAGAAATTAATATTAATGAGACTTCTTGGCTCATTCGCATCAGTGAATGGTGCTCCCCAGGAGATTAAGTGACTGCAGACTTTCTGTTATCTGCAATGGGGGGACTGCATTTATCCATGTTCACAGAGATGTAAAAACAATAAACTGCATGTGACTAACCCCATACAGTTAAAACAGAACCAAATTTTTTTATAATTAATTTAGGCATATAAAAGCTACTTAAGACAGGTGTCCCTTTACCAATTGCTATAGCAGCTAAAGTTTTTACACTTCTGTTTGTATGAAATTGTATTCTATTATTTTACTCACAGCAAATAGGTTTGCCATACAAACAAATACCACTGATACAATATTTGAAAATACTTCTTTAATGCTTGTTAAAACATATCTGAGCAGTTACGACAGCTATTGCTAACTATCAAAGATGTTTAGAAATTCTCTTGAGATCTGATTTTTGAGTGCCACATACTAAATAAGATTCTTAATTTAAGGTCATGAGATCAAGCATCAAGTCACGCTGCTATAGTTCCACAGGTTCAACTTGGAGCATTAGTTTTTCATCGTTTTAGTGAATAGGCCCATTGTAGATCTTTTGACAGAACAGTAATGTACTGGCATCAACATCACAATTGCACAAGAAATTTGTAAAATAATTGCTAGGAATTATTTCATTCTGACTGGTTAAAGATGTAGCTATTAAAATAATTTTCTGTTTGAAACATGACACAAATCATAAATGCATTAGCACTGAGAAAGCTCTGTAGGCATGTATCTAGAGAGTAAAATCAGAATATCCTATATACCTTTATATATTAAATATGTACAGAAAATTTTACAAAAAAAATCTTGTAAAGAATTTACAAAAAAAATCTTGTAAAGAATTTACAAAAAAAACAACCACTAAAATTATAAAAAAGTAAATTATGCTTCATACAGTGATATTATTATAGCAGCGTACAACAGTAATACTTAGTATGGTATGTTCACTTAATTACCACATTAGCCTTCACAGCCTTCTCTGATTTAAGGATAGTTATGACAAAGAATGTACCTGTTTTAGCTACCTGTTTAGCCTTCACTATTATGAAAAAGGGAAACTCCACTAAAACCACTGCTTACTTAAAGGAATACCAAAACATCACTCAGGTAGTACATCACAATGGCTGTTGATCCGAACAGTGTTACATGTACCAACCAAATGTTAAAACGTGCAAATACCCATGCCTCCCCTGTCTAGAACTGACAAAACTTGAAAACAAAAAAACACCTCAAATTCTAATTTACCATTAAGCATGATTTGAAAAGCAAATATGTGGAAATGTTTTTGTTTTTTTCTGGTCTGATGAGATCTATACAACAAATCCACAATGGCTGCAGCAATACTAGGTATACAAGCTGATGAAATGCTTCTATATTGTGTTGATTGGAAAGGATATTTGGAGGTTGTTATTATGCTTCATTTGAGCTATCTTTGTAGCTGGTACCTGGGCATTACTCTTGGCCATTGGACTGTAAGCATGTTAGATAAATGTGCAAAATATGATTGTAGAGTTTGGAGATGACAGCAACAAGATATTCACTAGAACCATGATGATGATCATTGGGAGACATTGTGTATTTTCATCAGAAAAGTAATAGTTTAGAAAAGTAATAATTAACACCCTAACATGGCTATTTCAACTTTTGGTGCTCAATAGACATTATTTTCTAGTATATATAACCTAAAAAAAACATCATCATGCAAAGCTAAATATTCAACCTAAATCTAAGTTATTAGTAATGTGTCATAGGATAATATGAAGCTAATTGTTACAATTTGTCAAAAGCTTGTTACCCCTGAATTCTATTTGAATTTACTATTGCTAGATATTGGTTTGTAGTAATATAAATTATATTAATAGTGTATTGTTCAACCACCTGCAAAAGTCTAAAGACTGTAAGTATCCTTGTGCACATTTAAACTAGCGATAGTTGAAGCATTGATCAAAGCGGTAAAAGAAAAAAAATATTCCCTATAATTCCTTCAATATGTTCACAGTTTACCTTTAAGCAACCCTTTCCTTAACAGACAATGTTTCATAAAAAGTCAAAAGTTGCATATCTATCTTCTGTTTTACATTTTAGAAGATAGCACTATTATTATTGACATACAATTAAAAAGTTCAGTTAAACAAACTGTATCACTATGCAAGAATGAGAAATGTAGACATTCCGTGAACCATTCACTCATATATCTTATGTATAGAAAAAAAAATGTAGATCATGTTATATTTTGACACACTAAACTTTTGGCAAATAAGCCATCAGAACAAACATGTCATATGGTCAGCAGTTCAAAATAAAACACTGACTCATCTAATACACATTTTCACAGTAAGATTAGGACTTGAGAGATTAGAAATTGCTGTAGAGTTGTATATTATGTGCTAGGTAAAGTATTGAAGTTGTACTTTACAACAGAATATAGAAGAAACCTACAGATCAATATTTCCTTCAGCAGTCTGCTTACCAGACAGTGTGAAAAAGTTTGTTTCAGCCAGTGCGTTAATGTACCAAAGGAGATTAATTGAAGGCATCAACCAAGCTCCCTGTACAGCTCTGTTGACACCACAAATGCCTCATTACATTCGGTTTTGTAAGTGACATTCTCAGCAAAGAGGTTGGGGGTTAAAAGCAGAACCTAATGATCCTTTAGATCCTTGATGCTAGTAGACATTGCATGCCAGTAATAACCAGCCTGAACACTTCCCATAATCCAATTCATCAGCAATGTAATAGCTGTGGTAAAATAAAATTATTCTCAATAGTTCAATAGTAAAATGTATTTGTATTGAAAATTGAACAGAATTAGTCACAATATGACTGAAGACATCCCTGATATTTAAGTATCAACCTTTCTCGACCTTGTAAATCCAGAGGAAACCTAATATTTGAGGACCCCTACTATAACCAATTCAAAGAATGCCTGTAATTCATTTAGGGTAGTTTGCCACTCTTACAACTTAAAAGACCATTGGGCCAAAGGATCTTAGGGAATCCTTAATAGGATCCCTAGGTTCCACCGTGGTTGAGATTGCATGCCTCAGATGAATAGAACAGAGAAAAGTAAAGCTACCGATCAAATCACAAAACTGGTAGTTCCCTTAAAATCAAATTATGTAAACTGATCATGGTTTATACAAAAGATTAATGAATCATTAACGCAAAGCTGCTTTACTTCATCTGCTTTTGAAAATGAGCAAAAGCAGATGCCTTCAAGTTAAACCAATAAATAACATAACATTCTGTAATTGCACATTTCCTCTTTGAAGTGTACCTGTCAGGAAAGTAAGTGTTGGCTTCTAGTGAAGAGCAGCACATGCAAAAAATACAGGCTAAAATTTTGCGAATAATTCCACTATTATTCGATTTGATATTAGAAAAAAAACAAAATTCGAGTGTATGGGCATGCATTTCAAAAATATATTCGCAATTTTAATCACAATGCGATTGTGGTATTTATTTTCACATTGTGATTATATATTTGCAATGCATGGCCATAAGCTACCCAGTGCGTAATATCTTCGACATTGTGAATATCCGCCGCCATATTTGCGAGATTTGCAAATTCTCAAATAGCCGATATTTAACAAATATATTCGCAATTCGTATATTCAATTTCATAAAAATGCTAGCTGCCTGGCTGTCTAAGGATTAAATTACTGTGTCAGATGTTCTTTCTGGAAGTGTTTCGGTTAAAGGAATCACAAAATAAATTTTAAAGTAAGATCCACCTCCTCTACACCTCTAAAAGCACAGTACCAATCGAAAAGAATTAGGCAGTACATAAATATATTTGTGGTAACATATTGTAAAAGTGAATACAGTCAAGCAAATGCAAATCAAATCTTGTATACAAGAGATCAAAATGACAATATGATATGATAAACATTATAAAATCCTCTTTACTTGAAAGTATTTCAATCTTTTTTTACTGAAAGATACTGATGAAGTATTTCACTGCTTCCCACAATCAAACTCTGTGGATCAATCAGTTGTAAAGGACATGAAGCTTGTGTTAGACATCATAGAAGCATTTCATATCAAAATTGACGTAAGCCGTCCTCCGTATAAGCGTTATGCTGATATGGTAAGAGAAAGTGGGATAATATCTGCTGTCACATCCAATTAATATTCTTACAAACATGGCCTGGTTTTAGCACCTGATGGGTATTCTCTGTATTTTCCTCTTCTTAGTAATCTAACACAGCACAACAGATGAAACAAAAGTTCTATAGACACCAGATCTATGACAGACAAGAAGCATGTCTATGTAGGTGCCTTTAAAACTAATAATAATGCCAGTGTGACTGTAGGAAGATGCAATTTGTTGTGCAGATAGTTGAGAAAAAGCACAAAGGAAAACTGTTTGGTGTAATAGTGTGTGACGGGCACTGCTGGGATTGCTACGATATTACATGTTTCTTTCACAAAATGCACATCATTTATTAAATTAATGCATGCAGCTCAACATATTTGAGTCATCAAAAAAAATTGGAGTCTGGCCAAGCAAAGCCTGCTGTTTCACACTGATAACACATTACATTTTTTAAAAGGAAATGCTCATCACAACGAAATAATCCACAGTAGAAATCAAATGTAATTGTTGCCATTGTTCTTAACCATTGGTAAATGTAACCTGCTTGGTTACAGAATGTTACTGTTCTTCATTCGTCTTTAACTTAGTGTTGATATTATACTTTATATGTATATTTAATATGAAAATAACAGCTGCGTTAACAATCTTACCATGATATCTACTGAACAGAATTTGTTTTAGCAATTTGCAAAATAAAAAAAACCTTCTCACCATATCTGCTCGCAGATGTCCTAGATACAGTAGAGTTGTTGACTGCATTGTATTCTGTTACTTGCTTAGACACCAGTGCTACCACTGCACCATCTGGAACCTGAATGAAAGAACAATACATACATATCACTTAGTTGTTTACATATATTAAGTTTGTTACATTAGTTCCAGGGTACCCAATCACATCCTTAGTGTTCCTTTAGCAACCCAG
Organism: Ptychadena robeensis; assembly: GCA_036250615.1. Classification (NCBI taxonomy): domain Eukaryota; kingdom Metazoa; phylum Chordata; class Amphibia; order Anura; family Ptychadenidae; genus Ptychadena; species Ptychadena robeensis. The sequence goes on along the minus strand of CM070034.1, from coordinate 86,681,192 downwards.
GGAACATAACAACTGGGACCCCAGTGGTAGCTTAGTGTAACAGAGGAGGATACACCTGCAATATGTATTTAATTACTAGACAGGGGGCACCTTACAAGTATATATTGAGGGGTCAGTGGAGGGTGAAAGGGGTAGGAGGACCTCAGGAGCCCTGGGATGGCCATTTTCTCTGCTCACAAAGCATTCTTTAGGAAATATTGATATAAATTCAAGCTTTTACTAACCTTCCTGTGCAGGGGACCCCTACAACTAGCACTCCCTTTCCCCCCCCCCCCGGCCTGAGGACTCCAGAGAATGCCTATGCACATAACTTTTTAGTGAGCTCCTCAGATGAGTACCAGGAGATGGTGTTTGGTACTCACCCCATATGTAGGTAGGTCTCCCTCACTGTCCTCTGCGTCAGCCTCCTGCATGGTAGATTCTGCTGCAGATGAACCTTCCTGTTCCTAATTGAGGCTCCTGTTAGCTGTCTCCATCCACAGGTCACCAGCTGGCTTTGGGTCAAATGTGCCCCCAGTAATGTTTGAACCCACAGATCTCATCGCCATTGAGCATTGCAACAAAATCTCTGTGTTCAACACAGGGATTTAAGTGGACATGTAGCTAGGGCTTTTCATATGCCAACTCCCTGACTTTCACCCCCCCAGATGCTCCAACAACCTCTCATAGCTATTAATGTTTCCCTGTGGTTATCCCAGTGACAGAAATTGTATGCGTTTAACAATAAAAACTGAAAAAAATTGTCAATCTTAAAAATGAGACTCCATCCAAGCAATATATTATAGGGGGCTTTTTAGTAGGAAGAACTGTGCTCAGGGACCTGATGGATGTAGTCTCTGGGGTTAGCTGGTAACCCCCAAAATGTCAAGGTTCTACCATGCAGGGGTTCAAAGATTTATGAGTTCA
>CM070034.1:86668638-86678774 GCA_036250615.1 Ptychadena robeensis | reverse complement strand
CCCCCCCCCCCCCCCCAAAAAAACAAATATCATTTTAACGATTGTTATTTCTAAAAACCAAATTAAGTTATCACCAGGCAACATGATTCTAACATTTCCTGTGAAACTAAACACAGGAAATATGAATAATCAAACAGAAATGTCTCAACCATAATGCGGTGTTATATAGGGAAATGCCAAAATAATAGGCTGCTAAAGCATGTAATTTTGGTGTTATTATGGCTTAAGTAATAATCCCATCGACTGAAAGCAATAATACAGTTAATCTTGCAGAGCTGGACTGTAGCATTAGGCCTGGTACCTGGGGCTGGTACCCAGCAGGAGCAAGTTTTTTTTTTACCTTGTGAACTCTGGAAAATACACTATGTTTGTATATTTTTGTACAAGATACTAGCATCCAGTGACTAGTCCTAAGCAGGATATCATTTAACCTGCACTACCAACAGCCCCAACAAGGAGAAAACAGCAGAAAGCACTTCACTAGATCAATAGGAAAAAGATTGCTTTTTATACTTCCCAGAAAAAGGCTTTTTGGAGGAAAAAATTAATGTAACTATTGTACTATACGAGCAAACTTGTTGACAAATGGTAGAAAAGATGCAATGGATTGTATGAAGATGGTATATTGGTATAATTGTAATTGGTATTGTTGCTAACTTACTAACTAACTAACTTACTAACTTACTAACTAACTAACTAACTAACTAACTAACTAACTAACTAACTAACTAACTAACTAACTATCTAATGTAATGGAATAAGGATCAGAAGATGACTAAGTTCTCTCACAGAACTGCATAACACAGCAGAAAATGGAAGTAAAATTTTAGAAGTTGTTCAAAATTTCAGTTTGTTATGTGGATCGTTATAAGATCACTGAACATTAATTTTTTCATGAACATGTTTTTTCTGTACCTTCAGAACACATACCAAGTCTGAAAAAAATAAAATAAATGAATACCAACACCATAACTACAATGTATAACGAATGAAGCAATAGGTGAACCGCACTATTGTTAAATTAAATGACCATCTGAAATTAAATCACCATCTTAAGGGGCTGTTTAGCAACCTGACTCTATATTGTACTTTTCTATTTAAGACTTTGTTCACACCCATCTGTTTGTACATGCATTGCCCAATGCAGACCCATTATTTTCAATATACTAGTTCACACTGTGTTGTGGCATGGTGCATTTTTGAAAAAAGCTCACATGCAATGGATTTTTTGCAGTATTACAGCTAACATCAATATCATGTTACCATGCGTAGTGAGTTTTACTGCATTTACTGCCCAATGGAAGCAGATGCTTCCAAATGGTATCTTAGAAATACGTTATGATCTGATGTAAAGCAGAGTTAATATAAAATTGCAATTATTAAGTAGACTTTGCCCTCCATTGCCTTGCCTAGGTATTAACGCCTGTCTGCATGATTTCATCACTGATGGTAATCACTTTTTAAACTGTGCTTCCTGTCCCAGATTTCTAGTCCATGCCAGCAGAAAATGCTCTGACATTTAATTTACTGGTATTGCCAAAAATGCACTCAGGGCTCTTGTTTGAGAGGCTGGTCGGCTTATCTCCAAAATTATTTGCACTTTAATGAACAGAGTGAGATTTCTATCAGGCTCTAGGCTGGCAGAGGTAGCGGACAGACAATGCCAGCAGCAAGAAGGAAAGAGGCCATTCTTGATGATTGGCAGCTGGGTGACAACAGAAGGCTTATCTCTATTATATAGCAATGGGCTGTCTGTGCTCCTTTACCCTTATTTCTGTCCTTGTGCTCCCCCCTCTGCCTTTCCATCCCTGGACACATACTAGTTTGTCTGCAAATCCTAAAGACACGAGGACATTATTCTCTGGAGCACATATAGGACTCAAGACACTATTGTATTTTCAATGTTGCTTTCCAAAACCTTTATCAATACATTATTAGATGCAGGTTTGTGATATATTTAAACTTCAAAAAATTTATATTTTTTCCCTTAGTGCTAATATTTGTAACTACTACACCGCAGCACATCTAATAATGTTCAAACACCACAACTTTTAACGTTGAAATGCAATACATTGTCGTATAAGTTAATAAATATAATATGTGAACTGTATCTATATACTTTAAATGTTCAGCCAATACTAACACCTGAAGTAAACAGGATTGTCTGGCTGTTCACTCCTACTGCATAGTGAGATATTTTGCTTCTAATGTTTGTATTTATTGACGTGTACTGCATGGCACTTTCCATTTGTGATGACATAGACTTCGGAACTAATTGCCTATTATTTTCCAAGTATTACATATGTAAGATGGAGTATGTATACTTACAATATATAGTTAGTTCTGTATAGGGCATGGGCAGGGACCCTAGAATAGAAGCATATTTATATTCTTCCTCAACTTCCTATACACCCAACACTTCCCCGCCAAAAGTGTTAAAGCACAAAATCTCCCCAAAAATCTCCCATCACTTTCTGGCTCTATGACAATTTGTGGGACCATGTTTCACTAAGGTATAAAAACCCACAGAAGATCCACATCTTCCAAAACAACAACAGAAATGTTGTTGGTTTGTGTAAAGCAGTTTCAAGATCCCTTATTTTGTATTTTCATTTTGCATTAACCTGTTTGTCTGATGTTCACCATTACACTATAAGTCACTTGATGGGTCATTTAACTTCTATAGAACTATAGAGCCTGTACAGGTATTGTTAAATTAAATAATACTTTTCTTTGATCTCAGATTTATCTTTTTAATTAATGTAATATGAGCTGCAAATTTTTTTTTTCAAACCTACAGTACATTAAAGACGCTAATACATTTAAATGTTCCGTATTAATACAGGTTAATTGCTTGTAATTATTCCATCTTCAATCCAAAAGATGTATAATGACACCAAAGATAAGACATTCATGTTTATCTTTCAACTTTTCATAGTCTTGAAGTAATATGTTTAATCACTGTGCAAATGGAAGAATTACATTTATTAACCCTTTTGTTATGGGGAAGAAATTGGCTGGTTTCAGCATATCTAAATGAGTTTAAAACAATATGTAAAGGAAATTCTGGACATTTTAGATGTCTAAGGGGTATCTTGTTTGTAGGGCAGGGTAGATTGTAGACTGTAGCCATGGCCACTACCTTTTTAAACCCAGAGAGAAAGATGTAACAGATAAATGATTTTTAGAAGGCATGACCAGTCCAGATCATTCAGTAACCAGGAACCCAAAACTGCATAGGCTGTTTTTATAAGTTAAATTCATAACTGGAATTTGTGCTAGTCACTCCCTATCTTGTTTCTGTGAAAAGAGCTACGGTAATAACATTGGGACGTTTAATTACCAATAAATTGAACACACAGTCAGGTCCATATATATTGGGACATCAACGCAGTTCTAACATTTTTGGCTCAATACACCACCACAATGTACTTTTACTGCAGACTGTCAGCTTTAATTAGAAGGAAATTAATATCCAAATCAGGTGAACGATAGAGGAATTACAACAGTTTGCATATGTGCCCCCCACTTATTAAGGGACAATTGACTTCTCAGCTGTTCCATGACCAGGTGTGTGATATTCCCTCATTCTCCCTATTAGAATGTGCAGATAAAAGGTCCAAAATTCCACGCTGAATTATAACTTAATATGTGAATGACTTTCTTTGTTTCTTCATCTAATTTTCTCTCCTAAACTATGGGGTGAGTCTTATGGTTTGGTGCATCTTATAGTGTGAAAAAACAGTAATTTACCTTGAAATATTTAACACAATCTTATTTTTAAGTAAAAAAACATAATTCAAACAGCTAGCCCTAAAGGGTTCAGCCACCCCACCGCGTTTAATTGCTGCAGCAATGCATAAACACATCCAATAAAAAGCAATGCCAATATTTTGTTAAAATGCTCATTGATACCATCTGCAACGTGTGACTTACTTTTCCTCCATTTTCAATCAGAAAAAAAATCTTTATTAACCTCCCCACCGGCCAGCCCCTACTGCCACGCTACCCTGATGCTAGCAATGTGGGCTGGGAAATGAACGCTCCTCCATTATAATGTGGCGTGCCCCAGAATAGAGGTGGCTGGATAGAGAATTGTTGCAGCTTTCTGAACCCCTGGTCGGTTTTGATGATCGATTTTAACAGACTCTGGACGATCTGGGTTTGTCTCAAATGCAGGGTTAAAAAGTTAATTATTCTTTTCCTCGTTTTGCTAACATCACAATCCTACCAAATAAATATTTAATATAGCAGGCATGAAAAATTAGGCTGTATTGCCTAAAGTACCTGATAGTGTGCAATGACATTAAGTCTCTTCCAGTCATTCTCTATCTTTGTTGTAATATCTTCATCCTGAAGGATCATCCGTGCTCCACTTGCTTGTTTCCATTCTGTGAAATATAGTTTTGTACCATAAATAAATGTAACTAATACGGTCATAATATTACAGTATTTGTGTAGCTAATATATTGATAAGAATGGACCTGAATTTAAAAAGTCCAGGTTAATTATATTTATTAATTATGTATATTGTTTGTCTCTATGTCACTACTGTGCAGTGTTCTCCTTACTGGAAGCCATGACATGAGAGAGCATATCGCTGCCTCAACCTAGATGGTAAACTTGATGAACATAAGATATTGCTCAAGGCCAGTGTAATTGCCACGGTTTTACATTAAAGGGCTTAAGCTCCCCATACACGTTCCGACTATTCTCCCAACCGATTTTTCATCCAATCGGGTCACCCGATTTTAACCTAAAATGTTATGGTCGGTCGGTCGGCTGGCACGAAAAATCGGAATTCAAATTATCACCGATCAATCAGCCCGACCCTATTTATTAACAGCAGATCGACCAAAATTTACGGACAGGTCCGAAGCAGTCCTGACCAATTTTTCGGACGATTTTGAGAAATCAGGATCGGTCGGGTACATAATTCCGCATCCGATTAATCTCCCGATCGATTAATCTCCCGACCATGTTGGTCGGTCGGGCAAAATTCGTACGAAAAATCGGAACGTGTATGGGGGGCTTTACTATTAGTTTTGTGTTGTTTATACATTTCTCCAGCATGTCAATCAAAAGTTATGTCTTGCTGCCATTGGTATTCAGATGGAAACAGATTCAACCTAGAAACATTACTGTTTAGCCATCTTTTTAATCACATCTGCCCAAATTGTTGAGATCTACTGCTTGGCTGCATAATGCTATCATAATATCATAATGCTAATCATAATGATTGCAAGCTAAAACTGTGTGGGCACCCCTGTATGAGGGCTCCTTCACACTAGCAGAGATGAAGCTGTGGTGTGATATAATACCGCAGTGCAGTGTGGCTGGTGTTAACGCTAAGGCTTTCTATGGAAACCTGTGTATCTTTCACACTGACCCATGCATTTGTGTTTCCTGCTGCACACATACACAGTAGTGTTCCCTCTGGCGTACCACATACCAGAACTTGAAAGGACCCTTAGATTTTTACATATCTATAACATGCAAAATGTATTGCGTGCAAATTTGACAGAAGAGTAAAACAACAACCAACTGAAGTTTTTCACTCTAAGGCTATGTTTCCACATCCGTCAGAACCTGTCGCTTACCCGGTGATAAGCTTATTGCTTGGCGGGGATCCTGACAGAGCACATAGACTTTACCTGTTTGGCGGATGTCTAAACACAGCATCCGCCGAGCAGGTAAAGTCTGCATTACTCCACTACGTTCAGCCTTGCATCGGTGGAACAGATCGGCTTGGCATCCGCCAAGCAGGTATGTGAATGTGCTCCGTCTGGACCTCCCGTCAAGCAATACGTTTAGCGGAGGGGGTCCCAACCCATGTGGAAACCCCCCCCCCCCCCTAATAACTGAAGATTGTTGAGTGTACTGAAAAAAAAAGAAAAGATTTTCTTAGTACAACTTAAAGGTAACAAAGTTTTTAAAATCTGATTAAAAAATATATATATAATTGCTGTGAAGGTTTAAAAGACATCTATTTTTTAGTAATGTCATTTTTCCTAATGACATTTTCCAATAAACTGCTGAAAAACTCAGCTAAAGGTGACCTCTAAAAGGTATTCATATTCACTAAGTATAGGAAGAGGAAAGTGTGTCCTGTACATTCTCATCAGATCAGTGAGCTTCTTTAAGCAAGAACAGTAAAGACAGACACTCTCCAATCCAATCTGTTTTTGCTCTACCTTGTAGAGGCAGAGAGAGAGAAAGGTAAGTAAAAATCCCATTATCTTTATCTCTCCTTCCAATCAGAAGTGCCGATGAATGCAAACTCAGAAGACAGCAGCTGTGAACTCTTTATATTTCATTCAGAAGATAGTGTATCTTTCGCCGCATATGTGAATTGTTGAAATTCTGTGCTTCAAGTATTGCAGGAAGCTGCAATTCAGAGAATATCCTGAATAAAAGCCAAGGACACTGGAATAACATGTCTACCTGCTGCTTCACAGTTTAGGAATATAAAATTGGAGCTGTACAGGTTATTTTTAGCCATGAACTCTGTGTATTAATTTAAATATAATTATAGCTTACGTTAAAATAATCCTACAAATAAGCTTTGTTTCCCTAAATGCAGGAAAAAGCTTTTATTTAAAGGGAGTCAACATATATATGATACCAAAAAATGCAACAAAAATTTACAACAAAATTACAAAGATTAGAACTTGAATGGTGTTTACAGGGAAATGTCTTGCCTAAAGGTTGACCTTTAGGTTGGAAGTTTAGAAGTACTCATGTACCATATTTAAACTATAAGTGCATGATTCCTCAGCAATGTAATGCTGGCAAGCAGGTCCTGATGGCGGAATATTAAGTAAAATTCACTTAGTTGTACCTTGGTTGAAGTCCCAAACTAATGCCATTGCCATCTCAAATAATGACAAAAGCTAGAGTTAGTTACAGGGTCATTCTATACTGTATATGACGTAACATAAGGACAAGTAACAATTCATATATAATTCAAATACTAACGCATGGGTATGTTTGTCAGTGTAAGGGTACATTGACACTGGCGGTTTTCAACCCATTAACGTGACCGACCAGCGGACGCCACATTAGGTTTTCCGGCTGCTGTGCCATAGGCCTTAATTAGATGCCCTGCAATTGCCTGCACTGTTTTGCAGACGATCACAGGGAGTCGTTTCTCCCGCGGCTGTGGGAGCACGCTGTTGGTTCTCGAGCTGAAAGCAGCTCAAGAACCGAACTAAACTTAGCCTAAGGAACCGAGTCTAAACTTAGCCTAAGGGCCCCCTTACACCTTTAGATTTCTCTGTCAGATTTCCTTTAGATCTCCTTTTGTTTTACCAAAACCTGTGGTCAATCGCAGAGGACCCTACACTACATAGTTGTTGGTAGATCTAAAGGATATCTGACAGTGAGATCTAAAGGTGTATGGCCAGCTTAACACTGTTAAGAAGCAAACACAATAGGTCATTGCTATTGTTAAAAACATATAGAGAACTGTAAATTGCTTAATATACATGTTATTTATTTTAACCCACCACTGTTGGTTTTATTCCCCAACTTCAGGTAAATCAATCATTGAGTAGACACTTACTCTGTCAGTAACTTAGAAAGGATGCATTGTTGGTGCAATGCATGCTACTGTAGTTGTATGTTGGATTTCCATTCTAAATTTTAACTGCTTAAATAGGTAGTAACTAAGGTAAGTAGGGAGAGTAATATATAAAACAATTAAACTTATAATTATTGCATCTACGGAATTATAAAAAATCAGTAAACAGAATACATTTGTAGAGATACAGATGCCACATGCATGATGACAGATGCCATATGTATTTACCTAAATCCATGTCTGCTGCCTTTGGCCGAAGAGAGCAAGGTAAGTTCTTAAAGATGGTATCCAAGATCTTCTCTTTAACTTGAGTTATTGTGTCACAGTTAAGGATTTTTACTGGAATCATGGGGCTGTTCACATTATCGGGGTTAACACAGTTAAGAACCTGAACAGAAAAATACAAAATCTGGTAAATCTTTCACAAAACCACACAATTTATTTCTAAGATGGCTATTCATCTTTGGGTAAGAACAGAAACCATTTCTCTTACCACATGAATGACACCAACTCTCAAAAAAAAAATGGGTTGATCATCTAAAGGAGTTTAGGTTGTTCACATAGCAAGGAATAAGTCACTATGCAAGGAAATGTAAAACTATATTGCCTTATATCAGGTTTATAAGTTTTATACGTTTTTGGAGATGTCCAACCTTTAAAAATCTCATCTATTTTCTGATGTACTTAGGGAACAGATGTAAAAGACATGTTAATATTTGAAAAGATAGTCTGTTTTCTGGGTTGATAGCTGTGGTATTTCCTCCCTCAGGCTTCATGTGCTCTCTTGTTCCTTCATTTCTGTCATAGGTGGGTATCTATCATGTACAGCAGTGTATCCTATTCATCAATTCAGTCACAGCCAGCTCTCGGTAATTTGACCTATTCATTTAAGGAGCCTAGTGGGATTTCAATTAGTTACTGAGATCTGTAATGTACTCTGTGCAGCACATAGCACAAAAACTCCTGCATATGACAAAAATCATTTGCAATGTTTGCTGGAATTCTGAGTCATGGCAGGTAGCAGACTGGCGCTTGATCACCTCAAGTCACCTTTGACAACTTTTCTATAACAAAGAATTTTGTTAGAAATTTAACAAAGGTGAAATATAATTCCTAAACATTGGCTGTTTTCCTGCTAACATCTAGATGTATGAAGAGGAATGTATTTACTCAAGTGGCACAATTCTAAATGTAAATGTTACTTTTGTTTCACATTTAATCCTCCTTAAGCATGAATGAGACATGGATGTACTTCTTAAAGCTGGAATAAGATGTGCTATTAAAAACACATTGCTTTGGAGCATAGTTAATTAGTTAAGTGCAAAGACACTCCTGTCTTTGCACTAGGCCTATAACATATGTCACAAGGTCTTCACCATATGTTTACCATTTTTATTGTTGGTTGGAATTTTGTCTCAGTCATTTTAAAATCTGGCAAGCCAATAAAGTCTGGACAACCTTAATTTAGTGCATTAACACATTAATTGTCAAATTTACCAAGAACAAACATCTATGTTATCTAAAAAATTGCCCATCTTATGAGATCCAAAAAAACTACAAGGAACTTTTTTGGCCTATACTGGCTGAAACAATATTTATCAATAGTTCAAAAATAATATATTTATATTAAGTTGATATGAATTGCAGATATCTTATCTGACTTTTCTGATCCCCATAGTTGTCTGTGTGTTTTATTACATGGTTTTCTACATTACTGCATAGAATGATGACTAGTGCCCGCAAGGCGGACAGTACGGGTGTTTGACCCGCCCCGTTCGCCGGCGAGAAGGAGATCCTGCCGGAGGAAGAATCTTTTCACTAGAAGAGCGGGCATAAAGCCGGTATCTTAGTGAAAACCCGGCTCGAGAAGAACAGGAAGTGACGTCAGTGACGTCACATCCGGCTCCCTTAACCAGGAACTATGCGTTCCAGGTACCAGATGGGATGTCACTTCCAGTTTTTCTGATTCAAATTCCCCGCCTACACGGGAATTTTAACCTGTCGGCGAACAGACGGACGGCGGACTTCTTTAAAAGTCCGGTCTGCCCGTTTGCGGACATGTTCGGCCATCACTAATGATGACACATAAGTCTATATACTACAATTTTTACAATTTTTTTTTAATGGCATCCAATAATATAGCTGTCACTATCACTGGCTGGGAATATGTGACGTGATTCAGTTCCTGCCTGACTTAGGAGGGAGAGGGTGTTACTCTCCCTAGCAGTGTCCCACCTCGCATATCATCTGCACAAGCGCCCCCTCCCTCCTACCTCTGCCCAATTTCCAAATCCCAGGAACAATCCATGATTTTGTGCAATCTGGATTTTGCCGGGAAAGCCACATAAAAAACTGACTTTCCCAGCCAAAACAGGAGGGTTGACAGGTATGTCCAATATCCATATGTAGTACACTACAATATACATAGGTCTAGAGGACCAATACAATCTGAAGATTTTGTTGGTACATTATAAATAACCGTATGATAAAGAGCTACTGTATATGCCGGTGTATAAGACGACTTTTCAGTACCTTAAAATCCTCCCCAAAGTCG
>CM070034.1:86641985-86668538 GCA_036250615.1 Ptychadena robeensis | reverse complement strand
TATATGCCCAGTCGTCTTATACACCGGCATATACGGTATTCAAAATGAACAGGCTGCCATTACACGTGCATTAATGTACTACAAGAGTGTAAATCTAGCCTAAAATGTTTAGTTGACAACTTATCAACAAATCAATTAAAATCCTTTTTAATTTACAATTAACAATTGACCCTTAGAATGATATAAAAATTAACACGTTGTTTAAGGTTATCAACAGTATAAGTTTCCAAAGACAACTCTGGTTACTATTATATAATCACAGGAGAAGAGAAATGAGAAAGCATTTTTGTTCTTAATTACAGTGATTGCAATGATATTACACCAGTGACTTGTAAGTTTAGCAGTTAACATTGTTAACCTTACTAATGCTAGGAAACGACAAGAGCAAAAGAATCATTCATTAATTAATTGGTGAAAGGGATTTCATACATATTACGACTACCTGGGGACACTCCAAAGCCATAACTGCAAAATGTTCACAAGCAATCAGCATAAATATTGAATGATATTACATTTTGTAAATATTTTACCAGTCTGCAGTTAACAATAATTTTCTTGTATGAAACAGAAATGATGAAGCTTGAACAGACATTGGAAATTAATTATAATTTTTATGTTTAAGCTAGTAATAAACACTGAAGGGACATTAGCAAACTGATTACAAGAAATTAATTAAGCAAATATATTCTTTTCTAATATGTCAATTGAATTGTAAAACCTATTCTAAAAAAAAGGAAAACGTGTCTTTTATCCACAATAATACTTATGTTGTACAGATGTCACCCCCACCACTGCGGTCCTAATACCAATTGACCCATAGCTTTCTTGCCACCCTGTTCACTTAAAAGCCCACTGGCAGCTTTGTGTTGATGTACGTTGTAGCTAATCATAGTGGAGGTTTTTTTAATGTTATGTAACAGCCCTGCCATAAGGAATTGGCCAAAAATTACAACCTCACCCAGGAGTGGTAAGTAAAAACAGCAAGTAGGGCTGCCCTTAAGGTATATCTGAAGACCAATTTTTTTTTATTTGGATAGAGTAGGGAAGCAGAAGTTGTTTTTGTCCCCAGGGACCCCATCCCCCAAAGTATCACATGGGAATCACTTTGTGATACATAGGTTAGTGGAACAACTGAAAGAAGTGTGGTGACATCACCACGCTATGATCGCTCGCTGGCAGAACGCATGCAAATCTATACGTGTATGGCTAGCTTAAGTAATCTATCTACAGAACACAAAAAGAAACTATTATAAAACTTTTGAAAACCAAAGAGGTAAATGTGTTTTATTCAGCTGCATGCTGCCATTATGTATCATTGGGGAAGAAGGTCAGGCCAGAGCTGATCATGAGGACATGAGGCAATTAAAAAATTACCAAACCAATTTTTAGTAACTATTGAGAATACATATAAGAAAAGTATCTAGAAAATGTTTTAAATTCTACCCTTCTGGAACGAATAGGACCAGAAGGGAGAATTTTTGGGGGGAACCCTCCTCCCCTAGGATTTTAATAGAGCTTTGGATTTAAATATAAGTTATGTGATTTCTAATACCCATTCCCAAGCTCCATTAAAATCCTAGGGGCATCCACAAAAATTCCTCCTTCTGGTCCGGACTATTTGTTCTAGAAGGGTAGAATTTAAACTATTTTCTAGATATATATGTACATGGGATGAGTATCTTTTTGAGAATGAACTTATCATATACACCAATACTTTGGAATTTAATTTGTACCAATGTAGCAAACAGACAATAGAAGTTCTACATATAAGAAAAGGTTGACTTGATTGACTACTTGGTCTTTTTCTTGCATCACTCTTCTGTGTTTCTATTTCATCGGGGAGTTGTAAGCTAGCATAACCTTCTTTTACCTAATGCATAACCGTTTTTTTTTGTTAAATTACATACTAAAGATGTATTTGTATGTATGTATACACACAAAAACATTTGCCAAGCTACTGGTTTAATGGGATGCTTTTTTTTTTATTTGTCCCATTAACAATAAAACCCCTTTTCCTAATACAGTATTATTAAACATGTAAATTAGCCTATACAAATAAACTGTAGATTAGATGTCCTTTTGTGTTTGTCTCTGAGTAACAGAACTTACCGATGTCTTGTAGTCAATCTGTTGTCTGATAAGCTTGTCTTCACTCAGTGAATAACGGGCTTCTCCGGTTATGGAATCAATGGGGCCTTTTTCCATTTGCTGCTTAATAGCACAGAACAGAGAGAACAGGGGCTCTCCAGCACACTCCTAGTAGAAACACAAGAAATGTGCACATGACAATTAAAGATCTGTGTCACCTTTTCCTGGCAAAACAATAGAGAGCAGAAGGCAAAGAATATACATGGTTCCTGCTGAACTGCAAACAAGTTTTTTAACAGAAGCTATTTGGATATATTAAAAGTAATTCAGATAAAATTATTAAAAATGGCATATTCATTTTACAAAGCTCTAGTAGTCCCTACATGTATTGTAAAACACTTTTTGTTATGGAACAGGAAGCATGGCTTGTCTATCATACCACCTGAACACAACCTATGCCCTGTCTCCTTTGGTCTATTAGTAACCCTATCTACAACACCTCTTCCATAGTCTCCATTCCAGAACCTTCACTTTAAAGGTAGCCATTGTTTGAAAATTGATACCTTTTTTGCTGAATCGATCGACCAGAAATTAGGAAATGGAACATAAAACCCATCAGTGATTGGACATGTTGGTTCAAGTATGTTCAAATATCTGATGTGTTTTCTTGGTATTTTTAACAATTTTGTATGCAATGGTACTATGGAGCATATGCACAGGACTTAATTGGTTCTTAATCAATCACGCTGTGTGCTGCTACAACTGACCAATGTAAAGCTTGTCATACACGCAGCGATCCCTGTGCGATACTCGAACGGCCAATTGCTGCGGATGGTCAGTTGGAAAATTGGAGCACACCCTTGATCAGCCAGAGAAAAACAGACATGTCCTTTCTCTGGCCACTCACAATTTTGGGCTACGTGGATTGCAGCTCCATGTGAGCAGCTGCATTCCCCTGGAAATATTGCGGGCGATCGAACGAGCACACTGATCAATGCGGATCTATGTTGATATATCAGTCTCACAAGCCAAAGGAATCAAAGATCTGTCAAGAAAGAGTTGATGTCTGTATGGCTAGCTTTAGAGATGACGTTGTCTACCATATCATCGTAAACAGCTGAAATTTATTGCTTGCCATTGTGTTTTTCTTTCACTAATATCATGCTACATAGAAGATATTACACTGGCCGATTAGCAGTAGGAGCCAGTGCAGATCTCTGTGAAAGTGTGGCTGGGTAATCCCATGGTAATTACATTGCACTGTCACTTATTACATAATAATTATATGTTGTATTTTGTTTATATAGGAATGAATACTGTAGAATTGCCTTGGCACAGCTGGGCTCAGTAAACCTGTTTGGGAAGCATATTCTAGCTTATGTAAGCTTCTGAGTTGTTTGCTGATCCCCCGCTTGTAGCTAATAGAGTGGAGAGCCAGACAGGAAAGCAGGAGACCCCAGCTTTGCAGGTGTGAGGGACACATACTACATTGCTTATGGTCGTAAGCACAGCAGTTTGGAATATGTTTATGCAAAATCATCTTTGCTTCTCACAATTAGAGTTATGTAAATAAACCCAGGGATGTTAACATGGTTTAATTTACCTACAATTTGTCAGGCAGAAACAACTCTGCAAGGATAACTTGTATACAAGAAAAGTGGCATTATGTGTATGATGTAGGTAGGATAATAAGAACATCTTGAGGCTGAATGTATAAGAAAATGACCCCAGCAGGAGCAATGGTTTGTATTTAACATCTGACTCATTTCAAAAATAGTCTATGGATGAGGCAGTTCTCTGCACTGCTTCTTTATGTGACATGTGTAAATGGATATTGTCATACTTAGTGTGTTTGTTGCTAGAATAGTGTCCTAAATATTAAAAAAGCAATGCTTTCTTCATAGCCATTACTTGTAAACAGCTTTTATTTGAATTGAAACAAAAGAGACAATTGGAAAAGAAAAGGATCAACACAATGGTGTAATTTAAGTTGTTATTTGCAAGGTAATGGGTAAAATGATAGGTAATCAAACAAGGGACGAGTATAGTCTGTTCTGTTATTCATGTTATGACCTCCATATTTCCTTTTATTTCAGAAATATATAACACTTGTTTCATCTCTTCAGCTTAACAGAAAGTGATATATATTTTCATATATACACATATTATTCACATATACAGTATATGTTGTATAATTATTGTATATAGTTTACTAAATACTTAATACAGTACCTTAAGGAACTTGTAGAGCAAGAATGTGAACCAGTTTGTCAACATCTTCTCAGCCACAGATTCTGTTCTAAAATAAAGAATACATTTTGGCGAAGTAAGCATACAGTAAACACATGATGAGGGATTATTTGACAAAGTAAAGAAAAATGGATAAATCCATAACAGATAGCTAGCAAACATATCCCCTAGAGGCGGGGAATTTGAATCTGTCCGCAAACGGGCGGACTTTTTTAAAAGTCCGCTCCGCCCGTTTGCGGACGGACGCGGCCGAAGTTCGGCCATCAGTACCTATGAAGAACGAATACATATTTTTTGCGGAAAAAACAAGAGTTCTGAAGTTCAAAGTCTTAAGTAATTAAACTAAGCTGTGTATCTTGCATGAATAATATTATTTAGCCTTACAGTCAGAAGAACATTCACTAATACTGAGGGAACCTTCTGTGGTAATTGTGTAGAGCTGCCTAGTCACACTGTAATGGAGAACACACAGCCAGTTCAGCACCAAGGACAGCTCATTCTGATCATCCATAAGGCCTATGTATCAAGCTGTATATATACTCAATTAAGTAATGTTGTATATTATGTGTATCAGATAGTGTTATAGCTCTTTATTCCAAAGTGCCAAACAGTAAATACTTGAAAAGCATCCATGACCAACACATGAACAGCAAGTACAATATAATTCTCATCAACAATGTGATCTCTATTGGCAACTTGTACAATGCGTATTTGTATTAGCATAGCATTCATATATGACTAAATTAGCTTTGATTCATCACACTGGTATTTTTAGTTGTTTAGTGGGAGATACATGTTCAAGAGGTTTATAAGTGATTTGCTTATTTTGTTTGTATGTCTGTCTAACTGTAGGTCATCTTTTGTATATAGCAATTAGTGTAATAACATATTGATTTCCATACACTGTATGATACATAGCATATATCAATAAACACAATTTTAGACTAAAGTTTAAAATATAGACTACAAATTGTAGAACTTCATTGCAACAGGTAGAACAAATGTATGAAACACTGCTGATACAATGCATTTAATATTATATGGAATGTGTTGTGGATGTGTTGCAAAAATATTTTTTTAAGCTATAAAAAAAATAAACTCCATAAATATGGGAACTTTTTTTGCACAGTAAATTTGTTATGGACAATATACAGTCTTCTTCTCAAAGTGTTAACACATTTGTTACCTTTTAATTTGCTTGTAATGAGAGCATAGAATAGCATTTAAAATGTTACAAATAAAGCTTTAGAATCAGCCAGATGCATCTTTTCCGTTCACGTCTAAATGTTCTCTAAATGTTATGTGATCATCACAAAATGTCATATCTGGGGATGTTGCGAAAAGCCCAGTGAGAGTAAAGACCCCGTGTTCATTTGATAAGGTTAAAGAAGTGAGGAATCTTGTAAGTTTAATTATTATACATTTCTATGCTTAATAAATCTGATGCAGAGTATTCCCAGAAGAAGTGAACATGATATATGCAGCACAGAATTTCAGAATCATTTAAATGTATAACTAGGTTTGTTACTTAAAAACGATGAATATGCAAATTAGTAGTGTGTCTCACATATGCAAGAGGCAGGTGTGTGTCAAAGCAGCCATCTGATAGCTCCCTAGTACTGGATGCCTTTGGCTGAACTACAAAGAATAAAAAAGAAGCAATGTCACAGCTCTTGGCCCTGGTGTCTAAATGGGAACCAGGCTAAAGCACATGTCACACCCATGGCATTGAACACGGAGCCTATGCTAACAACTTCTGGCTAAGCTTCAAGTATTAGAAACCACAGATACACAAGATTGGAATCTAGAGAAACCCAATTCCAATAAGGGCTCACAATTTCACCAATGTAACACTCCAACATGAACCCTAGATATAGGTTTAAGATTCTCTATGAGCTATAAAAAATATCATATAATGGCTTAAAACTGGTACAATTGTAAATAATCAAATCAGCTAATGATTAAATTATGAATAAAATGAATAAAAAATCTGACACCTTTTGTCCTGTTCATCATTCAATAATAGCGAAGTGAAGTAATTGGCTGCTTTACATTGTCTTTGCAATGCCTTATTGGTAATAAAGCACAATAATTGTAGCACTGAAAACATATTATCCACTCTCCGTACCAGCAGCAACAATATTTTATCTCATATATCATTTTATACCTTAGTATCAGGATATAGTAGTGTTTTCTGCTATGAATAAGCAGCTCCATATAAATCTGCATTCAAAGTCAACCATCACTTGCTCAAACGTGGAATTCCAATCAACACTACAATAAAGTCAATTTAATTAAATGTTTCAACCTTTAACCAACAGTGAGCCATCCAACAATTTCCTCAAATAATAGTATGAGGTCATCCATCAATTACCTCAAAGGATAGTATTGGGGGTTTTTAATTGAATTTTTCAGAAATTACAAATCCAATGAGGGTACAAGTATACATAAAAATAAAATACAGCTCATAAAGCACAAAAGTATGCATCAAGGTAGTTAACAAAGGGGGCAAGAAAATAAGCCCCCTCTTCCTCCAACATATTCAGATATAAAACAATGAAAGCAACATAAAACAACAACAATCTGCTCCAACTTCAACTTTTCGCAGGTAAGTGCTGAAATATTAAAACATCCCTGATACATTTCTCTTTAGAAGATACATGTGTCCACAGAATGTGTGTGCTGGCGTGGCGCTGCTTTGTTGCTCAGTTGCCCTGCCAGCTACCATTCCCCTGGATGCACCGCGGTGCAAATAGTATTGCTTTAATTTTAGTATCATATTCCTTTTTCTCCTTTAACCTCTACACAAAGTAATTTGTGTTGCCAGCCATGTTAGGAGGATTCCTACATACATACATACATTTTAGTATACATAGGGCAACAAGTATATACAAACCACTTATTGCAGTCAGTAATATTTGACAACAGGATCACAATGTGCAGAATTGTAAAAAAACTGCAAGAACAGATAAATAAAATATAGAGTATGAACATACAGCAGGTAAGCTATAGCAGCGATTAATAAGGCAAAATTGTGCCATAAGAAGTGTTCCTGCCAGCTGCAATGAAAAATGTATTGTGGACTAATGCCCAGGAGACCTAAGCATAAGTAAAAAACACAGGTTTCTGGCTGAAAATAGTACTGCATGCAAGATTATTTAGCAGAAGAGGGATTGGCTCCGTTGTCTTATATGACCCAAGTGACCCCACCTAAATAAACTCTACTTCTACATCTGCAGAAGCTGATAGAGGGACATGGTATCCAGTCATCAAATCCATCTACATCACAATGCTATGTTGGTCTTAATTTGTATAAAAACCTCACACGCTACCAGGTAATTTGTCACTTTAGTTTTATCCAATCATTTAATATTGTGAGCACTGTTTAGTGCACAAATCAGCAGCAGGCTATAAAAAAATCAGTGAAAAAACAATGGTTGCTCTAAGTTCTGTACTAAACTGATAAAGCCTCATAAATTTTAATGTGATTACAACAGGGAATGGCACTATGCACATTATGAATGCTTGATAACGTTTATTGCGTTGCAAGACTTACCTTCTTAGTAACAGTTTGGGGTGATTCTTGCTTTCCAGGTTCTTGTCGATGAGATCAGAGAGTAGTTGTTTAAGTACATCAGTGGCATACTCTAACTTGCTTTGCAGGACTGTCATAATAAGGGAAGCCACATTTCCTCTATCGCGCATAGAGAAGCTGCGTTGGGACTCAAGTGTCCGGATAAAGGAAAGGAGAAACACTTTATTGTTGATTTGCTGTGCAAACAGCTTAAGACCTTTCTCCACACGCTCCTGCCTGTAACCTGGAACCTATGGAAACAAAAAATAGTAATGTTTGTCACTAGAGCAAAAGGACCCAATATACTGTGTATACAATAAGTAATAACATCTGCTAAAGAATTTTCCTACATATCATATATATTAAAAATATATTTTACATATTTTACCAAGCACTACAAGTGCTTTAAAATAAGACATCAATGATCTTCTTAGATCTGGGTACTTAGTGTACATTTAAAGAATAAAAGTATTGTGGCTACCACAGAATGCATTTGTTCTCAATGTGGAAAGTATTTGGAATATTTAACATAACAAAATAGAGAATATATATATATATTTATTAATTTATTTTTAAAGTGTATTTAGGATTCATCAGAAACTTCTTGTCAAATCTACACATTAGATTAAGAAAGCCTTGCAATTAATTTCATGTAGTGCTTAAATTCAATACCCCTTTACAGCCTGTGGAAATATTAGGCTACACGCCTGTGGTATGAGCCAAAATAACCGGTAGACTAAACTAAAGCAAAGGAGACAGGGGCATTTGTTTACCATAGGAAAGTTTCTTTTTCAGCAATAAATATCCGCTGGAAGCTACTGTAATTAGAAAAAGCACACAAATTGAGTGGGCTGCATAACCTGTCTATAATATGAGTTGTAGAGAGGCCCTTTTTCTAGCAATTAACTTCAAAAGACATCCCTTCCAGGGATCTGTTCTTGTTTGTACTAATTACTGTGAGGCAATTAGCACAAGATTGTAACAAAATAATTTCCATTTAAGTCATGCTGCAGTATTTATAAATGATTTGCAGTGCATTTTATTTGATCTTATATTTGTTGTAGGTTTGTTTGTTTGTTAATCAGGATGGAACAAAACTTTGACATGTGAGCATTTTATAACTATTTTGTTGAAATGATTGATTATTGCAAAGAGTGGTCACTATAGTTTGTACCAAAGAAAACGGTATAGTATTTTTTCCTTTACTTTGCTTTTCTAAACATTACTAAAGTACTAGGTTTATTGTGTTTATATATAGAACCAACAAGGACCAAAATACTTATCTTGTATTGAAATATCAGTAGGCGAATTGAGACCTTTCCCTCTATAAGGTGTGGTAGATTGTGTTATCATGTAAATAATAGTGAGCCCTTAACACCACTAGACATTGAGGCTTCTGCAGACCTTGATACATAATAGAGGTCACAATGCTCTCTTTACATGTGACAGTAATGCATGGAGGCAACCAGATATGCTTCATTGGAGGTAATAGGGGTCAGCTAGAGCATCCAACCTTAAGAGTGCATGCAAGCTCAACTGTTTACCCCTGCTTATCATCAAAATGCAGGAAATAGTAATTAACCTCCCTAGCGCACTGCTGAGGTACAGATTTCTGTACCAAAAGCGCACCATAGACTTTAACCAAATTTTTTGTACCAAAAATGTTGTAGGCCTGTAACAAACCAAAATCTGTCTGTACAAGGGTCTAGTAGACATCCGACTATAATAATGTGTAAAACGAACAATTATGTAAAAAAAAACCATAATAATAAAAAATATCAATTGGTGATGAAATCTCTAAAATACTTCTTTAGTATGAGAGATTTCAAAACAGTGTCTATGTATATTTGTTTATAATAAAAGTATAATAAAAGTGTATCCAGTGCAAGTCTCTTAAATTTGGCTCCTCCACCCTCAGTTTAATGTCATCAGGACCATCACACTGACCATGACAGAGGGGGGGAGGGGCCTTGGGGGGGGAGACTTTATTTCAGCGTGCATTAAATTTTTTTTCAAACTGAATAGAGCTTTCTAAGCAGAAAGCTGTATTCAGTCTGATTTGAAAGCAGCAAGTTTAAAGCTAAAACTCTAAACAGAATGGTTGGAATGTAAAAACTTACTGTTTGCTTTCAGATCAGCAGCTTTCAGATCGGCAGATCCGCTGTTCCTCTTCTCCCCGGCCGGTGTGTCACAGCATTACTTCCTGGACTGCGGGGGAGTAGGGGATTCTTCTCCTCTCAGAAGAAATAGCAAGTTTGCATACTTGAATGACTCTGATCACACTCCTCTGTTTAGAACTTGTGATCAGAGTGATTTAATTGTAAAAACATGCTGTTTCTTCTAATATCAGAGAAGTGTCCCCCCCCCGGGGTCACGGACGTAATGACGTGACACAGGGGAGGGGGTGGAGAGGGATCTTCTCCTCTCCCGGAAGCCTGCTGCAGTGGAGTGAAGCTGTTGCAGACGCCGGATCAGGTGAGCCGGCGATGCAGGGAACCTCTCAGGGGCGGACGAACCCAGTTTTGCACATCCAGAGCGAACGAGCTGGGTTCGTCTCAACCGCTAGGGATGTTAAATTGGGCGCAGAGAAAAAAAATTGAAGCTGAGTTAAATTATAACTCACTTCTATTTTATCCAAATGAATCGCATAATTCAGCAAACATTGTCTCCTATTTACATTTACTGTTTATTGTCTCCTATACACATTGTCTCCTTGTAAAATTTACTAGGGCCTAGTTCATTTATTTATTTATATATATATATATATATATATATATATATATATATATATATATATATATATACGGTATATCAATAACAATAAAAATCACAATTGTTTACCACTGATAAAGTACAAATGATCTGCTCCGTACAGTGAATAGACATTTACACGCTACAAAAGAAAATATTGGTAATTGCAAACTTATCATGTAAAAAAACAAATAAAAATAGAAAGCCTGAAAAAAGAAGAAAATGTATATATACATTATCAATATAGTAGATAGAGGAGTACAGTACCTCCAAGTCCCTCAGTACTGGGTGGTCTTCAATGCCAGGAAACAACACCCTCATTGTGTATGTACGATAGTCCAGGAAAGGAATACCAGCCCCATCTAAGTCACTTGTCAGCTCATGAATATCTGTCTGAAGCTCAGCAAATGCTAGAATGTAAAAATATATATATATATCATGACCCTCAAAAAAACCTCTACATGAGTAACAGATCATTTTTATGTTAGAATAAAATTTCCTCTTGATCTTGTTGGATGTTGCTATCTGTAGCTAACTACACCAGACGTGCCTACACTTTTTCTGCCTAACTAGCTACTATTAACATAACATTAAAAATTCCTTCCGTTTATATAGATAGGCAAAAAAATAAATTAAACACTTGCATTTAATGGTGTAAAAAAAACTTTGTCCTTATTAAGATGAGCAAGAAAAAAAGTGAAGGGCGCTATGATCTACTCCCTGTGCCTCCACGCATCCGTGCATGGGCACCCTTGAACTACACTATGTGGAAAATGCCCAACTTTAGGAATTATAAAACTATGGCATAGTGTAGAGATCTCCTCTAGAGGGCAATAAAGAGATGCAGTATTAACAAAGTCTTAATGCATATTTTCAGCAAGATATTTAAAATATACTAAAACACATGAAATTCACATTTAAACAACTAACAAACTTATAAGCCTACTGCATTACTTTTAAGTCTTACAGGTTTAGTGTTGCAGTTTATCATAAATGTATTCTAAAAAAAATCACAAGATGCTCATCCCACATGTTTAAGCAAAAGAGAAATTTCTTTTGACGTTAATATTATGAAATGTGGGCAAGAATAGAAGAAACAAGGCTTAAAGATCCAGGGTTTAGCACTTTAACCTTCCCGGTGTTCGCAAAGCCAGGGAAAGCCGCTCTAACACCAGGTTGTCATGACAATATATTATTGCCAGCTCTACTCTTGCTAATAACACTGAAATTGCAATTGAAAACAGGTTCTGGAATAATAATAAAATACTTTAGCTAAAACACTTAAAGGTCATCAATTTGAACCCATCTGAAGAAAAAAATTACCTTGTTAAGTATTTTAGTTTAAAAAAAATGCATCCAGTATGTTCCTGATGTGCTGTACCCAATCAGTGACATTTTCAGATGTGTTCAAAAATGGTACAAGTAATCTCTTTTAAGGCTTTTAAAGAACTTACATATGGCTAGCATTGCTTTTGTAAACTTGCTAAAGGACATGGTAAGTCAAAAGGTTCAGTAAACAAACTTCCAAAGTGAACACTCAAAGGGCTAACAAATTGAATTGCTTCTAAAGTAATTTAGAATAATTTGGGATTCAATATAAATCTATTTGCAATATTATATATAGTGTTGTTGAACTGAAGTTTATTTTGAATGTGACTGAACGCTAAGCTTTTATTTATTTTTTGTTTTGAGGGAAAATAGCCATTAACAATTAAATATTGCTGTATGCCGACATTTTTTAAATTTCAAAATTTGGCACTTGATCAGCAATAAAAAGATGTCTTTCAATAGGTGCAATTTTTATGGTCACAGTCTTAGAGGAGTTCTCCTCTAATTAGAATGGCAACCTGTCACTTCCTTAGACACAAGAGACAGATAGGAAAAGTACAGTAATGTTACCCCGCTTTATTTAATCACTATAAATACTGGCTTTAAATATACCGGTAGTTATAGTTCACATAACAGTTAGACAAATAATTTGAATAAACAATGATAATCATGTGCTCCTGAGAAACTGTTGCACTTTCTGTCCGTCTAGGTGATCTGTATTGAGAGTTCTGTTTCCTCCACAACAATCTCATACTAATAAAATGAGGGAGATCTTAGGGAATGACTTCCCAGCCTCTACTCCTGGGAAAAGAAAGAGTGGATTATATTTGTCTTATTTTATTTTTTAGTCTGGTCATGTCCTTCTTTGGACAATTTTGCTTTGTTTCTCATACAAAGTGCAATTTGGTTGATGCCAATTCAATTATCAGCAAAGTGAAACCACTAGAAGTATCTCACATGCTTATGGGAAGGATGCACACATCCCTTACCCCCCAGCATCCAAAAGCTGCAAGGAAGGAGAGTTAAACTTCCAGCCACATACCAGTAGTTAAATATCCCTTGTCCAAGATGGAAGATATGAAACCCTGTTATAATTAAATTTTGTATTTGGCATAGTGACACATACAGGAGTCAGGTAAGGGAACATATCAAGCTGTGAAGGATAAAATCTAAAAGGGTACCACTGTATTCAAAAACTTTTTCTGTTGACACATAACAGACAATTACATATGTGTACCCTTATTTAGACAATTTTGTAGCATTTTCCATCTCAATGTTCATACAAACAGATTCTTTTTTCAACTTTAACTTAGTTACAAAAATACTTTAGAAGTTGTCTATTTCATAAAAACAATACTCATGAATAGAATGCACACAACAATTTTTATTATGTAATATCTACCTTCTTTACATTCCAATGCTACCCGTGACTCCAGGTTGTCCATTTGCATCTGGAGTCTCTTCAGTGTTAGGTCACTTTCTCTGGATTTGCGTTTATATGCTATAAGCACGGCCACAATGAAGATTATTAGCAGCCCTCCTGCTGCAGCAATGCTGATAATAGCTGGTACACTAAGAGGGCTATCAGGTGTTATGTATACCATGCCAGGGGAGAACTCCATTCCACCAACCCGAGCCTTTAACAAAATTAAATGAATCAGAGAATGCAAACAGAGCCTATAATCAAACATCTACAAATTAAGTTAACCTGAAATCTGATCATTTTTATATTTCTTTTCAACAGAATGTGTAAGAAAAGATTTCCAATAATACTAACACTGTACATACAGGTCTGTGCTCAATTTTAAACCTGTACTTAACATTGAACAATTTATCGGATAATCATAGTTTGCTAACTACTCACACTGGCCAATTTTGGTGCAAATAGGAATTTGAAAGGCACAACATTTAAAAATATTTTGCATTACAATAAGTTATCAAATTGTTGTTAAAACTGTTATCCTGCCCGGCTGCCATGAGTTACTGCAAATAACCACTTTTTATTAGAAAGGGGTTGTGTGCAAATTAATGTTTTTTTGATAACTTTCAACCCATCAGTTTCTGTTATAAAGATTGTAATGTTTTAGGTTACTCTTACTCTACTGAGAACAACATTGTATGTTTTCAATTTCAACATAATAAACTACTCTGGTTATTCTGTAGTTGTGGCTTAATAATATACACTACAGCTGCCCATATAATACAGTGATATAACAAAGGAATATATTATAGATGACCAGAAAAGTTCAGCTGTCCTCTAACACTTTGGGGATTAAATCAGATTTGGCCTTTGGACAATAATAGAAAGTCATTGGGATAAATATGACAGTGTGGCTGTGTATCAGAGACAAGAGGCAATAAGGAAGCTAAAATC
Organism: Ptychadena robeensis; assembly: GCA_036250615.1. Lineage (NCBI taxonomy): Eukaryota > Metazoa > Chordata > Amphibia > Anura > Ptychadenidae > Ptychadena > Ptychadena robeensis. Next base: position 86,654,172 of record CM070034.1, on the reverse strand, counting down.
TGTCTAGTCTTATCAGTCTTCCCTTAACCAGACTTTGTAACTGATAACCTTGTCTACTTTGATTTGCAGCTCGGACACTGACACATCAGTAGTTTTATCTCTACGTTTATACCAATCTGTTAACTCACACTGAGTTCCGTGTGTCATAAAAAGATAATTATCTACACTTTTATCATGTTCAAATTATACTTGATTTATTCCTAATGGGTGTTTTTAATGTAAGTTTTACCTAGGCTAGATTGGTTGTCCCTTTAATTGTACATTGTTCATAACACCTACCTATTATTCAATTACAATCAGTGGAAAAGGGTGTTAAGTGAGCAATGGTAAAAAAAAAAAGCAGGAACTTACAGATTTATTAATTCCACACAAAAGATTTATTACTCACCAGTACTTTATGACGGCCGGTTAGGTTTGGGGATTCACATAGTAACTGTACATCAGACACAGTGACTGTGCATGGCTTCTCACCAATATACATGGAATACTTCAGCTTCATATTCCCTCCTGCTACTGGTGGAATCAAGTTTTTTCCCTACAAGAATAAAAGGTAACTTGCATAATCCATTTGGAAGACAAATGGCAATTTCTAATCACAAATTGTACCTAGGCCCCAGCTATTTTCTCTTTAAACTCATTTCAGAGAGATTTTTGGCATTTCATTTGGATCAGCAGAAAGGTAAATGTAGCTCATCAGAAAATGAACATTTGACATGTTAATTCAGGCCGTTGACTGCAAAACAATGTGCGCAATCAACATTTTTAAAGAGAAATTCACTTTGAGGAAATATGTCATGATACACCTGTGTCATTGGCTACCATAGAAGCAGAAATACTCTGGGGTACATTTGTATTAAACCTTTGTTTGCTTCAATCACATGCAAAGCAAATTATTTATTTTTTATTAAAAAGCAAAAATTTGCATGTTAATGTGGTTATGTGAAGATATTTTTTAGTCAATTCTATGGTACTGGCTAAGGTAGTGTAGTATGTAGTATTGGAAACATTTGGTGCTAATAATTTGCACTTGAGTAGAGTTTCACCCTCACTTTCTGACTCATATATTGTTGTGTTGGCTATTAATGAGAGGCAATATCGATATTTACAAATTCGATATTTTCACAAAAAACATATTTTTCACCTTATTAGACGCACCGGCACATAAGACGCACATCGTTTTTAAGGGTTGAAAATCCAGAAAAAAAGATTTAATAAGTTTTCACATCAATTGGAATAATGCAATGAATTTAATAGATGCAATATTTAATTCAGCCACAGGTGTTACTAGCAGCAGTACACTGTCAGCTGAACATGTCACACTACACTGATCTGTTTAGTGTTCTGTGTTCAGCCCAGCCGCAGACAGCCAGTCTTTAGGCACCCCCTGCACCCCCACCAAGGAGGGGGCGCCGACCATCCCAAAAGCGCCTGTATCCTGGGCCATACACAGAGGAGAGCTGTGGGCTGTGTTCAGTTTGGCTATGGATGACTCGGGGGGAGCCATCCATAGCCGAACTGAACACAGCCCACAGCTCTCCTCTGTGTATTCCGTCATGGGGATGCAGGGGATGCGGCATTTAGACAGTTCAGATACGAGAGCCGAAAATCGAAATTTTTCATCTGAATTGACAACAGAATTGAAGCCAATGTGCGACCACCGGCAGCCGATTGGCCGCGGGGGTCGCGGGTTTGGCGTATAAGATACAGGCACTTTTTTGCCCCCAATTTGGGGGGTGAAAATGTGCATCTTATATGCCGAAAAATACAGTATATATTGTAATTTTGAATTGCCATTTCCTTCAAAATTAATGGTAATATGCTATATTTATTTTTGCATTGCGAATATATATTCACAATACATGGTCATAAAGCTTCCCGGTGCATAATATTTGAGGTTGCGAATATCTGCCGCCATATTCGTGTAATTTGCCAAATCTCGAACTAGTGTTGGCACAGGACTTGAGAGCAAATCCTCAGTCAGTAATGAAACCTTGACAACATTTCTGATCAATTACTACTTGAATTATACGTTTAAACTGGGGTTCCATCCCAAACACACTACTATAATCTCTAACAATACTAAGATTTAAAAATGCTATCTATGTAAAAACAAGCCTATAATCCATCTCCTTACCTTTAATATTATTGGACTTCCAGGTTTCAGCTCCAGGATGCCCGAAGGGCTGAATGACTCGAACACTGGATCTGGATAATATGTAAAGTTGGTCTTGTTGAGGACCAGCAGCGACTGAACATTATCTAGGATGAATCCAAATTCCTCTGGCCGCTCAGTAGATTCACCTTGGTTGTTGGAATGAATAGCTACAGCTGGAGCTTGGCACACCATCTCAGTAGAGTTTAATACTGTACAGTTCTATAAAAAGAAAGGAAAAACATCAAAGTAACTTACAGTCATGAAATCTTTGTAAAACTGATCAGATGCCCTCAGTATTGAAAGTTAAAATAAACTGCACCATACAATATGTCACACATAGACTTAGAATGTCTGCGTATTAAATATCTTGGTAGCTCACTGCCTCTTTAGTATAATAAGAAAAATACTAGTTATGTGTAAAGTGTAATTAACCTTTTCTTCTTTATAGTACTGATGAGGATAATTTATTTTAAACGGAAATACTGAAGCTGAAAAGGGCTGTAATAAATCAATGGCATTACATTTCCATACAACATGACTACTTTTAAAATATGAATATCTAATCACATAAAGATCTTAACAGACCACTGAGGAAGTCTGTACTATCATATATACTATGTACAAGGAGAATGTATCTACTTTTGTAATATTCTCATGGAACATTAAAAATGTCTTGTAAAGATGAAGTGTACAAGGGCAACATTTAAGCAGCCAACAACACCATTCCCTCTCTCGATTTGTTGAAACATTTGAGAATCAATTTTTTTATCATGTGTACTGAAGTAGTATCACAGTAGCATTTTTTTATGAACAAGTAATAATAATTTACATTTCCCTATAAAATGCAAGAATCCAAACAATTTTCATTGTTACTTTATGGCAATAAGCTGCATCACTGTCTGACGTATACAATGTATTAATGATCTTTGTAGGGGTAAAAAAGTGTGATGAGGATAAACTCCTCCAAACTGCTTATTACTTTAAAGGCCATAGAAAAACCACATTTTAAAAACGTTCTAACGCTAGCGCAGCATGCCCTACCAACTTACTGCCACTAATAAAACTAACACATCTAAAATCCTCATGGAAAATCATGTAAGGTACCAATTTTTAAGTTTTATTTGTTCCTAAAACAAAGAGCTTATGGGTAACAATAAAGAGTATGGGTGGGGGACATTCTTCTTTCTGGTTTATGTGCATATTTCCCTTTAGATGTCCTTTCAGCCCCCAAACAGCAGCAATAAAAATACATCACTACAAGGGGACTGGCTGACATGCATACAGATGGCTTTGCAAGCATATGCCAGAAAAAAAAGAGAACTGGCATTCACAGCACAAGCTATACCTGATCTTTCCATTTACTTTAAGGTAGCCATACACAGGTCGATTTGTTAGCGATCAATTGTCGATCAATTGCAGATCCGATCTTTCCAGGCGATCAGGAATCGGCGATTGATCGGATCGGGAATGGATGCAACACCACCTTGTGAATCCGATTTGTGGTCAATTTGGACATGAGCCGATCTCCAAAATGGCCGATTCCACAAAATCCATCGATCTGAAAGGCTGCTGCATAGGGCTGTGGGTCCACCAATGTACTCCGATTGCCAAACGATCGACCAAAAAAAACCAACATGTCGGTTCAATGTCCGATCCGATTTTTAGTCAATTCCGATTTTTTGGGGTCATTCGGGCAGGGTGAGCAAAACCCGATTGACTGCCAATCGATTGCCGATCGAACTCGTGAACGCGCGCAGTGCTCGAAAATCAGTGATCAAAAATGGAAAAGTGGAAAATCCAGTGGAAAATCGAACTGTGTATGGCTACCTTTACTGTGAAGATGTACATTCTTAAAGATCCTAAAACACTCTAGTTGAGTTGTTTTCAGCTTAGAAGTATATGCTAGTTGTTCACATATGACAGCAGGTAGCCAGCCAGGATTCTACTCAACCAATACAAAGTCAGCATTGAAGACTGTGAAGAATAATTTTTAAATTCAATTCAATTACAGAGAAAAATGAGAGCTGCTTTTGCAGTTGTCCGACTACTTGTAAAAATGTAAATACTGTGGTCACAGTTATACTCAGGAAGTAAAGGCCACCATACATGGGTCAATGCCTGTGAGGCGCTGAGCCCAATATTGAAGGAGCTGAAGGCGCAGCACTACTACGTCATCCAGCTGAAGCGATGCTTTGGATGGGGACCCACGGAGCAATGAATACTGACCAATAACCCTGTAATCTGCCAAACAGGCATGGCCGCATTACATATGTGCCAGATAGATGGCCATGACCGCGCATGGCGCTCAAATCAGCCATCAATGTAGCCCATATATATGTGTGTATGGGCACCTTTATTCCTGGATGAGGTTACTTATAAGCAAATGGTCAGCGCATTTGTATTGAGATTGGATGTCCCTTACTATAAATTTACTGCAAATAGAGTGGATACAAAAACAAATACTAATATATAAAGATTAGATTACATTAAGATAAAAGTAAATGTGTATTCAGTTTCCATAATATTACATTACTTTATTTTGTTTTGAGGAGGTGAAGACATATGTCATCATCAGTCAAAGTAGATCTACCCCATTTAAGTTCACATTTCAATTTAAAAAAAAAAAATTCTAATCATTTATGGTGAATACAGTAAAGTAAGACATACGTTCTATCCAAAAGGGGTAAAGAATTGTCCTATTTATTTTTAATAAATGCTTTTTCATAAGTGTTCTGTCAATCTAATTAATGAATGGCCATGTCCAATAGTCCACTACAATGCAATAGCTTGGGGAATAATCAGGTGTCAATATATAATAAGGCAAGGTATGACATATATAGTAAAGTGGTGTTCATGGCATCTGGGTGATCCTGAGGCTCACAACTATCATACACAGCACCGGATATATGGTCATTGTATATCTGTATACATTGTTCTAAAATAATATATTCAGTCCTGTATTTCTATTTATCCTGCAGATGCTGCATGTAATATAAATTTAACAGGGTTATAATTTCTGCATCACCCAGGTAATACACATAACAACAATCCCTGGTTTGGAGTCTGTAACTGCATTACATTCCTCTTATACTTTACAGGCAAGTTGTATAGCTGTAAATCCACAGCAAAGTCTATTAAGTTTTTGTAATATATAGTGTCAAGTACATTTTATTACATATTGTACAGATTACTTCTACAATCATTTTATTACATATTGTACAGATTACTTCTACAATCTGGGCATCTGGGTGATCCTGAGGCTCACAACTATCATACACAGCACCGGATATATGGTCATTGTATATCTGTATACATTGTTCTAAAATAATATATTCAGTCCTGTATTTCTATTTATCCTGCAGATGCTGCATGTAATATAAATTTAACAGGGTTATAATTTCTGCATCACCCAGGTAATACACATAACAACAATCCCTGGTTTGGAGTCTGTAACTGCATTACATTCCTCTTATACTTTACAGGCAAGTTGTATAGCTGTAAATCCACAGCAAAGTCTATTAAGTTTTTGTAATATATAGTGTCAAGTACATTTTATTACATATTGTACAGATTACTTCTACAATTGCTATCTAATGTACCTAAATATGAATGCCTAGGTAGATATAAGTGCATCCATGCAATCATAATACGTGTCTTCAGGGCATAATATGTATTTTCTTCCAGTTGTAAATGTATGAAATGTTTTCCTACATTACTCTATTATTCCCGTGTTTGTAGTTTAGTTCACAATAAGATTGGAGAGCATTGGGCACATTATTGTTACTTTAGAATATACACAGTAGAACTTGCAGTTCTATAGCTGATGAAGAGTTTGCAACTATAAATTCAAGGTGTGCTCAGGACAACCATAATGTATGCATTCAATCAGTATTCATAGAAAATGTTTGGATCCTTGCCTTGAAATCTTTAATAATTTGTATATACACATTTGTATTAAAGGGACATGGCTGACCAAGATATTAAAATTAATCCAGGACAAATCACCCAGAGGTAGGGGTCCTGACAGATCACACAACGTTGTGGAAAAATGCCCTAAATCTGGCGAGCAGCCAGCATATGGATTTGCTTACAGAACTATATATGAAGTTAACACCAAAAGGATGTTTAAAGGGGAACACTGGTAATTCCTTAATATAAATGCAAATGTATAGTCTGTCTATTATTCTATTAGAGTGGCATTTACATTTAATTTACTCTGAAACATATAGATAACTGATTCACAAATAATGGGGTGAAATGGGATTGAATTAAGTCCACCATTTGGGTAAACCATGTCAGAGCTGGTGGAGACCTCAGGAGAGTCTGTGTGATGCTGTAAGATTTATGATTCAAAATAAACATTTATGAACTATTATCCTGGGTGCAGAACTTCTATGTGAAAGCCTTGGATGTGCAGAGGAGCGTAGATTGTGGATTTGTGAGTTCCAGCAGCGGGTCATCCAAAGATTACTTTATTTACCAGAGAGGTTTTCTGTTTGATTGATCAGGAGAGTGGGGGAAAGTGAGAACTAATTATACCTTTAGATGAGAAGACTTTGATGTCGATGTAGGTATTGGGAATTAGACAGCTGAGATGTGTTGTTATAATAGTTAATGAGCCTCTTGTATGGCCCCTTCTATTGTGTATCCCTCAGATATGCGTTTTATTGGGCAATTGTCAATGTTCCAGTAAAAAGTACTCATCGTTGGATTTCTGTTTACTTGTCAGCAACTAGGCGAAATACACATGTCTATCAGCTTAGCCCTTGATGGCCTAATTAATTGCACATTGGGTTGTTGGGGTCAATATTTAGTAGGATAAGGTAGAGCAATCTGTGCATACACAGGTAGGAATATAGTTCTAAATGCATGCTATCTGGTATTCCCAACTGCCTATAATTGTCCCTAACATGTAACTACAACAAATATGGAAATATTCTGCATGGGATTTGTTATTTACGAATCTGTGCTTTATATAAGAACTTTCACCCTCTGATGGATATCTACAGTGTACTGTATATTATACATATGGTACATTGTTGGTAATACATCTTTTCATCACTGTGTAGGTCATCTACAAATGACAATGTGGCCTGTCTGCAAATAAATGTCAGCTTCCAATGATGTCTTTCCCATTATGTCCTGGCTTCACAGTGAATCACTATTAAAGAGACTATTCAATACCATGCGGGCCAGGCAATCAAGTGACACATTGTATATGTGCTCTTCAATACCGAACAGCTTCTGAGGAAAAAGCAACTTACTCAAAGAATTACAAATGAGTTGTGACCATAGGATCAAAGGGCAGGCAGAGGCTTTATCTAATATAGTACATCTACCCTCATATCATAATTCTACTATTGATTTTCTGTTGGTATAAAAATAATAACAGTTTACTGAAGAAAGCAGCTGATCCTACATTTCCGTGATGCCGTATATTGGTTCTATAAAGATGTAGCAACATATACAGAGACACCTTTCATGCTGAGCTGAATTGATATGTCACCTAAATAATGCCACATTGTGCTGTGCCCTGTTTCATATATCATGATATTTATAATAACCACAATATGTTCAGTGTCACGTTACACCATATAATGAAATTCTTTACTATCATTGAGTTGTGATACAGTACATTACATGGGTGCTTTATCCATTTGTTTATTTATTTATTCATTCATTCTAAAGAGCCTTAATTTACTGTATGTACTCAAGTATAAGTTGAAATATAAGCCGTGGTCCCAAATTAAAAGCATAAAGTCCCGAGTACTGAGGGTGACATATGAAGCTGATAAGATACAGAAACACACAGCAAATGATCATGGGTATGATGTTATTGCAAAGCTTCTGAACATGGCATTTTCACCCAAATTGCTGGAGATGTTAAGAAGGGATGTACAAACATAAAAAAAATTATATTATTATTACTGAAGCACTTGTAGTTTTAACATAGAATCAGTTCAAAGTCAAGTCAAAATAGTTTAAGTTGAACTTGAACTATGCAAAAAATACCTTTTTTTTAATGTTCCCACAACCCTTCACATTTCCATCAATTTAGGTGATAAAACCATGTTTATGGACTTAGCTATTACCTCACCTAGTCCACCTGCAAAATTGTGCAATTATTTCTTTTGACTTTCATTTTTCTGCACAATTTGTGTGCTGAAAAGATTGGCTTATGGCTTATACTTGAGTTTATATGATATATTGCTTCCATCTTCCATAGTGTATAACATTATATATCAACTACTGCAGCAATAACCAGATAGATACAGGGGAGATAGCTCATCTTCTGCATTCTTACAAAAGTGATGGGGGCAGGTGATTGTCCCCCGATTGTCCTCTCAGATGTTGGCTATGGGAAAAGTCTCTGGTCAGTATTAGAGATTGCTTACATGCTTGTTATAGTTAGTGATGGCCAAACATGGATGTTCGCACTCCTTCTAGCCAGCAAGCAGGGTGTTCGACCTGCCCCCTTCGCTGACGAGAAGGAGCTTACTATTCTTCCACCGGCAGGATCAGAAGCAGTAAGATCATTGGAGGAAGAATCTTTTCACTGGAGACCAGGTAGAGAACCCGGTCTTCTAGTGAAAGATCGGCTCTAAGAAACCGAAAGTTACGTCAGTGACGTCACATTCGGCAATCGGAACAAGGAACTATGCGTTCCAGGTTCCAGATGTGACATCACTGATGGGTTTTCCCCTATTCCCTGGGTTTTCCCCGATTCCAAATTCCCTGCCAATAGGTGGGGAATTGGAATCTGTCTGCGAACTGGTGGACATCGGATTTTTTAAAAAGTCCAATCTGCCTGTTGGCGAACGGACCTGGCCAAAGTTCGGCCATCACTAGTTACAGTATCCATCGTGAAAACAGACTGAAATAAAACAAGAATATTGTAACATAATGTACTTACTTCAATAGGAAAGTCAAAAAGGAAATACAGAAATAGAAGACATCATATACTGTATACAGCAAGATTCTATAACCTGGAGCTTATTGAGAAGGTGTACTAATCCTGAAATTTTGGACATAAATCTTGACAACTGCCATGAACTTAAAATCTGGAGGCTCAGGATTAAACCATCCATCCAAGGGTGGCAATGATTTAATATCAAGATATATCCATGTCATTTACTTACTTATAAGTCACTACCAGCATGACATGCTGCTTAAATCCATAAATATACAGTGATACATAGAAGTCACTCTATCTTTGCTCCAAGAAAAATGTATCTCCGTTAGAACAGCAGCAGTTTTGTCTTCTATGTTATTTTCAGATTTTGTATTCATTGTGGAGATTGATTGCTAGGCATTTAAAAGCAAAAAAGCAGAAGAAAGGACAAGCTTTCTCTAAAAGAACAGCCCCAGTTGCTTCAACAGCTGACATTTCTAACTGTATATTACCGAACACAATAAAATTAATTTCCAACAATCAAAAGGACAAAGGCATCTAAAGTAGGAACAATATAATTCCCAAGCAGATTTAGGCCTAGTCTATAACTCTAGGAGACTTTTATTTTTTGAGATTGCTATATTTTCCTTACAGTGTGAAACACTTGACATTATTTTATTCTCTGTACATAAAACATTCAGAGCAGGTACTTATGCCAGTGAACTTTATTTTTAAATGATGACAATGTGATAACCTCTGGAAAAATGTTTTACAGTGAAATATTCACAGCGTGCTTTATGGTAAAAAAAAATCTATAACAGTTTTAGATGTATAATTTGATGGCCGGTATCCTCAATCTGAAGAGGATTCTGCAGCTGTAGCATTAGGTAGATATGAAGATTTAAGTACACATTATCTGTGATTTTCTGTGGCCACAAAGGAGCGTCACAGAGTGAACTTGGTCCCCTTTTGATGACTGTGACATTAGCAGTGAGCATCTGCTTCTTATCACTAAACTACCTCAGGGCTCCTGTCTCCAGCTACTTAAAAGGTAAATACACATGTGTTCTTTTATTGTCAGGGTAATCAATGACAAAACATTTTCTATTTCATAGTGGGACTTTTAAGATAATGCTGACTTTCTAATAGAAATAAGTTCAGCTAGCCCCATACCGGCTTACTGGAAGTGACAATAGAAAGTACCAAAAGAATAAAAAAAAATGTCAATTACTTACATTTATGTGCTCTTTTCCATTAAGCTTGGCTCTTATTCGAGGATTTCTAATAATATCCAGATTTGCTCCCCACACTGATATAGGAGTGTTCCCACTGCAACAGAAGTGTAAAGAAAAGTCAGAAAAATAATACGTCCAATGTTCGCATCAAGACATGACGTATGGCATTTATTAGGCATGCGTGTATTGCAAGTCCACCATACATTCGAAGAGAGCAACAGGTTTTGTATAGGGCTCAGTGCAGCTATACAAAAGCTTCTAGTCTGTATATTAATCGACTGGCAGCAGGAGGCACATCTATTAAACTATGTTATTTTCTCAGCAGGGTATATCATGTATAGAAACCGTAAGTGGCAAGAAGACATGCCTAGGATACAAAAGCTGCTCTTTTCTTAATGCTATATTTTTTGTGATATACTGTAGTGATTGATTCTGTGATTCTGATTCAATTGATTCTGTGCATGTACTGAATGAAACTAAGTTTATGTAACCAATATACAGAAAGAAATAGAATTAAAACCAAACGGGTCATTCAATAATCACAATACTGTAAGGCAGGGGTGACACACTCCGACCTGGAGGTCAAATCTAACCTGCGATGTAATAAAATCTGGCCCATGAGATTGTTTTCATTATTTTATTTAAGAAGATAATGGCACAGATGTATCTTTTCTTTGATATTTGATGTCACATGTGTTATAGGATTACACGTTGCTTGTTCCAGATCCAATGTTTTTTCCATATGAAAATGCTTACCATTCATTTTCATGAGCAAGAAAAAGTCCTCAGTTATAGATGTTTCTTTAATAAATATTAAGGTTGGTATGAAACTCTAAAGGCTCCATGTATTGCTGTAACTGTAAATAGATCTATGCAGGCAATTACAAGGGAACAGGTCTTAAAAGAAATTACTATTTACCACTTTTATTTTGCATCACTTCAAAGAATTTATAGATTTTTTTTTCTGAACGTTCTAGAGGCTCTTACATGGTAGTGTATGATTTGTTAGAAAAAAACACACCCTTATTTAATATATATAATTGTGTGTATTAAAAAATATTTTATATGTCTTCATCTAGAAATGTATTTAATTTCATCTATGTAAGATAAAAGAAAAGTCACTGGAGCCAGTATAAATACAACACAACTGTTTTATGAGATTACAAAAATATATATTATAAAAACAAGCCATGTTTCTTACCCCTTTAATTGCGCTTTAAATGAAGAACAATGAAATGCAATTGCTCTCACATGTTAGATCAGTCAAAAGTATTTCTGCTGCTTAATTACATTAGGTAGCAGGTAAACTAGCCAAAAGCTCCAGACTGTTTACATAAATGGAAGAATATAAATGATATCTTACATATCTTCTCATTAGGAATATCTGCAGGAAAAACATGTAGGGTGTACACATACTTAAATACTGGCAGTGTCATTTATTTAAAAAAAATGGGGGTTGCTGGGTTCAGCTAATTAATCATTGATGAGCCCATATATAGTCATGGATATAGAAAGGTGAGCATAAATCATAGCTGCAAAGTAGTTGTTAGGCACAACGATTTGGGGGTTATATCAGGGGAACAACAGTCTAATTTTCAGTTTTGAGCAGTCTATGACAGTAATAGGTACCATTACAGATCATACCTGTTATATCATTTGATTTCTTGTTCCATCCTAACTGTGAGTATTGTAGAAGCAAGCTGGTGGATGTGAATATTTCCTGTAGCCGTGGGCATTTCTAGGGGTTTGCCAACATTATTATGGTACTTAGATCCCCTCACAATCATTGACTTACATGTTACAGTTTACATGTGTTTAGTGGTATATATATTATTATGAACATGTACAGTGGAGGAAATAATTATTTGACCCCCTCACTAATTTTGTAAGTTTGTCCAATGACAA
>CM070034.1:86613687-86638422 GCA_036250615.1 Ptychadena robeensis | reverse complement strand
GAGTCACAGAATTGCAGACTGTCACTCCTCCAGACAATATTCTCTCTCCAAGCAGGTGCGTTGGGGAAGAGGCATCTACCCTGATGCCACCTCCCTGCATGATGCTGTCCGGAGCAACCGCCCATGCCTAAAAATAGCCAGTAAAGGGATCCAGCACACTTCTGATTCAGTTTCTGATTCAGGTTAATTATTAATGCATTCTTTAAAGCTTTTGCATTAGGCCTGTTCAGAATATTGTATAGGCTGCCATAAAAATGCCTGTTTTTTTGTTAATACAGTTCACGTGATATGTGTGCAGCAGTATGGGTGTATTGCCAATGTGTATTGTCTTTTAAAATGAAGGCCTCCAAAACACTTGTTACTGCACAATGCTACAACACAGGTCTAAGTGATGTTTGGCTTCTACTGTCATAGGAATTGCTGGTATTAAAAAAAGGAATACTTTTTACTTTGATCATGTTATATATAAATCAGTAATACCAACAAATAACTGAAGCTTCCATTTCAATCTAGCAAACTATCTACACTACCTTTGTTGCGGGTTTGAATATAACACCTTTAGTCCACTATGAACATACAAATCCCTTTATACACTACAGAAAGATTGCTGCATGCCTTTTATAAAGACTTCATGCTCCTTATTCACATTAGGTATTTAGGTCCACTTCACTTCAAGGCAGATCTAAAGAGCTATCATAAATACCAAAGAAAAAATATGTTTAATCCTATTACTAGTTTCCTTTTTTTATCATACAAATGAGAACAAGATAATTTTGTGCAGATTTAAAGCACTTTGTGAAATAGCCTGTAACCTTAATCTGAATATATTATGTATGCCTCATAATATATTCTCAAGAAAAACTGCATTAAAAGAACATTATCTGACAAATCATAAAACTACTGAGTACTAATACATTCAGTATGTGACTGTCTTATGTCACTGCTTTAATCTTGCAAATCACTTGCACAAATTCAGATCATTATGAAAGAGTTTTGATGTTTTATACACACAGTTATATAATCAAATTGTATTTTACTCTTGTGGTTTCATTTTACTATACTCCATAAATAATGCAAGGAATAAAAAAAATGAACATGTGTCTAATCTGAGCACATCACGCATAAACTGTGGTCACAGTAAAAAGAAATGATTAAGGATTATGCAATTGAAATAATCGTTAGAGACATTAGAAGACAAATTTAATATTACCTGTCAAAAATGCATGGCTGTCCCCCAAACATCACTTTAACGCTACTTCCTGCACTTAAGTTGGTTCCAGTGATGGTTACTTGTGTCCCTCCTGAGACAGGTCCTTGGGTAGGCTCCAACTTTGACAAAGCTAACGTCTGTGAAAACAAAAGAAGATACTTTAACTGTCTGTGTTTGGAGTAAGAAATGTGTTATGGCTATAAACAGTAATACAAATAACTGAGATGATCCAAATTTTGGTACACTAATTTCGTTTGAGATAAAGGGGACATTTATAGTTCCTTTTTTGTTTACAATTGTGAAAAACCCTGGTTTCCTAAGAACCATTCCATAAGTACAAGAGTGGCTCCTGTAGGAAACCAGGGTTTTGCACAATTGTATAGATCAGTCTCCAGATAGGGCAAGGGGAGGGGGGGGGGGGTTGCAAGAAAAAATGTAATCCCATTGTGAACCAAAAAATTTATTAGATGTTGTCCTTTTTTAAGTTTAAAACATTTCGTCTTTTCAATACAATGTGTTTTAGTGGTAACAATGCTCATTAAACTATACTGAAATGTAAACTGCAGATTCTGCCTCTATAATGGAAGACAGTGGCAGGCATTGATGCCATCAACTGAACATAGGTGGAGTGGCCAGTAGAGTCAATATGCTTAGCACTGCATGCATGTACAAATGATTTTCCCCTACACAGGAGTTACATCAATATAAAGGAGAAGCAGGGCAGTTTAAATTTCCTGAGGCCCAATAAGTTGCAGGAGATTCACCAGTGAATTGAGTCACAATGTGATTGGGCGATCTGCCGATTTAATGAGGATCTGTCATGCACAGAATTGCCTGTTATAGCCTCTGTATAGAAGTAAGTTTGGGTTTGCTACAGTGTTTGATTTGTCTGCTGTTTGTCTGCAAGTGTCCACAGTGACCAGCCCAATTTGTGATAATGCTTGAACTCTACCTTTGGAATGTCTCCTGATTGGACTGACTTTTATGTATGACCCTTGTGGTCTGGATTACCCAATAAAGCCTTAACAGGATATCTGCTGTTGGTGGTTATTGTGTGGCCAGTTGCTTTACCATAAATAGTAATTCCACTTACATTAACCAGCTAAATCTCTACTTTTCTCTGGTGACCCTTGTCTCTACTATAACAGTAGAGTGACCCATGTTGTCATTGAAAGACTTCAAATTATCACGGACTTCCTCTACCAAACAGGTTTATAAATGTTTTATTGTAGCACTGAAGATTTAAAGATCATATTCAGTGACAAAAATGGCAGTCCTATCCTGAGGTCTTTTAAAAAAACGCATGTAGGGAAATGATAAAATAACTCACATTAACCATTTGAAATTTCTGATATAGGCATAGTCGCAATTTACCATGAAAAGCAACTAAGCACTTTTTCTTGATTCTTGAAGATGTTTTATATATGAATTGATGCTTGCCCTACTGTGTCTGCTAGTAATAGCCCTGAGATATATCTTCTGAAACCTAAATTCCTTTGCAGCTTTTTGTAACCCTAATGTGGATTTAACCTTCCGAGGGCTACCAACATCATCAGCCTGAGGGGATTCATTTTTGTATTTAGAATGCGGTAACACATGATTACAGTCTGATACAGGAGATCACAATGATACAGAAATAAAGCATAAAAAATGCCTATTTCAGAATTGAAAATCTGGAGTGCATACTTAGATTAGCATTTTAATGGAAAAACTCCTAAGGACGGCAGTAGAAGAGAACATCTGCATTCAAGTGATGAGTTATGCAGAAGTGACAGGATATTCACAAACAATGGAGTCAGTGAATATATGAAAGCTGAACCTGATATTGCTTGACTGCATGTGACTTTTTAAACTTGGGTCTGGAAAATTTTATTTTAACTGCGATTATAATGGGCCAATTATTAACCAAGGTTCTACATCAATAAAAATTTAATTTTACACAATATAGAGCCTATCGTGATATAGCATATACACATAAACACCATATCATGCCCTCATCAAAATCACCTAACTTAACATGTATGCACTTATTTTTTAAACATAAAAATCAATATGTAGTATAATATACTGATTGGGATGTTTTTATTATTTTATTTCAGTGAAAAAAAATCTAATTTGCAGATACAATTTAAAAGATAACAAACATCTTCAAATAAGTATTTAATTGTTTACATTTTTCTATAGTTCGTGTTAACTGGATATTTGATAAATGTGTTTATGTGTTTATTACTTAAAACATATCATGTAAAAGAGAACTGTTCAAGTAGAAGTACAAGTAGAAAACATCCATTTTTTTATTTTTATTAGTGAAATCTATTTATTTGATAAACACACACCTGAGAGGAATTTTGGATGCAGCAAGTAGAATTTAATTGTGCCCATTTTAATTAAAATGCCAATTTAAACTAGATGACCAACAGAAAAAAAGATGACAAGTATGGCTCTTAAACAATGGCAAAATGAATACAAATTAATAACAGTTACTTAAAACCGTTAGGTGTCACATTGGCATTTCTGGAAGATTCACATTGTTTTTAAACAAAGTAAAATGATAAAGAATCCATATATGAAGGTTCACAAGTAATACTGCATATTCCTTTTTATTCTTGTACTGTATTCATACTGCATTCATACTGTGGAACTGGAAGTAAAATGGTCCGTTATTCAATTACTTTAAACCGTCTCCCATTGTATGGGTCACAAGCTTTGTAGGGGAACAGATGAAACATACAGCGAGCATACTGGGATAGCACTTATTAAACAGAAGGCTACTTTTGGGATGTGGGACCTAATTTGTAAATGTAATTATTTCTAGGAAAGACAAGGTACTGTGCCTCCTTTCTCAATCAGTTGGACTGGGGATATATCTCTGTGTAATTAGTTCTCACTGTTCTGGGTTTGTTTCTTAGATACAGCACATACATTACATACCCCAGGATCAGGTAAATATCCCTTAACAATAGTGATCCAGGTTTGATTTACAATTTATATCACATTATTTTCTGAGTATGATCTTGACTTACAATGTATTACTGACATTCTTAAAATGGTAGATTGGTGTAAAGAAATATTCCATTAAATAATAAAAAAGAAGAAAAGAAAAAGAAATAAAGTCACACAGCTAGCTGTTACATGAACAAAGATGACACGGGACTGTAACTTTGACATGGCTGGTCTTTGTTTTATGTTTTTTATTACTCCTCCCCAGTTGCAGTCATTTTATTGTAGCCATTTATTGTATGTAAAACTTTTTGTCTTAGATAGAATCCTAATGGATGAAGATCTTTTTGCATTGAAACAGTTTTAAGAGCATAGGGCAGTAAAAGAAAATTATGAGAATTACAGGGAGAAATGTTATTATCCAAAAGTTAAGTGACATCAATTATTTAAGCTATGGTTATAAATGTTTTATTTTCTATTTGCAGTACGATCAGAAAGAGATATCGTGTTTGATTGTTTTATTCAGGCAAACAAACGGATACATTGGTAAGAAATAGAATGGAAATTTAGAGAACATATTATCCCAAAGTGCTCTGCCACTTGTCTTTCCAAATACACATTGCCAATTTAAACTAGATGACCAACACAAAAAAAAGATGACATGTATGGTTCTGTTTGTGGTATAGATCAGTTAACTGTGCACATTTGCTGTAACTCCCTAGAACAAGATATGGTTTAAAATGTGGACATTGTTTTTAACAGTGGATGTTGTGTAGCCTTTTAATTTGTTGTTAACTTTACATTATCAATGTCATCCTACATGCATGACTGAAAAAAAACATAGAAGTAAGGCATGTAACTTATGTTAGATAGAACATAAAATTAAGAACTTGAGGAACCTCAAAACTAGGTTGCAGCAGCTAGAATGAAAAAGGAATAAGAGAGTATAATGACTGTCAACCACACATTAATTTACTTCTCTTGGCTTGTACTGAGTCAAAAATCCCTCCATTTATACCTAAATCTGGCCTGTATTGTGCTATAAGGATTTTAGTTGACCAACCCTCATATAGAGGAAATTTAGGGTCATGTACAGAGCAGTAAATAGTACAGATGGCTAGCTCTCCTAGGAAAAGTTTGCCTGAAAGATAAATCATTGGGAAGGACATGATCAAATTGATCAGTTAACTAATCTTCCCTGATTGGCTGGCCAGGAGGATGATTATGTCCAATACTTCTTCCATTGTGGGCTTAAACAAGATCTGAAAATTGGCCCAGTACTAATTAACCAGATGAAGAATTTGATTATGCGCTTTTCTATAAGTTGTCTGTTAGGAGAACTTTTCATCTCATTTGAAGAAGACCTTTGCAGGGAAGTTGTAAGTTTGTATCAACTGTACTGAATGATGTTCTGTCCAGTGTCAATGTACAGCTATATAGAAATTACAGTAATCTCTTTTTATTGTATTTCTATTAGTTAGTCAATGGGTAACATGTTCCTTTGTAATAATGAACTTTGGTGGAAATTGGTTATTAGAACAAGAGTTTTAATTTAAATGTTCCCATTTGAATAAGGATAATTTATTGAAATCTGAGAAACATGGATTGGGGATCCTTACACAATTTGGAAAGAAATGTTAATTTAATCTTCAAAATAAGAAAAAGTAATAAAAAAATACATGGGTACAAATAGCTTGTTCCACCAGCTGTTGACAAAAATCTCACTATAGAGTGTTTAAAGAAACTGAATGCCTGTTTCTTTTTATGGAACAGGCCAAACATAGCTTGGAACATAGGCTAACTAGTTCCAATGAGCATTTGTTACTATAAAAACCCCAACTTTACACAATTTAGTTATTTGCAAATTATCAAACTTTAGTCATTAATAGAAGTAAGCATAGATAAGCTTGAAATATATTCAATATAATTATTTTTGTACTGTAGACAATAAAACAGCATTACTGTCGACCTTAAATGCTTGGAGAGTGGTAAGGTTAGATTCATGCACAGCTAGAGATAACTGGATTCTCTCAAGAGTAGTTGTTAAGACACTAAAACATTGCTGAGTTCAGCAGACGGACTGGGTGCCAATCCAGTTCTTACTTAGTGCTATTCATGAGGCAACGAATTACTCAAATCAAGTTGCATTACCCATCAAAATGAAGAGGCAAAGGGAAATTCTCTAAGAGATAAACTCTTTTTCCTAATGTGCCCTTTTCAGATGAAATAATTAAGAAAAGTGTGCAATGCAGTCAATTTTCAGTAACACTTCACTTGAAATGTTCCATCATTACAAACTCATTAGATGCTTGTGCAGATCTCGCATGTTTTTCCCACAGGCATTCCAATGCAATTTAGTGCTAATGAACACTTCCGGATTAAGTTGTTGCAACAATAGATGTGATGAACTATAAAGTTGCATTAAAAAAATCAGTCTTCCATTCAGTACCTTTCTCTGTGATACTCAAAAGAAAAAAGACTTATGTCTTAAAAAGCTCTTAGTTATGTTTAATGCCGGCATGTATCATTCTCAATACCTTGTACACTTACTGTATATGCAGGGATTGGGACATGCATAAATCCTGCGGTAAAATTATACTTGATGAATAACACCCATTATATGGCTAAATACATTCAGCGAACAGTATGTCTTTGCTCCAGGGTTATTGAAGCTGAGCAATAAATGTTTTCCAAGAACTATGTTTATAAAATGGGGGATTATGGGAAAGAATTCAGAGGCTAGTATATCAGTTAATTTCTCTTAGATGATGTGTTTAGAATTTAAATATTTCTTATCATGTTCACAATGTTATTTTAAAAAGAAGCTTGTAGTCTAATGAACCTCTAACCAAATCTTTCTTGTATTTATTTTCTTTCAAGAATGATAATTAATTTCATGCTGTTTTCTAAATACCAGAGAATGTAAATGAATGTGAAAATGACAAATACATTTTAATGCTAACTGGTGCTAAGATTTTTATGTAGACTCTTCTGAAAAATACCATGCCTTCGATGTTTTTTTGGTGGAGATTTGAAAAAAGGTTATAGGTTGCTCCCTTACCTTGGTAAATACGTTTTTTTTAACATCAGTATTTCAAAACACAGTCATTGTTATCATGAATTGAAGTCAGTGAAGAGCAAGAGAACCATATGACAGTAGAAAACACTGGTCAAGTCACATGATCTGTTCTTTATCAATCACAAAACGCCATGCTTAAAAGAACTTGCGTCTTCTTCTGCTACACACTGCAGTTCAATCATGAACTTTATAAGTGAGCACCTAATGACCACAGCTTGAACGTGAGAAAACCAACATTGACAGTCAACATGCAGAAATAAGTTCAGAGTAACTTACAACAAAGTAGTAGAGCAGTGACGATCTGGCCATAAAACGAGGTCTGCAGTCCCCCACACAGACATCCACAAATCCAGCGTGCTGACTTGGTTTGGCATCTCCTATTTCACATACAATTCTAGAAATATTACAAACAAAGAGGTCAGTGGTATCCTTTTTTATGCATACACACATACATTTGTGTATATGGTGCTATGGCGACTGACTGCTGCTTGCAAAGGTTGAAGTGCTATATAGCATTAAACGAGTCAGTTCTTCAGCGTTCCCATGTCTACCTCATATTAATACAAATACAAAATATAATTTCAATGAGTACCCTATCTATATGTTGAGATAAACACTTTTCTCCCTCTGTTTTAACTTAAAGTAAGCAAATAATACAACAGAAGATTTTTTTCTCTTATCTACATGCCTTCACAAAAATTCTTCGACCGTATATTGAAATCTCTATGTTACAAAAGTTTTTCATGTTATACGAATGACATTTTCTTTGATTGACACCAAAGTATACCATTATTAAGAATAACTCACTGTTCTGCAGGAATATATTCCTCAATCAAAGGAGTACATTTGACTTCTGCTACTTTAACATCATTCTCTATTTCCCAAAACTCAAGACCTAAATTTTCTCCACGAATGGTTACTTTTGTGCCTCCTTCACGTGGACCTGTTACTGGAATGATCTGAAAAAAAGTAACACAAAATGCATTTAAGAAAAAGCAAGATTTATATATAAGCATGGGTTATATTAGTAAAACTGACATGTAGAACTGAGGTTGCAGATGTTATGAGAATGTGATTTTTGGTGCCTCCAGCTCATGACAGCAGTGAATTACAGAAAAGTTATATGTTTTGTAGGTGTTCCATTTATTGTTGTTGTTTGTTATCAGTTAGGCAATTTCTCCATCAGAACACAATAAGCAAAAATGCATCATGTCCTATATAAAATCAGTGTTAAAATTGGTGCAACACAGTGCTGATACTGCACACTGTACACCTGTGTGAATATTACTGGACACTGCCAATGCTTTATAACTTCCGCTTTGATACACATCAAACTCAGGAATTTGAACACAGTAGAGACTAGGCCTAAGACTTTTTGCACAGTGTACTACAATGTGCTTGCAATGTGCATACTAATATGACAACTGTTGTTTTTTTTTTGTAAACACACTTTTTTTTGGGTATAAAATGAAAATCTACTAATAATAAATGTGTACGGGACAAAAAAGTCAGAATAATAGATAACAGCAGAGAACAACAATTGAATACTGATGCCCCTACCACAGAACTAACAAATGGGCATTCCACCATCAATTATCTTCACTGAGTCTAAAATAAGGTATGTTATGAAAACTGTTAATGAGGGGTTAAATTAGGAAACAGGTAAAGCAAATTGTTGGTAGAGCCATCTTCAATCACCCATTGACAGGATCTGAACCCATAGATGTGTTGAAGCTCTGCCTACTGTGCCACTTGTAGTTCTGATTTTGCTTTCCATTTGATTCCTACCTAGTTTTTTGTTCAACCACAAACTCCTTCCCCCTCCCATGTACTTTTTTTGTAAGCCATGTTTCTACACTTCCTGTTTGACAGATTATTGTGCTTTGCCAATATCTTCCACCTTCTATACTGTGCTTTCATTACTGCTACTTGCCTACTGACCCTCGGCTGTTGATTACCCAACTACACTTTCTTTCACTTCATTTCTTACCTGACACCATTGGCTACAACCTCTGCTTGTTCTGCTTGCTGTTTCAGCTACTGGGCTCTAGATCACTACACTCACTCAATGGCCACAATAACATTTTATTTAAATAATTTTACTTTATTTTTCCTAAAATTTTATTTCTAAAAGTTATAACCTTTTTTAAAAATCTAATTTTGTAGAGAGATGAAATGATGATCTTAACAAATCATTACAAAATCTGGCTTGACACAGAAAATACTTCCTATCACATGATTAGGGGCTAGCAAAGGTGATGGAGAAAATGTAGATTTTGTAACTTCATTATTTCTGGTTGCCAAAAGCCAAGCACAAATCCTTGTAGGTCTAAGCGGTGAATACATAATTAGCTCCTTGGTGGAAGTCTGCTGCCCCAGGGACTTGTGATAAGCTCTTATTGAGCTTTGTGCCCTCCAACTCTTCTGCAAGCATTCCTAACCTTTATAGGATACTATTGAATACACTACACTTTGATGGATTGCTTCCCTTCTTATGTTTTAATTAGTGCAAGAAGAAAATGCTTAAAAGAAATATATCATTTGCACAGGTCTAAAGCAGTCAGAACCAAAATTACAATTTTCTATGAGATTTGGTGAGTTGTTTCTGTTAACCATGTAATTTTTCATCTAATGAACTTCCAAATATTTCCCCAAATGCTATCACATCAACCTACATTGTTTTATGCCACAAACTAACAAGAAATCCAGCTTTAAATTACACCATTCAGCACTTTGCAATGCAGGCACATTGTACGTGTTCTGCTATATTGTAAAAATGGGCTACACCTAAAAGTTTTGTTGTATAAAAAAAAATAGCCAAATGCTTGCATATGTACTGCCTATTTCTGTTTTATATCCTGGATCTGAGACCTGCATCTGCAAATGGTGAAAAGTGGGAAGGAAAAGAAGGTGATATGGACATGCACTGACTCCTGACATAAGGGAGTGTGGCAAGTAAAACCAAGTATCTTAAACTACATTTTCAGCACACAATTATGTTATTCAAACGGATATATGTATCAAAAAAAGATTCTCTTCCCGGGTTATAATATGAAAATTCACAAAAACAAAAATGTTCCACAGGCAAAAGTAACAGAAAAAATTTCTTCAAAACTTTTATTAAGTGTTTTGCTCCAAAAATTCACAGAAGTATTGATTTCCCTCACTTTATCCCAGTGAAAATGAAAGTTGGTGTTGTGCGTTCTCAAATCCAAGCTTTATTGAAACGCAGAAAGCCTTTGGAGTTTGCCCCTGCCAGAAACTGTTATAATGGTGTTCTGATGAAGAGGCAGTTTTTTATTCCTCAAATGAGTGGTTAGCTACAGTGACAATGAAAATAAGGACACATAGATGACTTAATAAAATTTCATACACCCAATTAAAATCCAGCAGATGTTGAATATTCCCATCGCTATCCTAAACATTGAATGCACTTCAGGTATAATTTAAATAAACCTACCCAGAGGAAATATATTGAGTCCAGTCCAAGGTTTTATGAATGAATATAATAAACACAGATGAAGGAATGTCCAGCACTTTTCGGGGGGCTCAGCAGTAGTGTTTTCAAGAATTCGCAAATTTTGGGAATATGTCTGCAGATATTCGCAATTTCAAATATTTGCGATAGTCGCCATTGGGATGCTTATGGGCATGGATTGCGAATATATATTTGCAATGCAAAAATAAATAGCACATGTGACCATTAATTTTGAAGGTAATTGTGAGGCCATTATATTTGTGAATTCCGCAATCGTGAATTTCGAATATTGCCTATGCTGCTCATCACTACTCAGCAGTCCCCCTTCCACCGGGCTTTGCACAGCAGGAATTGTGCCTCAAAAATAACAGAATGGCTGGACGGTTGTGATATACTGCTTGGATTTCTGGATTGTTGTAGAACATTTTCTGGTTGATAAAGGAAAGTTTAGAGGCTACCATTGCTAAATTTCTTTTACTGAAGATATTAATTGATGTATTGTCATGCTGATCTGTGTGTTCAAAAGTCACTTACACAGAACAAATAGGTAGATTAGGAGATTTAACTCATACTTTTGTAATTGTTGTCTTCAATCATTTGGAAAGCAAATTTCTGTTCATGTATTTCACTTGTTCATGATGACTAGTTAGAGTTAGACTGCTGTGATGTAAATAGATTGTTCTCATATAAGCATCCATCTCTACAATGTTTGCAGCAAGCACTTACATTCACTGGTAAATCACTTTCATAATATCACTCTCTTAGAAACAAATGTTCAAAAGTTTAATAACCTAAGTTCAAATTGAGTTCTATGCAATCACTATTTAAATGTCTCTTCAGAAAGTTTAATTAAGAGACATTTCCATGCTAATGTCTTGCTGGCTTGTAGATAATATAGCATGTAAGTTAGAGTTTAATAATTAATGGGTGAAAGGAAGTCTTATCCAATATTATATATTATTAAATAAACTAATTTGATTCACACCTCATTAATCTGAATAGGATTTTAGTTACATTAAACATTTCATATCACACACTAAATATCCCTATTTCATCCTGTTGTGGGCAATTTTTCATGCCTTTGCCAGATATTATGTGGAATATAATTAATGGAGGCCTATTATATCAAATCAATGCTAATAAGGAAATTAATGGGCATTAATTTCCAAATTTTCAGCGAAACCTAAGAATCCAACCTCTTAGCTAAACATTTCCTAGACATTTCCGTAAAGTGTTGATAACCTTGGAGTTGATGCAGAAATATGATTTCACATCAGGTTCCTCTGTGTATTTACCATGAAGCTGACAATGCAAAAAGTTGACTTGTTATTAAACGCTTTCAGAGCACCATTAGTGTAACATTTATTTTTGTAAAGAACTGGGGCAAGCAAGGGATTAGGCAGCATGAAATATCTGCTAATTAGTGTAAGAGGGTGATAAGGTTCAGGTTAATTAAGAAATAAATCAGGCCCTTATCACAGTAAAGTTCACCAACAGGAATGTGCGGTAGTACAGTGGTAGTTAGGTCACAACATCCAATATGGAAAATAAATGAATGTTTTGAGTAGATAAACTGTATGTATCTAGTAAATAAAAAGTCTTCACTACCTAAACTGCTAAATTAGCACAAGTTACTGTATTGTCCCATTACTAGTGATAAAGCTTTTACTACAGCCCATAAAAGCATCCCGGAATGCTCCATGGCACAAATTAACTAATTAAAAGGAAAAATTAACTTTTTGAGCATTCAAATATAGTGTAGATGACCCACCTACACAAGGAAGATTTTACAACTGCCCATCTCAGCTTTATAACACCAATATTCTTATAACCCATCACTACTCTATGGTCATTTTATTTTCATTGTTTAGACATATTTATAACGAATTGGTGCAAAGCAAATAAGGGCTTTAAGAGCAAAAACCCAGAAAAAAGGAATGCTCAATTAGAAGAACAACATAAGCAACAACTGCAACAGGGAATGGCAAGGATTTAACCTGAAGACATCAACATAGGGTATTATAAACAAACTAAAATGACTGTGTATCTGCAAGGCAAATCATCGTCATTTTCTTTTGTCTTGAGCACATACAGTTTCTTTTAGGCTGTGTAGTTTTGTTGCATATGAGCAACGTTTTATATGTTAAGTCAGTGTTATACACAACATGAATTACAATTATTACAGGAAATAGGAAACAATTGCAGTTTACGTTTGCAAGCCTGTACTTTAATTGAGAAGTGAATTACAGTTCAGACACAACAGTGTAGGAAATAACCAGAGTAGGCGTCTACCAGCAAAGTCTACAGAGGTGCTTTTACATGGGAATAAAAACACTGGATCATAACAAGCTGTCAGGCTTTATACCCTCTGCTAACAGCGGCATTATGCTCCAGCTTTGCTTGTCATCCTCACAAACTGTTTTGCATCAGAACAATTTTATAGTCCTCTAATTTTCAGAGTGCCAGTATAAACACAACCAACTGTAAAGAACCTTAACTGATTATATTTCCTCCTCCAATTTCTTTGTTGTGTACTCTGTATTTCTTGTACAGAGAGTCTAATAAAAACACAAATACATTTTTAAAAAATCCTGGTAGCTACCTATCTGAACAATTTAAACAATTGATACTCTAATAGCGGACTGAATGTGAATAAGCGCTAGCATGTATTTGAAGAGACTGACTATGCCACATCAAAACAATTAGTAAAGATATAAAACACATTTTCTAAAAAGGCTGTTGGAATATGACAAAAAAAAAGAATGTGATAGATTGCAAATGAATTAAACCCTCTATGTATTACAAAATAGACACGGTATCAAATGTTGAAACTGTGTAGTATAATTGGGTTTTTAAAATGTGTGCTCAAATCAACCTTTCCCATCTATACTTCTATAAGACTACCATTTTCCCATTCGTTTTCAATGTCCCACTTTCTGAAGCATATTGCTGCCATTAAATGAGCATATATCCACAAATACATTTTAATTTAAAGGTAGGTTTAAATGTTTTGCAGATCATTAAATTTGAATGTCCCAATATTTAAAAAAGTAGGTTATAGGAGCTATATATAGTGGCATTTTTCCCTTTTTGTTTAAAGGTAGCCATACACACATCAACTTCAACTGTATCAACAATTCGATTAACTTGTAATTTAGATAATGAATGTCAGTGATATGTAAGTCGATCATATTGCCACACTGATGCAAAACCGATCGATTCCTCTCCAAAGGACTGTGTGCATGTTCCAATACAAATCAACAGTTTGAACTCTTTAACATAGATATAAACTCCAAGTGCCTCCCTGATGAAGCCTTATACAGCGAAACGCGTCGGAGGAAAATGGGGAGCTTTTCTATCCTAGTGATACTGTAATACTCTATATATGTGACGGATGTACAATGACCGATTTATCCACACAGATCTCACGTTTTTATGCATTGATTTGCTTTATATCCTGGTCCAATTTTTTGTCAATAAAGACCTTTTATATATTTACAAACTATATCTCTGATTCTTTGTACCTGTAACGCCAGACTATTAGTAATATACTGGGTACACATTTACCTAGGCTTAGGGTAAAGTCTTTTCTATCTTAACGTTTACTGGCTAGGGTATAACATATACTACCAGACTATTTCCCACCTAGAACCTTATGTTTATCAATCCATTTTATGCTCAAATACTATTCTTTTTGGTTGCTCAATTCGAGTAAAAAGAAGTTCATGAAATCGAACCCCGTATGGCCAGTTTCAAACTTTTGCTTTCACCCCCAAGTGGTCAGCCCATACCGTTCCGCTTTTAACACAGTACTCTGTAGCTAGTTTTCCCACCCTCCCTCTTCCCCTGTACACATTACTCGAGGTCTATGGTGACCCCTACCATAGTTCTGCAATCGATGTCCACTGCGACATCGTCCACTGTTGTTTTGCAAACAAACTCTGGATGAACTGGGCTTGTCTAAACTGCTAAGGGGGTTAAAACACATATATGGTCAATTGACACATTATAGTTTCTGATCCGGATGCTCATGGAACTCCATTGCAGAGGGGACGCCACTCATACTGGAGTAAGAATCAGGATAATTTAAAAAAAAAAAAAGTTCAGCTTTGGAAATGCAATATTGCCCCAAAAAATCTTTTGTGTTCTTATATGGTATCAAATTCAGACCAAAACCCTTCATAGATATTTAAATCAGATTTCAATCAAGAGCTCTAGGTATTTATAAAAAGCCTGTATATTTCCTGTTAGCAAATGACTATTTGTGTTACAGGAAGGCTCTGGTGTACAGATGTTTGTACAACTATAGGAGAATACATTTATATGTTCACAAGTTTTGTGTTAAACAGTTTCTTTACACTCACCTGTGTTATTCTTGGGTTTGCACACTTTGCATGGGTTCCTGACAGCTCAAGCCAAGAGTTTTCTGCAGGTAGGCAATGGTGCTTGAGCGTACACTTGCCTTCTCCAACACACCAACCACATTCAAAATCAGTGTCGGCCTTCAAGCACAGGCCGCAGCTCGGTCTCTTGGCACCACACTTGTACAGATGAACTGCAAGTGAAACATCAAAAGTATAGTGAGCCTGTATAGCAGCTATCATGTGAACAGTCACATCATGATCTTTGATATTTTTTGAGGCTGTGATATTTAAGCACATTGCACAAAATAATGTGTTTCTCCGTAATCTTGGGTAAACCTATTTTGATTTATTTTTACAGACTAAAGAATATTCACAATCACCTAAAGTCTACAGTTTTTTACTTTCTTTGCAATACACCTTAAAAAACAAATGAGAATTATTAAAAAGGATATACTAAAGCACAATAACTATACAATAAATCACTTGTTTCATTCCATAAATTCAAAGTATATTGGCAAGGATTTCAAAGAAAAGCATAACAATTATAAAAAAGGAAAGAAGGGTTTTTAATGGAGAGGTATAAATTATTATTGTTGACTTAAATCTAAGTCAGCACTAATATTTTAAACAATGGTATACAAACTCAAGATATCAATTGTACATGGAGCAAAGTTTACAGTAAGTTATTGTTCAGAATCCCTGCCTCTTAGAAATTAGCAATAGAATAATAAGAAGGACCAAATGCCCTTCTAAGAACAAATGGTTACTGAACAATGTAGTATGAAAAATGTAAATTCCTTGTGCAGTCAAAAAGGACTTTACCCACTTTGAAGCAAAACTGACCACAACTGCTCAGCAGGTAGAAGAAAACCGCTAGAGTTTATGTGATGCTGACAGACGTCTCTTTTTTTTTGCCAGCCTATTTGACTGTGTAACTATGAAGTCACCGAAAATAAATGATATGGAAATGTGTGAGTATGAAGTGATTCTATTTCAATGAGGGTTATACAAAACGAGAACTGAAAAGGTTAGGCCTACGAGCCTTAGCAATAGATAAGTGATGTTGCCATGGAAACTGTTTTGTAGCCCAAGCCGAAGTTCCACTTTACCTTTGCTCAGAGCCGGATTGTCAATGCTGAAATCCCCGTTCCATACCACAGTCAGTTCCACTGGGAGGCTGTCAATCTCCATCCCTTCGTAGTTATACTTAAGAGAAAAGACAAGACTATTTAGAATTGAGAGGTTCTTGCGAAGTATTTCATTTTCCTTTAAAGGTTTCTTGTTTTATAAAAGTGCTGAATAATATTAATTTCAACATTTGACAGATTCTTGTACATTTAAAAATGCAATTTGAAAATGATAAGGCAGATACTAAATATTCCATTAAAAATTTTTACTGGAAAATCCTACACAATATACTGTATATTATGTTTTAAAATGAATATTGTTCATTTACATAAGGCACACCACTGATATTTCCCCATGTGTTATGGCAAAGAGATCTCCTATAGGATATATAACGAAAAGTACATATGCAGTGTCATGAGAGAGGGAGCAATAACAATCTTATGAACAGAAATTGTACAGTTTACTTTAAACAAACATTAAGTAATCTTCAGCAGTCAGCAACATAGAGAAAACACAATGAAGAAACTCTACCTCCATGTCTTCACTTCTGAAACATACCAAACTTTTTTTATTTACCTTTGACATGTCTCAATTAATTAGATGCCTAATTAATAGACTGTATTATTGCGCATGGCCACTACATGACCCTATATAATGGTTTTCAATGGTGGCATCTCTGTATTGATTGTACAGAATTTTTTGGGGGCCTTAACTCATTACTAGGCAGAATATTTTAACAAATAAACTCCATAATGGGATAACAGGGACATAAACAACATAAGGTGAATTTAGGTGCACTTTTGCAACATATAATACTCACTGTGTTAAAGGTGGACTAACTTGTTGCTATTAATGTAGATATAAATCAAACATGATTGTTTTAGAAGAGCTTAAAATGTTGCGCTTAAGACTCTGTATGACCCAAGAGCTGTGATTTACTTTTCATAAAACTCTCTGGATGTTATTTAAAAGAAAACATGTTAAATCCATAACAAAGATGAGAATAATATCCCAAGCAATCATTGAATAAATGTGTTTATCTCTCTGCCTGCTTTTTTGTTTCAAGGACGTTATACTCGCATAGTAGATAAATCTGGAAAATATTGGCTTTAGAGTGAAAGCCTTTAAAAATAAATTATACCTAATACAATTACTGGCCTACATGGGAACAAGAGAAACTCATGTTCGCCTAATGACAAGGAGAGCGCACACCAGTCTTGCCGGAGGGCTGCCATTATCTGCTGCTGTGTTGTTTAGTTCAGTCATTGCAAAGCCATGAAGCCATATCTGCCCTGAAGAAAGTGAACATTTCAACCCAATAGATATACAAATGCTATTTAAAGCTCCTTTGTAAAATGTCAAAAGGATGCTCCAAAACTGCACATTGTAGGCATGACACATTTCACTTCTGGAACTTGGAACACGCAGGAAATGTAGCACAACAAGTAACAATTTCTATCAGGATTGGAGTAAAGATAAACCTGGCAGACTTAAAAAGGGAACAGCATTGAAGTAGCCAAATAATTATAATGTTTTCTTTGAATTTAGAATAATGATTAAATTAGATCTAACTCTGGAAACCAACTAGAGGTTTCACCAGTTTTTTTTTTGTTTCAATCAAGTTTATTGAAACTTTTCAAAATACAACATAACATGTACAGAAAAAGGAGTAAATTTAAGAGCATACAAAAAACAACATTGTACACAGGTTTTCAAAAAGTACAAGTCGCATAGTAAGAAAGAAACTATAACATCGCAAAACCAAGGGATAAACAAACAGTCAAAATTTGCATTTGAACCACGGCTATAACACAAGGTAAGAAGTATCATAGTGTATGGTCAAAGTGTCACAGACAGATCGTACACATGTATATCTATATGAAAAACCATGGCATGTGTGGGTTCATAAAGGTCAGCCAGATAAATCAGTTTCTGGCAACAGAGGCCTGAAACGGTGGAAATGTAAACCATAGGGCGGAAGCTCCATTAGGTAGGAGTCATAAGATCCCTGTACATATCTGAACCTACAAAAAGATGCCATCTAGCCCAGACCGCATTAAATTGCTTCAACCTATCATGTTTGCTGTGTAGTAGTTCCTCCATTTCACAGACAAATAATATTTGTTTGAACCACTCCTGTGTAATGGGAGCCCTGGGTGAGAGCCAATGTCTAGGAATCAGGACCCTAGCAGAGTTAATCATATGGCGCTCAAGAGTATTATGGCTATGTTTGGAGGCACTTCCTTTGTAGTGCAATAAAAAATGTTCGGGAGTCATCAGGAGGTCCCGACGCAGAATATGTACCATCAATTTGTGGATTTCTTGCCAAAAGGCAGCAATCATAGGGCACCGCCAGAAAATATGCAGTAGCGAGCCCAACGGGTCACCACATCTCCAGCAATTTGATGGCAGGGAAGGCTTCATTTTGTGCAGAGTCTCAGGTGTACGGTACCAAAATGAGATAATCTTGTAATTAGTTTCCTGTTGTCGGGAGCTAAAGGAACTTTTGTGGACTGCCTCCCAAATGCCTTCCCAGTGGCCGCCTGGTATAGTTGTCTGAACCTCATTTTTCCAACGGGTTTGGAGAACATGTACTCTCGGGTGGGACTCCGGTTCTAACAATCTATAGAAGAGATAAGATGCCTTACCGGGCCCCTGCCTATGCAGGTCGTTTCAAAGCTCGTGAGGATTCTGTTCAGCATTTCTGCCTGTGGATGCCTGGTTAGCCAATGGCATACCTGTAAGTAGGACCACCAAGGGATAGAGCCTGAGTGAGATTTATCAGTTAGGTCTGAGCTTAAAACAACATTTTGACCCTCGAGCAGGTCTCTAACCCTTAGGTCGAAGGGCCGATTCCAAATCTTTTGGAAATCCCACAGATTTCCAGGTGGAAATTCAGGGTTGCCACATATTGGCGTGAGGGGGCGTTTCACCAGTTGTCCATGAAATGCTTACCTGTCAATTGGTATACTCAGTTGTATTGTGGGATAGTTCTGTCTTAAGGTTGATAATAAAGAACATGAGATACTGCACATCACAACCTTTAATGGTATACAGGCTACCCACAATAGGATGTATAAAGACAGGCTGTACAAACATGATTATTCTGTGCTCCAACAGTAATATTGCATACAATTTGTATAAAATATATACATACAGTATACAGAATTATAATAAAGTTCTATTCACAATTCTGAGAACAGTTTTACATGCATCCATAAAAGCTGATTTTAAAATAATATGTGATACCTTATACGATCTATTGCACAAGAGAAAGAAGTTCTTTTTTTACTCTCTGCTTAGCTGTGTTGGTTTAGAAGGGAGCCATACATAACCTGCTCACAATCTGAATCCTTATCTTTAATGCTCACTGAGGCTAACACAGGGAATCTGCCGCCAGCTGCCTCTTTATATTAGCAAATTATTCATGTAACAAAAGGCACTTTTCTGAAGGTACAGCTGTTCAAGATGTTCCGGCAGAACCTCCAGGAGAGAATTCAGTATAGTGAAAGCATCACACAGGTTGAATTTGGGTGGAATCCAAAATGAAAATCTACCCAAGGACCTAAATATGTACCACTGGGACATAAAGGGCAAGATATTTATTCCTCCAGGCCGTATGTTCCACTATCATATCGTTGTAACATATTGTACTAAATCTAGGCTGGAAGGGATTAAAACGCAATCAGCTCAATGTTCTGAGCAGCCTTGCTTGTACTCTATATTAAAACAGACAAGGTTTTAGGACTGTGTTCACAGCCATCCCAAGTATTGCTTGGGATCAGAGGGGTAGCAGTTCATAAAACTATTCCCATTGCAATTATGTAACATTTGCAATTCATCATTAAAAACATTAATGTGTTTGAGTAGCAACATTTTTTTCTAACTAAAGCTTGTACACACAAAGTTAAAAGCCAAGTGTCCTTATTTGACTGAATATTTAACCCCCCCCCCCCCAAAAAAAAATAACCTGTCACATTTTAATCCACTGGAAATCCAATTATCATAAATTAGGCTAGAAGTCTAACAGTAAAAAGCAGAGCCTACTGGGACTTCATTGTCAGGAATTTCAGAATAATAGCAAGGACAAGATCATGGCATTTTTCTTTGCTAAGAATATCACAGACATAGGAGGTAATATTTCTGTATCTAAACCAAAGGGCACCATTGGCACTGCAAGTGCCCAAAAGATTGTACAATTGTATCCTTTCTGGGTTATATCTGTTATACTCAAATATGTCGGTTTACCACAATACTGAAAATAGAATGACCATAAAGGTATCCTCTGTGTGTGACCAACCCTCCAAAAATCCTCTCAAGCAGGTAGAGATCAATCTAATCCTGATTGTACTATTGTCATTACCAAACACCTGCTATATAGGCAAGCGGTTTATAGAAGTTAATTTTTATATTATTGTATGGAGTAATGCAAGGATCTGATTGGGAGAGTTTTTTTCCTAATGTAGAAAGTTTCTACTACAATATCACATACAGCTTGTACTACCATATCACATCCATGTGATCTAGAAGTTAAAACTGGTCTGGTTTATATTCAATGGGTGATATAAAAAAATCAAACACCATGGTCAATGATGAACATGATTGTTACAGAAACAGGAAGGATATATAGATCTTAATAAATCAGTCTTTAGTTTTTGTGTGACCTCTAATTACAAATTAACTTCTTATACAATTATTTTGCACTTTGCCACGGGTAGCACATAGTGATTACATTGGAGAAAATAGCCTTGAGCTGACATTTAAAATCAGAACAGAAAATTTAAGAAAGGTCAATGAGAAATCTGATGATAGTTAGTTTCTATATTTTTTTTTAAGATAATGTTCCAAAATCCCAGTATAACAAGCCATCTACAGTTTTCTTTTGAGTTAACTGACCATATTTATCCTAAACCTGACTTATAGATGGTTGGGTTTTCTTTTTCCAATCGGATACAAAAGCCCATGACATTTTCAAAACACCACAAAATTTTAATCCTTATCTCTTAAGCTGGGCATAGAAGTTCCGATTCCTGCAATATCCGACCCCCGATCCAATGCCGTGCACGCTCACGCATCCCTTAAGGATCGGGTCATGCAGGAATCGGATGCACCAACTAACGAGGATTGGGCTAAAATCAGCCGTCGCACAGTTATCCGACAGGATGGTTAATTTTAACCCGATCCCATTTGTTCGGCTGGGAACGGCTGCCCCCAGCCGAAGTAATGAGCTGCACATAAAGAGTGATGTCCGATTCTCGGCACTAGCGGGCGGGCGTGATGACGTAATCACGCCGCTCCTACTGCACAGAATCGGATAAGGAATGGACGGTAAATCGTACCGTCTATTCAAAGCTTTACACCTATACCCAATTTCCCGTTTGTATACTAATTATGTTATTTACTAGTCCAATCAATCTACCATCTATCTACCTGTAAAAGCA
The DNA here is from genome assembly GCA_036250615.1 of Ptychadena robeensis. Taxonomy (NCBI): domain Eukaryota; kingdom Metazoa; phylum Chordata; class Amphibia; order Anura; family Ptychadenidae; genus Ptychadena; species Ptychadena robeensis. The sequence continues at coordinate 86,616,782 of CM070034.1, read as the reverse complement.
CAGTAAGCCAAGAGGATCTAGGAAGCAGGATATATCAGTGAATTCCCATATTGTATTTAATTGCCCTTTGAATTTTTTTTTTTGTTAATTAATACCTTTCTAATGTATTAACAAAAAGCTTACAGACAATTTGCACTGAGGTTAATTGAGATTAAAAAGGTCCTAATACACATAATAAACATCTATAAATCATACTTCAATGCCAAAGCTGTAATTTTGTAATGTAGATGGAAGCTTATCACATTTCTTTCTCTATTATTCCCTGTCTGGAGGCATTGCTATAAAAAGTATACAATTTGTGCTTAATTTTTCAAATCATTATCCCATTTCCATACCTATAATAACAGCAGATTTCTATAAACCTATAAGCATATTTCATTGATTTTACTTCCCTAAATACTCATTTTAGAATAATTATAAACAGAAAGGGAGTTAAAAAGCATGACCTACTTACAATTAAACATGAAAGCTAGTTAAATAAATAACACTTGCAAATAAAATCTTATTCCATAAGAACTGAATGGTATTCAAAAGCATTGAATACCAGATGCTGTGGCTAAAGTAATGACGGCCTTGATCCTTATAATTTAACTTACCTAATCTATTCATATGTACTGTGCATACTGTACTGGATACTTGTGCAAATGTTTAAAATACACAAATGAGAGCAGAGAAAACAATCAATGTGAAGATTAGACAGAAAGGTTTGCTTGCACTTACAGAGGTGTTCTGACACTGAACACTAGAACTGTTGAACCTTAGAGCTGGCACTCTCTGCTCATTGCCTTGAATATTCAGGATGCACTCGTAGCCTTTTTGGCCTGATTGGGGCTGGGGCAAATTCTTTGCCTTCAGGGTAATGGGTTTGACAACATCAACTGGAATAAGGATCTTTTCTGTCTGTAAAAGCTGAGGGCATTCCTGCAAAAAGAAAAAAAACCAGTTACAATTACTTGAAAACAGTAATCTAAGCATAACTTCATACAATTTAGATTAATAAATCACAACAGGTAACTTCCAAGAGTCTTAAGGGCTTAGTGTTCGCCATGTCAGCAATGCCAAGCCCTATACTATCCAGTAGCATACCACATACGAAAATGCATAGGTTTGCGGACATGGTCATGGCACACCAGTATAGACTGGCACATCATTTCCCATAGTGTCTGCCATCCGCTGTATTTCCTGCAGTTGCCGTGCAGGGTACATGAGAAAAGAAACATAGTGTAGACTATTGGGAGTTGCAAAGCCCCTAAACATGGTATAAATTACTAGAGTAAGTGCTGGGGATGAAACGTCACAAAAATTTTTGCTTTTAATATGCAGTGCTTTACAGAGTTTATATAGTCATATCACTAACTCTCTCTCTATCAGTCTTACTAACTTATGGGAAAGCCATTTAACCTATCAGCCCATTTAACCTATCAGCAAACACAGGGAGAACATGCAATCTCCTTGCAGATAGTGCCTAGACAGAGAGTTGATCCTAGGACACCAGCGCTGCATGGCCACCATGCTACCCATCTCCAGCAATTTTGGTAAAGAAGCTATGTTCAGGGGCTACAGTATGTGTCAGGAAAACAATCAGAATCTATCTATGAAATGTATATTTGTATATGTGCCTTAAGCTATTGTTTATGCATTACGTCATATTCTTGAGTTTTACATTTGTATACATATACAATAATCTGATACAAACTTCTGCATCTAAAAACTATATAACTTGAGAATTTCCATAACTATTTCTCATATTGGTGTTCGCATATCTGTGAATACATGCTCAGCTTGGCATGGAAAACAATTATGCCCAGCAAACTGAGAAGATAATTGGGTCTCTAAATGCAACAATTATAAAATTGTCATACATCTAACTGGACCATGCAGACCTTTTTTTTACCTATACAGGATATAATTAAACTGTTTAAACGAAATGTGATATTGCAGGAGAACAGATTAAAAATAAGCTAGCATTGCAGCACAATAATGGAAAAGTGATAATCAGATGACCTTAGCATAGGTTTGATTTTTTTTTTTTTTTTTCACTTGAAACTATAAATATGTTCCTTTAAAGTGAAAATTCAACTAATTTAAGGTAAATGTGGTAAGAATTGTCACCTGTTTTTGGTCTATTGAGATATCAGAAACATCCTTGTTATGCAGATACTGTTCATAAGCTGCCAAATGTTAGATAGTAAATTGACAGCAAATAGTATATTACACACTATTGCATTTCAAATTCAATATACTGGGAGAAAGTACACTGGAATTAAAGTTCACCTTGCATTATATTTGTGGTTATTTTTATTTATTTGGTCAAATGTTTTGTCCAAATTTTTCACTGGGGCATTTGGATTTCTCTTTGTGAGCAGACCAAGAAGTACTATGTATGTAAAATTATATTTAGGTAACAAGAGATTTGACAAAAAAGCCTCATAGTGTTAAATCTATGAGCAATTAGAGGAAGGAAAGCATATAGCAGTTGGAATAATACTTTTAACTAAAAATGTTGCATTGGAGGATTCTACACCTGCAATATATAAATGTAATCATAGCAGTCCAGCAATATAGGCTAAATATTCACAAAATATGCATCATTGCAAGTATTATGGGGTATTATTTTATACATTAATAATGACTTGAAAATGAACTCATTACAGTATGATCTATATGTTCTTAAGCAGTCTTGTTTTTACAACATAATCATGAAATCATGAGAGGGTTTTCTGAGGCACCAGGCTTCCTCTGATTCTGGGAAACTGTTATATAAATCCAGCATTGTACTAAACTTTTGTTTTAGGCCAAAACCCTGCTTCACCTCATTACTGAGCAAACATCTATTCAAAAAGGATAACTATTGCAAACTATTATGCTAATATTTAGATGGTAAGTTTTTAAGTCACACCACCATGGATCTGTGGGTGATGATTTCAATGTGCAAAAATGTTCATGCATTGAGACATATTCTTGCTAAAAAACCTAAACTTAACATTAATTTGGGGATACATCGAATATAATGACGGAGAGGCAGACCCAGAAAGATCTGTAAAGCCCCCCATAGACAGGCAGACTCCTCCATACAACTTTCATGAGACCTACCA
>CM070034.1:86572056-86613587 GCA_036250615.1 Ptychadena robeensis | reverse complement strand
TGGAGGAGTCTGCCTGTCTATGGGGGGCTTTAAGGGAAACATGATTGTTTAGCCCATTGGTGGGACTTTTGACTATGAATTAAAGTAAAATGTGTAGTCATAGTACAATTTGTCAAAACAGACCTCTATGAATCAAGCTGTAATTCACCACATTTAATCACATCATGGTCAGCATCATGTTTTTAAGCATTTTGTGCTATAGCAGCCCTTCTGTGGAATTAAACAAGATCCCATAGTCTTCACTGTTTATTTGCCACCTATTAGTTTGTAACCTTTGACAATGCCCCTATGTTTCAAATTTATTGCCATTGTATGAGTATTGTGGAGTATTGACTACTCAAAAGGGTGGTGGTCAATTCTACAACATTTAATAAGGCAAGATTAAATAATGTATTTATTTTAAGAATGTTTAGCAATTTTAATTAATTGCTTAATATACAAGGATCTTACAACTACATGAGTTTGATAAGATTGTACACCTGTCATGCAAAAATGTTTTCCACAAATTCTTTGCAGCAAAGTTGCTTGATAAAACAGAGCACATTCAAACACAGATTGCAAAGAAATAGTTATTTGAGATTTTAAAATTCTGCATTTACTTTTCTTAATGGTCTTCACATAAAACATAAACACTCAATGCAGCACGAACTAGCACATTAGTATTACAGTCACAAAGTCACAGGAAACTTACAAGTGAACCAAGTTTATGTGAATGTCAGGGGACATTCTCTTGGAAAACTCTGCTACCTAATGAATCCGTACATTAGCTCTATGTTCCACCAGCTACCCACATACCATTTCAATTTAAATGTAATTCTCAACCTCACGGTTTGTGAGTGCACATTCTGATGTGACTTCTTCTAAACATTATTTAATTTGCTTGAAATGTAGCTCTTTGTTGATATGTTCTAACAAAAGTCTCTGATATTGAACCAACCTGATCTTGTATCCTTTGAGAGCAATTTAAGGGAAAGAAATAGAAAGCTGGCAGGAAGTCAGGTGATGGGCAAGCTCTCAGTCATGATTAGAGCTCAATATTCCTTGAGTAAAAGCTTTTTCTCCTACAAGGCTTTGCTCTCTTTTATTGATGGATCCTTTGAGCCAACTATTTTAACTTAAGCAAAAAGAAAAAAAGGTTACCTCTTCCTCAACCTTTGAAATAAAAAAATCATAAACTGCAAAGAAATTGCTTTCAAGAGGCAAATCACCAGCTAAATGGCCAAAATGATCACAGGAGCTTTGAAATTAAACTAAAGAAGGATCCAGTTGCTGAAATATTCTTTTAAAATAAAACTAAATAAGATTATCTATTTATTTGCCACTGCCTCCATTACATATTAGGCTGGGCATAGATGTTTAGATTTTCTAGCGATCGATCTTTTAAACGATCGTGCATGTGATTCCGGAATCGATTCCAATTACAGAATCGACTGCACCATATGACGTCTTTGATTCTTGTTTGATTCCTTTCTGCTCACAGCTATTCTAATCAGAAATTATGTGGATGTGGGCTGGATGCCAACAGGTTGATTGATAGGAACGATCACATGTCTCCAATAACGTTCTACGATTTCCGAGCGAGCTGCTTCATTTTAGAGACAGGTCCGATTCCTGCTCGATCGTCTATCCGTGCGATTAAGGGTCAAACTGATCAATTAATCACTTGCATCGATTTCACAGAAATTGTACAAAAAATCGAGACCTCTATGCCCAAATTTAGACTGACATGTACGTGCTTACATGCTAAACCTGAAAATTGTGAGGGTCCTGCTTTCCTTACTCAACTTTAGTTTTTGGTCATCAAACCTAACAATTTGAACAAAAGTGCCTGGGTTTGTCTCAACTCCTTGTTTCAATGTAATCAAGCGTTATCATATAGCCAATTGCAGCATACTTAACAAGGGGGAGGGGGGGACATGAATTTCATCAACTTTAGGCCAGATGACTCCATTGTTTGATAACCCTCTTTTTCCATCAGCCAAAAAAAACTCAAACTCTAACAAATGGAACATCCAGACCATGTAATTTTTGTATGAGCTGCTTAGCCTACTAATCAATATTAGTTTTCCAACATATACTAAAAATGGGAATGTGAGCTTAATACACAAGTGTCTGAAAACCAAAATGGAATAAGGTGTTCGTTTTAACATTAAAAAATTGTATCTCAATGGTAATATTGTCCAAAAGATATTGCATAGATGGGGGAGCTGCCCTATAGTACATACGTTTTGGGGGAAAAATCTTCGGACTATATACCAATGTGACAGGTGTGTTAATACATAGTGAACCCCCTCATGCCACTGCTTTATTAATGTCATGCTCAGTGGCTTTCTTACAAAAAGGTATACTTAAACTCTTCTGAAAATGTTTATGTCTTATGTAAGTAAATAAGTGAGATGGTGTCATGTTCCCAGTTTAAATTTTTTCCCTTTCCTACTAATTAAAATATTGTGGGGCAAGTAATTTGAGTTCTGTTGATGAAAACTAAAATGATAATCTGTATATATATATATATATATATATATATATATATATATATATATATAAATTCTTTTGTTATGTTTGTAAACTTACTGCTCAATATAAATTTTTTTTCTTTGCTCTTGGGGTATCTAACCACTGGCAAAATCTAGCTTCAGAAGTGTTCTTTCTCTATGCAGCTATGTATGTAACAGATGAAGTTATTCACAGCGATAGGGAAATTTGACAGATATAAGTGGTTTAGTGCAGTACAATGAAATTACACCTATTAGAGCTGCATTTTCATGTGCACGTGGTCATAACACATCTTTCATTCATTTGAACAATATGCAGAAGGAAAGCAAAGATTGCCTCAAGGACATTGCTCTTAAACATGTACTACCATTGCCATTATTGCGCTGAGCTCTGTGGTACATTAAAGGCCCACTTCACACTAGCACACACATGTTGGCTTGTTAATTGACAATGTAGGTCATAAAGATTTTGCCATGAGAATGTCTTAAAAGCTGCATCCTTGTGTCATATTGCACTATTGTGTCAATTGGTTCATCTCAGCCTAAGCAGACTATGGGCCCAGTTAGGACCACCCTCATTACTTGTTGACTCAATTCTACTTTCTATTTCCAAAATCTTTACATGTATCAAGTTCATTAACATACTTTGATTGCAATCAAACAACAATGGCTTTATAAAATATGTCTGGAAGTGTTAAGAAGTTTGTGGAAGATAATTGAAGAGGCGGCTTCATTATAAGAGTACATTTCCATTATGTTCCTATCTGATTAACTTAATTTTTTCTAATTAAATGTTATGCGTAATTCCTTAAGATGATTTATCGCATGACAAATTCTCAGTCCTGCCCCATTTACCCTCAGAGTGCTAAAGGGTATGTATTCAGCATTATGCCTAAAGCTTATGATAATTACATATGGTGTCACACACTGTCATATATTCTTTATGCCCTCTAAAAGCTGATTTATGGTTGGCAGAACTGCAGGAAATATTAAAACAACAATTAGATTTTTTTTCTATTCCAATTTGCTAAACGCCTTCAAGGGAGTACAATGTGTGTCTCTTTCACACATTCCTATTCCTCCCACTTTAGATGCTGACACACCTTCACTCTATTACATCCTCATAGCTCTGAGTAGGCAATCAAAATCTCTGATATTAATTGCAATTATACATACACTGATCACACTTGGCTGTTTTGCTGTGTGTCAGCATCTGCTGTAATATCTTCATTTGCTTCAGATCACTAAAAGCAGATTGGACATTTTCTAAGGCTAAACTAAAAGTAAATTGAAGAGCTATGACTAGAGTTTATGTGTACAGCATAGCTAATCCAGTCTAGGCAGCCTACAGCAAAGTTCAGCATCAGTAATACTACAGTGTATATAAATATATATAGTGTTCCATAGTATCTAGCTTCCCGTTTATAATTTTAGTTTTTGTAAGTGTGCCTCCATTTATAATTTTAGTTTTTGTATGTGTGTGTCTTTGATATAAATATATATATATATAAATATATATACAATAAATGGCAACTTTCCAAATACGCCATTCGCACTGTATTGCGTCGTCGTCAACGTAACAAGTTAGGCACTGTGCATGGCACACTGGTTTCCTGTGGAAACATTCACACTTGTATGTGCTGTGTTGTATGTTATATTTTAGCGCACTACTGCATGCATCTTTGCTGCATTCCAACAAACACAATGTATAACGTGTTTGTTGCCAGCATTGACTGTGTTGTAATGTAAAAGAGCCCTTACTCTTTCATATAAACATGTATCATCAGAACAGCTTAAACCCTTAGCTTGGAAAAACTCTATTTGACATATGTTTTGTGGTTCCAACTTTAAGGCTACATTTACACGGAGGGTTTGTAGATTTAGCCTAATACATAGTGATAACAATTAAATGTAAGTTGAGAATTGCATTTGCAATCCATAATTTTTCCTTGATCAGGTAAAATCAGAAGGTAATTGTACAGTACAGTTGTGCTCATACGTTTACACATCCTGGCAGAATTGACGATTTCCTAATAATTTATTAGATAATATTCATGATAACACAAAAACTTTTTCTTTCACTCAATTATTGAGTTGCCTTGCATGCATTGTATGTTTGAGGTCTCCACAGAGTGGTTCAATGATATTGAGGTCAGGAGATTGAGATGGGCTCTTTATTTTGCTGTAACCAATAACTGGTCTTTTGTTTTGGAGTACTGTCATGTTGGAATGTACAAAAAAACAACCAAGCGCACCTTCCGGGCTGATGAATGCAAATTCTTTTTTCAAGTATTTATTGATAACTTACTGCATACAATTCTGACTTCCAATAACATGTTTCACAGTAGAAATTATGTCCCTTTCATCATAGGCCTTGTTGACTCCTCTCCAGATATAGTGTTTATGGTTGAGGCCAAAAAGGTACCTTTTAGTCTCATCACTTCAAATTACTTTGTGACAGAAGTTTTAAGGCTTGCCTTTGTGTTATTTGGCATATTGTAAGCGGCATACTTTGTGGCATTTGCATAGTAACGGCTTTCTTTTGGCAACTCGACCATGCAGCCCATCTTTCTGTTGTTCACCTGAAGTTATCTGAGGGTTTTGCCTTGCATCACCAACAATTGTTTTGAAATGTTTTTTGTCTACCTGACCATGGTTTTGTTTCAACAGAACCCCTAAATTTCCCACGTTTGAACACTGCTGATTTGCATTCTCAATTCCTTTGATGATATCTTATATCCTTTCCTGTTTTATAGAGTTCAACTACTTTTGCCAACAGATCTTTTGGCAATACGTAGGCCTTTCCCATATCTTAAACTTTATTTCCACATTACCATGCACTTTATTTTAACACATCGTAAATGCATTCATTGCTCATCAAAATATGCACCAAAAATGCATGGTATCACAGTGGAAATGGAGCCTTAGATAAAAAAAAACACAGTGCAGCACTGCATGAAAGATGCAAGGCTCTCTAAGGAGTCGTAATCACATTGTGTTGTGAAACATTTTTGTGTTATTCATATTTTCTGAAAAATAGTTAAAAATTCATAAATTCTGGCAAGGTTTGTAAACATATGAGCACAACTGTACAGTATATCATTTTCAAAATGCAATGTTTCTATCATTGCCTTTTAAGAATGACAGTATACTATATAGTATATTATTTTAAATGAGTTGCAATACCTTTCCCTGGGTGTTTATATTATGACACCATTAATTCTTTTTGTCATATAATCACACGCAAATGTACAAGCATGGTATCAGAGATGTTATTAAGTTGTAAAGCAGAACAGGTCAATGTGATCTAGGCAGATTTCCAAGTTCCATAAATTTCAGCTTATACTCGTCTCTCTTCCTGCTGAAATTTACATAACCGTTACAAGCAATCAAACCGCTAGGACATGCAAGTGGCCAACAAATGCAGAATGCACCATATATTTTATCTCTGTTCCTGAACTTTACAATACCATTATATTGATAAATTGCACACAAATCTCCTGTTTTAGCTGTGGGAAGCTAGCTCCTGCTAAGAAAAAGCTCTGGGATTTATAGGATGTGTGAATTTTAGAAGAGATAAAAGCCTGGTAATTGCATGGAAGTATATCCGCCATGTAATATAAACAGTCCCATGCTGCTTGTCATGTTCTATGCTTCATATCTCCAGATACCTATCTGACATTCTAAAGAGGACAGTAAAACAGTTGGATTTATTTCCTGATGACACATGACCGATTCACAGAAAGCAAACACGTGTTTAAATAAGTTTGGATGAGCCACATCAGTCTACTAGGGATATCTTAAACTGAAACATAAGAACCAGCATAGAAAACAACAGCGGTAAAGAGGACAAGGGGTTAAAAAACCTTTTCCCAATGATCTACACATATATATATGATTAAATCACACAACAAATTCTAAATTTTTCTATATTTATACTATATATATTTTTTTTTATTATGCTAAGCCATTTCTAATAAATGAAATAATCTACAGATATATTAGAAGTTTGCCTAAATTAAACTGTAAGCCAGTAAAGTTAGTGTGGGAAGAGTGAAATATAAAAATATATTTAATGAAAATTAAAGCAAATGGTATGGAGGGTAATAGAAAGCCAGTTATGCTGAAATGTTTACTGTTTTTGAGAGTTGTAGTATGATTTAAAATTTATTGGACTATATATTGAAAGCCCATTTCTTCAATTACAAACAAAGTTTGAGTGAAGAGTTGTCATGTGACAAAGACTATATAAATTTCCAATTTGGTTTATTAATCACCTTTGCTTGACTGTACTCTACAGGTACACACGTTTCACTGCATTCGTCAAATTTGAATAAAATGTGATATATACCTTCCAATCACTATGTATTCTATCAGGGAGGACCCAGCATTACATAGCAGTGATATATACCTTCCAATCACTATGTATTCTATCAGGGACGACCCGGCACTACAAAGTTGTTGGTAGATCTAATGGCAATTGTATGGAGTGATCTTAAGGTGTATGGGGGGCTTAAGGCCCAACAGATACTAAAACATCTACAACTTGATGGTAGTAAAATGGCCTACAAACAGATCATTCAATGTATTCTTCCAATTTTTTCTAAGCATTCAGCATAAGATCAACCGTGACATCATAGGCCACAACAGAATAGACCACGCACACTTTGTGTGATGGCATGTACTCGGGATGGGGACGTTGGTCCTCATCCAAAGTAAGGAGATCGATATTAAATTTATGGACATATTCGTAATTTGTAAGATCGATTTCCCTGCCAATTCATGGGCGAACTTTAGGTCTGTGCGTTAAATTTGTGGCCACAAATCTAACTGTCTATGCCCAGCTTAAGGCTACATTTACACTGTCGTTATCTGAACGTTATCTGAACATGTCGTTTAAAGCTTTCCAGGCACTTTCCGGGGGCAGAAAGCGTTAATGGCGCTTTAAAGCAAAGATGTGTCTAAAAAATTTTCAATAGAGTACAAGCCTGAAAAACGACAGGGAGGAGTGAGCGTTCAAGGGGTTTAGTGTTTAAGTCACTACCTTAGCAGCCAGGGGGCCTGGACAGGTGGGATAGCTACCCCCAGGTCGTTTTTTTGAAGCTATGCAAAGTGCAGCAGTCACTTTCAGAGCTTCCCCATTGAAGTCAATGGGGTCGTTTAATGACTGAACATCCTCTGAATGTGACAGAAGGCATTCAAAAAAAGAACAGAAAACAGAATGCCTGATTAACGACAAATATTTTCTGTTCTTTAAACAATCTAATTGACTTTCATTTTAAGCTTGATGCTAGGTCGTTTTCTTAAAAGAGCAGAAAACAACCTTGCATACGACAGAGTCAACTTTATTTGCTCATTATAACTTTTATTTGAAAAAATGCATTAGACTCCAACTGCATTTGTGACCAGCTGATTTATTAAAACCCAGAGATGGAACATTAAAAAAAAGTTAAAAATATTTTTCATCTGTGTGTATTTCATATGCTCAACTTTTGAGTTTGATGCGTCTAACATTCCAACCAATCCTTACTAGAAGAAATAATGCATTTCATGCTATTGGTGTATGATAAGTGACGTCAGAGAGAAATCACAATTCCTGGTCTCAGTGTTGCACATGATTTATACAATAGACTTGTATCTTGTCCTCTTTCTCCAGTATACAGTGCAGGTGAATTTATAGAATTTGTAATGATCTAAGACAGAAAATAAAGTAACCTTTACTATATCTTCTTTTTTTATCCATACAGTTGTTTACTGTGTTGGGAGATCTTTGGGAAGCTTCAAAAGCTGGCTTTGTATTTTAAGACTTTCCTCTAAAACAAAGATCTTGTTCTTGTTCTTTGTTTAGTCCAATATTCTTTTAAATAATTTCTGATCTGAAAAGGTAACAATCAGCTCTTACAAAGCCAGCTAACAGTGTTTATTTAACATACAGTAAAGCTCAGCAGAGAAGTATAGGATTTCACAGGTCTTTGTGCTCACAGGCTGTTTAATGTTCACAGCTCTTTTATTACTTTTTTTTATTAAAAAAATTTTAGCTGGTAAAATATAGCCAATTGCACTTTTAAAAGTTAAACATATGAAGACATCTTCACTAAATCCTCTTGCTGCGTGTGTCCTTTCACAAGCTTTAATGTTTTCCATTATACCGTATGACGGGCTTATTCCATCCGCAGGTTTGTGTCTTTGTTGTACAGCTGGCTTTGATTCTTTATCCTTTCAATATGGATTAGTCATTTAATGGCTCATAATGCACCGTTTGTTAGCATCATCAATTGGAAGATGCTGTGTCCGAAAGGTACAAAAAGTCCTTTTTTGATTTATATCAATAAAGCCCTTGAGACCCTGTTTCAATTTTTTCATGACAGAGGATGCCCCTCCTATGGTCCCATGTACAAAGCAGCAGGAGTGTTGTCTATCTCAGCAGGCTGTACAGAAATTAATCGCGGCTGCTTGTCTGCAGTCATACCTTACATGAGAGACATCTTTTAATCAGCCTCTTACTATCCTCAGTTAGACTCAACAGGGTTCTATAAAGGGGATTCTGGCAGCTGCCCTTCGTTCTCAGGTTTGGAAGAGATGCAAAGCAATTGAAGATGAATAAAATTGAGCACAGCTTCTGGTATATGTTTGCTGCTTTAATAAAGGTTTTTTGTATCCAAATTCAGGATTTAATAAGAAAGTTTATGCAACTTACACTCTCTTCTAGCCAATGGTTTAAAATACTTTGTTAGATCTGTAAAATGATTGTTTGAAATTGTATGTGTATCAAGAAGACAGATAGATGGATCACACTGCACACAATTTGTCATGAGACTGCTTTACAAAGCATATAGAGAAGTAACTGAGAAAACTATGTAGCATAAATGGATGACCTGGTTAAATTAGGGCTTGTTCACATGGTGGTCCTTTCCATCAATAGTAAATCTGAGACCTAGAGTTTAAGAACAACTACTGTATTTTTCACTCTATAAGACACACATAAAAAAAAAATCAGGGAGAATACATCTGTGGGTCTTAGAGGGCCCATAATTTTTATCATTATTGAAAACTGCAATAAATGCATGAACACAATACCTTCAATGAACACCTAATGCAAAAAAAAGGAAAACCACATTTAGACTGCAGACTATTAATCCCTTACTTCCCAGTGCTCATGCATCTCTAAATATCACTAAAGCTGGGCCTAGTTAGATTTGCAGCCGATTTCGCCGCAGATGGATCAGAAATCTAACGCACCCATCTTAAATCGGACCACAAATTGGATGGGGACCAGCATCCCTATCCAAAATTAATTATGACACACAAAGGGTGCATGGCCAATTTTTTGAACGACCGGCCCTGCGTGTTGAGGTCATCACACGTGTTCGATCTGCCGAGAAATCAGTGTGAAAACTAAACGTCTATGCCCATCTTTAGTCATAAAACCAGAATGATAAGGATCCAATTCTTGAAAAATCACTCGCGTTTCTCCAATATACATTTACTTCTTTTTGCCTATAACAGGTCTCTCACAAACACTATTACCTATCTATTTTCTCTTTCCCAAACACAGCTTGAAACTTGCAGGTTTCCATAACAACAGCACTTAGCTCTCATCTCTACTTTTAATGACAGACAGGTGCCACCATCACTGGATAATAAATAGGCAAAAATTAGAGCTAAAGGCACTGATATTGGCAGTTTGTTCATCACCATAATGAGCCCATGTTACAGTTTAAAGGTGGTTACTGTGCCATAGAACTTGAAGCAACTAAGCAATCACAGCAGGGCTGTTCCACCACCTGAGCCATCTGTCAAAGAAAGATGCTATATACCTCGCTATGTTTAACCTTGTTTGCAGGCTGTGTGTTGCTGTGAATTGACATAATCTATTTTGGATGTATGTCTGAGAATTTTTTGTTTTCAAACATGAATTTGTCACTCCTTTTTTGATAATCCCATGTGACAACGAGCTTGCTGTTGATGTATTACTAAAGACAAAACGTTTTTTTATACATGTATAGAATGGTAAGGAGTAACAAATGAATGCCACAAATTTCTTTTTTTCACATTTGATGTCACATGTGTTATAGTATTATGCTTTGCTTGTTCTAGATTTAATGTTTAAGCACAACTTAAGTTTGTTTCAATATGAAAAGGTTTATCTTCATATCTGATGAGAAGAACAACATCTCCTCAATTGTTTTTTTAAAAAATATCCATGACTTTGTCCAAGTTTTTAAATTTGGTCCCTCTGTGTTGGAGTTTGACATCGCTGTCTTCAGCTTTATTTCCACAGTGTCCAATAACATGTGTTTTCACCATGTTTTTTAACACACCACAAGTTTTTTAAAGCACTGTAAATGCATCCATTGCTAGTCAATTGATGCTTTACTGTGTGTTAAAAAACTTGCCACAACTAATGGTGTCGGACGTTGTGAAAATAGAGCCTTAGAAGATCCCACAGAACCTCCAAAGGGTCGAAATAACATATACCACTATTGGGACCTAAAGATGTACAATTTTATTGTGATAATTCCAGACCCAACTTGCCACAAGACCAGATTTGGATGTCAGAATTTATTACAAAACAGAATCATATTACAAAACAGCGATGAAAGCCCATACATAAACACCTACAAGTACATTTATATAGATACAATCATATAAATCTAACAATCCCCAGCTAAGTAATTATTCTGGCTAATCACAATGCTTTGAAGTCTGAATTTGAATTCATACACAAGGAACAACTATGCGGATACTCAATATGATATTCCCTGGCTATTATTCTTTCTAATTATCCTTTCTGAAAACCAGACATTAAGGTGGCTCCAATTTCTTGCATTGTTTTCCCTTCCGTCTTTTTTAGCCCCTTACAGCTCATAATAATAAAGCCACAAACCTGACCTTACAGCAGGACTATTATCCCTCTATAGAAACCCAATGAAAGCAACAAAAAACAGGAAACCATGGCAACCGCTTCAGGTGACAAAACTAAGAGCCACAAAGAAAGAATTAAAAGGAAAAATTGTGCCGAAAGTTTTTTTTCTTTTGCTTATCTTTTTTGTGCTGCAGTTTATGACAGCAATAATAGCTTCCTCAGAGAATCACTGTAGGCAAGCACACAGCCCAACAGAGCTGTTATCACATAGATAATAGACCTTTGGAACTTTGCAATATTGCTTAGTCATTATAGCACAACACACATATGGAGAAAGAAATATCCAAAATATAACCGGATCTATAGATTCTATTAGCCAGAGAATTAATGGTTCTAAATGGGGATAGAAGAATTACTTTGGAAGCATATTCACCATAAGAAATCTCAGATGACATTTTCTTGTACAGATAAGTTGCAAGTATCTTATGTTAACTGTCTTTCAAATGACAAACCACTGGTTTCCACCTATGTTTTTATTCAATTCAAATGCACCACAAAGGCCATTTAGCACAAAGAGATACATCCAGCAGCCAATTTATCAAGAGATGACGACTGGCATATGTGCCAATACCAGGTATTAACAGAAAAATGACATTTTTCTGTGGCAGGTTTGACATTATCATTTGGACATATTTATTTCCTGGTAAATGAAATAAACTATATAAACTGTATATATATATATTTACCCGCAGCAGAGCTGCCTTCACCACACATCCATCCTCACAGTCTGGGAGTATAGAACTGGGAGTAGAGTCCTAGCTGCTCTTCTATGCACTCCAGTGAAGTGGGAGGGTGTGGGAGGTGTGGTGAGTGAGCCTGTAAGTGAGGCAGTGTGTTTGACAGAGCTGGGAAGAGGGGTACCAGGAATGGTCTTGGGAAAGACAAAGTGGGACTGTGGCCCAGCCTGGGGGTCATTGGGCCATGTACAGTGTACATGTACAGTGTGTGTATAGTCCATGTGTGCCCCCCAACCCTGTGTGTACACTGTTGTATCAAATTTAACCCCAGACCTTGCGCAGATGTTTATGTGTGTTTGGTTTATTGATACCCATGTCATTTTTTTTTTTTTTAGTTAAGATATTAGTTTTACCTTTTTCATAATTTTTTACAGTATGTCATGGCTATACAATGTATGTTTTTTATTGCTTCTACCAAGAGTGGCAAGGTTAGGGGAAGGTATTGGGAAAAGAACCTTTTGTCAACAAGTTCAAACCTGCTAAATCAGGAATACTTAGAAAGACAACCATAGTGTTTTCAAATGACTGACAACTATATTCTAGCAAAATGGAACGTGCCTATATTAATAATTAATAATTAATTACAATAAAAAACTGAAAATTACCTCTGGTATCTTCACTCTTCCTTCCTGAAAGGAACACGTCTGGGGATCATGGGTACACACATGTCTGTATTTGCACCAATGGCATTGATATGGGCTCTCAACACAAGAGAGGCACCTGTAATCAAAAATACAGTTTATAGCTTTTATAATATTCTTCAGTACCTCAAGTAGCAAGAATATTAACAATATGTTTGATTCAGGTTTATGATAAGCATAACATATTTTTCAGAATTATCCTCATTAGTGGAGCCCTTTCCTAGAATTCCAGTTGAATATACATTAAGGGCCACTGGGAGCAGACAGGACATAATGCACTCAGGATCTGTTCAGATAATATCTCACAATCAGTAACTAAAGCTAGTCATTAACGATCGATGAACACCAGCTGCGGCTGTTCGCGAACAGGAAAATCGAACTTCTGCAAATAACCGCACTTCCTACGTTCGTGGTGAATCTCTATTGACTTTAATGGGGGGGGGGGGGGCAACTTCTTAAACCTTCAGGTCATATTTGTAGCCAAAATACATATAAAAAAAAAGTCAAAAGGGTGAAACCACCCAGACAGTGTCATGCCAAATGGGGATCAATGGCTAAACTTCTCCTCCTAATTATGGATTCTTTAAAAATGCTGTTTTCTTCAGGTCTAATGGCCAGAAATCACATCTAGATTAAAGATTCAGCAGCGCATCACATTAAGTCAGATATCTCTGCAATACATAATACAGCATACCCCACCCAATTTGAGGACTTTTGTGGCTCAGTAATGATGAACTACATGTAACAGAATACCTTAGCTATAGCTACAGATCACTGTATGGAGTCTAATAGCAAAGTAGCTAAGCCATTCCTGAATCAGCAGAAGCTATCCCTATCTATCTAGTACTGCAGAAACATGATAAATGTAGAATGGCAACCAGGCCGCTTCTTTTATAAGGGGGGGGGGTGTCCTCCAGGAGTGAAAAATTTGTTATTGGCTGACTGACTGTACCCACCTGACTATAGGGTAAGGGGTCACACTTTGTCTCCATGTTAAGGTATAGGGGGTGGGTCGAACACTCATAATGTTCGCAATGCCGGCATTGCGAACTGCGAACATGCTATGTTTGCCGCGAACTGTCTGCCGGGCTTCTTTTCACAATTTTTTGTACATATGGGTCACCTACTAAAATTTTATTCTCATAAGATATTCATGGAATTACACAACATTTAAGCTTATTGATTGTCTGGCTTATTTAGAGCAACATCTGCATTTATTAGGCAGAAGTATTTTTAACACAGTTCTGAGAATTGTTGTAAGCTTATTCTACAGCCATTCTGGAGTCAGCAGTAAGGTGCGTGAAGGGGTGATGTCTCTTTTAAGAAACAAGACCAGCAAAATAGAACAGCTATGCAATACTTGTTATTCAAATTGATAACAGAAACTCACTCTGATAAATCAAATTAAAAATGTATACTGTATGATATTGTGTCAAGTCAAAACATAGACTGCCATGAATATTTAATTTTTTTTTATCTTTATTTCTGCTGGAGTATGTGAGAACAGAAATGTTGAACTGTTTGTAATAAAATTATCACTGTGAATATAAGACAGAGTACAAGAATGCTAAAGAAAGGAATAAGCTAATAAGTACTCATAACAAGTTACAATACTTTATGTATTCATTCTGGATTGATGAGGTGTAGAAAAAGATATTGTTTTAAATAACTGTTATAATAAACATAGTGGTAGGGAGATACATGCGGGGAACAATCTCCCCGACACTCTTTACTCCCTTCCCCAGCCCCACGTTGAGCCAAACAGAGGGTTCCCGCAGTAAAGAATGTATTCTTATCGTGATGGTGATCTCCCCGTATCTTCCTTTTTCTCCATTCCCCTCCCTCTGTCAAGGGGATGCTAAAAATTTTTAGTGATTAACCTCCCTCCTATCCTTCTTCCCCCTATTTCTGGGGCGAGGGGGAGTTGGGCTCGATGTGTTGCGTTGGGGTTTTAGAGATCTGCAGAGCTACCCTCCCTCTTCCCCAATGTGTGAGGAAGGAGACTGTGATGTAAGTTTTGACAGCAAGTGTTCACTAGGGGCATCTTGTGGCTGAAGTTGATATTGCCCATTGAAATAAGATTAAAACTTGAACAGCTGTACAGATTTTTGTGATATTGTGGTGAAGTGGTGTCTGTTATTGTGGCGTTCCTATATAGATAAGGGGGCCCTGCAAGGAAAGTTTGGGAACCACTTTTGGGCCTTCGAAAAACTAGAAATGGCCCTGAATAAAGTCATTTTAATTCAACAGAGACTAGATTATAAATGTACTCCCCTAAATATACTTCCCTAAATTTAAACAAGAATTTATTAAAATAGTGCAATGCCAAAGTGTCAATAACTTGCTAGTATACAGGTACACTGTGGCTGTCAACCCTGTGAATGCCATTTGCTGTTAAGGTGTAAAGAAACACTTTACAAGATGACCCATAGAAACCAAGGTTATAAACTAACTTAAGGAGGGGAACATTTCCAGTAATTTTACATTTTTATATTTTTAACTTACAACCAGAGACAGCAATGCATGGAGATTACTATGGAAGCCTCTAATTTCAGTAATCTATCTAAAGTAAAGTAATATGTCTTGGTAAGAGAAACCAAATAAAGGCCTTAGTTTATCGCATACATTTCACCAAGCTTTCAATAGTAGGCCACATTTCCACATCTAAACAGGCAGTAAAATCCATTTGCCTCTGGGTCACAAAATAAAGCCTCTTATAACCAAATTCATAAAGGTGGCAGATGTGAAGCCCAGTGGGTAAAGTAAAGTCAATAATCCTGCATCTGGTCACAAAGCAAAGAGGAAGAATGTCCATGACTTAATGAAGAGACTTTCACTTTACAAAAAAAAAGTATTGAAGGTAATGTTACAACCCTTCAACAAAAGCATCTATAATACTCACTTAATCTATGTCTCTTATATTAAGTGTGTGACTGCTTCACATGAGGTCAAAATTGCTCTAGCAATCCAGAAAATATATAAACACGCATTCCTATATACAACTGAAAAAAACAACAATATAAAATTGCACTTTACCATTACTATTGCTTAAAAATTATTTTAGGCACAAGCTGAAGACCATACTTACGAGTTGTGAACACTGCAGTTGTAGAACACAAAGTTGGTACTAGCAAAAGTCATTCCAGTTTCTTTGGACTTAAGTTGCAGTTGGACAATATGATGGTCACCTAAAAGAAAACAACATGGCTAAGTCAGTTTTACATGCTCTAGCATCTGTATCTATAAAAGCCATGCAGTATCAGTACTTGACAAACACATGCATTATAACTGTTCCTGAGCACCCCAAAATAAATCACTCAAGGTTGTAGAGTTGCAGGGTATCACTGCCCTTTTTACCGGCAGCACTCAGAATGTTTAAGCAGTTTAAGTTACTTTCTTGTACTCTGCCTCCCAAGTCTAAATTTAATTTTCTATGTAAAGAGACAAATATTTAATTTTAAAGCCTGCCCTAAAACATGTAAAAATAAACGGTGTATTCCTTTTGGCTGCTTTTGGCAATCTGTTCACATTTTTTTCATCTCTGACATAGAATACTTTTACACATTGCTACAATTAGTTGAGAACATGTATTACATAACATATCTGTTAAAAATTGCTTTTAAGCAAATATAATTCCTACAAAATCTTTAGAAATCTTTTACAGTAAATACTATATACATCTACTTCCAGTGAGAAGATTCAACATTTTACAGATTCAGCATGATCGTTAAAACTAATGCAAATTCAATTCAGCTGAATGCTGCATATTTTTTGAATAATTATTGCTTTGGGGAAGAGTCTCAAACTATTTATATATATATCAGTTCATTGCTAGATTTTACTAGAAAGCATATTGCATACTGCCGCCCTGAGTATTTCATACCAACATTATTAAAATTGCAAAAGCTAAATTATTTTACTTTTTTTCCAGAGGCTTTCTTACAACATCTATCTATTAATGACTCTGATATTTTTCCCCACTATTTTTTCTTTTATTATATAAAGACAGTGATTTATATATTTTTTATCCATATAGTATATATTCTATTCTTTGAAAACAGAAATAGTAACCAGTAAGTAATCAGTAAAGTCTGCTTGACGTTTTAGATAACAATGTATATAGCAGTAAAACTATACACCATTAAAGGTGTAAGCAATTAAGGATTGCTTTAGTGCCTCACTCATTTTCAAATCCAAAACAGCAATTAAATGAATCAGTCCCATCTCACCTAACTCCTAACCTCCCTTTGGCTACTGTGGGTTATGGACCTCTTCAGTGTTCAGAAGGGTCAGAAACCTGCTTTTTTTTCTAAATAGACCATCCTATATTTTCAGGTTAGAAATGCACTTTTCAGAAGACCTAAGTCTACATGAAGGTATCTACAAATGCCTACATTATATTACCATGCTGCCGAAATTTGAATAACCATTTGTTTGGCACTGTCTTGTGAGAATGTGGATGTTTTACCTGGTTACATATCTACAAACGGTAAAAGGCTCCTATTCCAAAAAAAAAAAATAAGAATCCTATTAACTCCTGTCCTGGGTCCTAAAGCTTTGTAGAACTTTGGTTGGAAGAAATGTACCTGGTAGCTAGAGATGGTCGAATCTTTCGACTAGCTGAATTTGTGAGCTGGTTGAAAAGCCCCTGAACATGGTATCATCACTAAAATTGCTGGAGATGCATAGAAGGGTTGTGGAACTATTAGGAAAATATCTTTTTTTGCTCTAGCACATGTCGTTTTTGCATAAATTAAGTACAAAGGGAAAGTCGACATTTCGATTATAAAATTTTTGACTTGACTTTGAACTTCGTTTATGCAAAACTATTTATGTAAGAGCTATCCCTTTTTTTTAGTACACCTCCAATACTTCTTTACATCTCCAGCAAGTTTGGTGATGATACCATACTCAGGGGCTTTGCAATAAACTCCAAATCGCTACTAGTAGCAAGACCTCATTATTAGCCTCAACTATTCATAGCCCTTTACTTAAAGCGGAACTACCACCAGAAATCTATGTTTTCATGAATGGCACTAGAAGTGCCAATAATAGGAAGGACTGCCGTGAAAAAAACAAAAAACTTACCTGTAATGAACAATTTAAGAAGATAATCCCACAGCTCTTCTCACTTCCTGTTTTACTTTAAGCAGAGCAAGGCAGAACGTCACAGGGAGCTTTGTTTTCTCAGTAATCTTCTTTGAAAATTCCCATAGAAGATCACTGAATGCCCCCAGTGGCCACCCATGATATTGCACCCCCAGTTCTATGTGTTGCCTTGCAGCGAACCAGGAAGTCAGGAGAGCTGTGGGGTTATCTTTTTAAATTGCTTATTACAGGTAAGTTTTTTTTTTTTCACTGCATTCCTCCCTATTATTGGCACTTCTAGTGCCATTCATGAAAACATAGATATCTGGTGGTAGGTCCACTTTAAGTTGTGAAAGCCAGATGATCGGTAAAAAGGCAGAGTACTAACCTATACTTAACTACCTCCCATACCATGTGCTTGTCTACTGCCTTGCTGAACATGGACTGGCCTTGGGTGTCTCTGTCACTCATATTGTTATATCAATGCCAAAACCTGGTAAGCCTGTCCAAGTTACTATATATGAAAGTAGATTGAGAATGTTTACATTTTATTTTGAAGTTATTCTAGAGAAAACATCCTTATTATTTCATTAATAACTACTGTAAATGAAAATCTTATTTAGGAAAGTTTAAAACTATATGGCACTTTATAAGCTATATTTGGTTATTTACGAAAAAGGCACATCTATAAAAGATAAAGCATTTTTTAAACACCTCTAGTGATTATATAGGTAGTAAAATTAACAGTTAAGGATGTGCTCTTTTCAATCTGCCAATTATATACCACTATAACGTATGGCTCCGGTCTTTATATTACACAACCTATGTGCATATACTGTATTAAGGGTACTGGCAAGTTCATGCTAATTTGTCAAGTTAGATGTGTGAAGAGCCTGTACATTTATCATACACATAGTGTGTTTCTAAGTTTTGATTCCCCTATCCTTACCACAGGGAGCTGAAAGTCTGTACTGCCAACATTCTGTCATTATCAGACAGTGACCCTGCACTCAGTATCTCCTCCCGGGAGGTTTCTAGGATTCTTTAGAAAGACATCTTAACAAAACACTAAAGGCAGCCAAGTGCAAGACCTTTCTGTGATGAATAGTTATTCAGACCAGCCACAGAGTGGATAAATTAGCTACTGTACCTAAAATAAATGTAAATAAAGGCAAATTCTACTAATCCAACTAATCCCCTAATTAGGACAACTAAAAGCATTATATGAGATAAAGGGAAAGTTGCCAAAAATACTAACTGAACTTTTCAAATTGCAAAGAAATTAAAATACATAGCATCAACCAAAATTCCACTGGAAGGTTGTAGAAGTTTGATGGTTTAAATTGTATGAAAGGTATACTAAAAAGCTCTGCAATTCTTCTAACATCTCAAACTTTCTTTCTGATCAATGTTATAAAGGAAATTCGAACATCAATAATATTTAGGCTAGATAGATACAAATGGGCAAGCCACCTGTATCCAGGAATGGGACCCTCAACTGTTCATCCTGTTGTGCAGGCAGCTAGTAAGCCAAATAGCATGCAGACTCTATGAAATATCTAGCTACTGTTAGTATTGCTCCTTTACTAATGTTCCAGTGGGGAGGCATGACCCACCAATACCATGGTTTCTATATCATTGCCAGTGTGGAATAAGCCAGTGTCCACAAGGAAAAGACAGCACCATCTCAGACAACAGACAGGCAAGTAGTGGTCCTGTATCGCCACACAGCCCCTAGACCTTGCCCTACCTTAGTTAGACTGACATGCCTGGCCTGCACTTGTAAACTTCGTCTCAGAAAAACTTGTTAATTAACTTGTACCTCAGTTAATTGCTATATTTCTAGGGTAAAGTTCGGGGGCACATCACGCAGAGCGGCGGGGATGCAAGGGACACTCTCCCATGGGGAGCAGGGAGCCAATGCACAGTGAGCACATCGGGTCGGACTTTACCCTAGAAATCTAGCAATTAACTGAGGTACAACACTGCCTCCACTTTTTGTTGATTCATATATATCAATATTTGATGACTTTCATTACTTATCCTGTCCCCTCATATTATTTCAATCTAGTGCATCAGTCCTATTTGATACTCCTGAAGAAGTGGCTCACCCCACGAAACGCGGCGAGCGCAATAATAGGATCTCTACTATGTGTGTTTCTCGTGGTTAATTTTGTTGTGTAAATGCATTGTTTTCCCATTGAATAAAAGCAGGGGAGACTGTATCCCCCTGTATATTTCCTTTACATTTGGTTAATTATTGTGATTTTTTTTTTATTACACTGTTATAGCCAGACATAGTCCCACTTGTAATTGTCTATGTTTCTTGGTATACGAGGAGATAGACAATTGGGTGCATTGTGCTATATGTTAATTTTGTATTATAGGGATGATGGCTTGATAACTCCATATAACTTGCAACTGATTGGGTAACAGTTATTTTTCTGTATTTTTAATGTATATTCCTATTTAATTAATTTTTTTTTCTTTCTTTAAGGCAGTGGTTCCCGAACAGGGGGAGTGCCCCCCTGGGTATTCCAGGCGGTCATTGGCCCTCATTTTTAACCTGTATTTGAATAGGAAGGGGGGCTCAATAATGTTCCTAAATTGAAAAGGGGGTCTCTGCAAGGAAAGTTTGGGAACCACTGCATTAGGGTATCCTTAAGTAAAAGTGCACACTGGCCTATTGGGTTAAATACCTCAATGGCATAATACAAGAAAGCTATTCAAAAATACAAGAAATATGTAAAAAAGGACAAAATATTTAGAGCTTTGTTCACTATTATTGGTATTTGTAATTGGAATTTACAAACTAACTGTATTTTTCTTAAATAAAACCTTTTGCAAAAAATTTTTTTCTCATAACCCCCAATCAAACATTTTACTAGTGCATTTAGAAAAGGCAGAAAACATATGAAACAAAATGACTACATATAATGGACTATACAGACAGTTCTAATTTTGATTGTCTTGTTAAGTTGCAGCTTCACATGAGAAAAGAACATATGCGTTTAAGGGAAATTATTATATAATATGATGCGTTTGCTGTCAAAGTAGTATATGGTAGAAAACCAAAAATGCCCAGGTTTATAACCGTTTCCTCAAATGTGAAATTATAGAGTTCTACAACATGTAAACGTATGGGGAGTCTTGACAGGGCAATCAACAGGTATTATACCTATTCGTACCTGTCAAGTTTTCCCTTATTTAATAATGCAGATGTGTTGGGATGGAGTGGCACTTCCGCGTTCCAAATACCAGAAGTGACACTTCACAACATCACTTTTGATTACTCTGCCTCCTAATTTCAAACTTCAAACTCGGTCTGCACAAGCGCAGTGGGAAAATAGGAGGGAGAGTAACAGCCATTTCAAAATCCGGCAAATATCTGGGATCTGGGAAAGACACATATAAACATGACTTGCCCAGCCAAAACAGAAGGTTTCACAGGTATGTACCTATTCCAATGTCACTATGCAAACCAGCAGTCCCCATGCCTGAACATACTCAATACTAAACGTAATACTTAATGAGTATTTTTTTAAGCAGCCATATAATAGATCAGGGCAATGCAACAATAAACAGTTAAATACAGTATGATTTAATTAGCCTTGATGAAGTTAGCCTTTTTCATTGCCTGATATGTTTGCTTTAAAGCCCATCATGTATTAGCTTAGTTTTAGATGCATTTGTCCTGCTTTGGCTATGCATATTTATTATGCAATTTAACCAAATTTATTACTTTGTAAATGACTATATTTGTTATTTTGTGCCTATATTTACAGCAGATCTGCCTAAGGCATTATTGTGTGTCTACTGTGTGCATTTACCATGTATATGTCCATGCTAAAAATTCAGAGCAATCTATTTATTTTTTATTTCAGCTGAGCTTTATTCAGATATGTAGCCCAGAGGGAAGATAATATAGGATTTACTCTGTAAACTCTGATTCTAACCTCGATTAAGCCTGAGTGTACCTTCAAGGCCTGAGAACCTTTCAAGTCATTTTCTGTTCTCTGTTTTCTTTCACAGTGTGAAAACACCATATTTACTACGTTTTTGTTACTGAATGACACTGACCTTTTCCTTGTACTTAATAGTTTATATCATTTTTTGCAGTTCTTCTTTTGTTATAAGTCTACGGCTTTGAAAGCCTTCTAGACATTGGCTTAAGAACAAAAGGAAATGAAAAAATATCTGTTGAAAATAGTAAAGTTATATAAAAAGTCTGTAAATATACTCTATTGAATGAAGTATCATCATGAGTATCTATGTTAGCATTACAATTAGTATTAGCTTTTACTAACATTGGCCCATTGTACCTCATCCTTGTTCCTTCTCTTTTTGTTGCCTTCACTAGAATATTTTTTTTGGGCCATTCATAAAAAAGCATTGAACTTTACCAATATTTATTGTAAAACAAAAAACATGCAAATTAGTTACCTTCTTTCTGTAATTTGATTCATGACTATTTTACCATGTATGCTTAACAATATCTATCCCAACTTCCACATTACACCACACTAAATACTCAAGTAATATTTAAACTTTGTATTCCTTCTACTATCAATCAATATGCATACGGAACTAATGAATACTAACTGGCTTCAATGCTACATGCAGTAAAATAATGATCCCCTTCCCCATGGGTGCAATAATTAACTATTAGACAATTACCTTCTGTAGATCAACATTCTCTGGTACAGCCCCCCCCCCGTGAGAATAAAACTCCAGATTTTAGCTGAGTGTACACGGGAGTACTGAGACCCTCCCTGGCAGCTGGAGACCTCAGACTCACAACTGAGAATGGTTTAACGTGATTCCCATTCTAATGATTACCTTGACATCCAATTATGTTATTACTATCCTTTTGTCAGTGTAATAATAGAAAACCTCTTATTAACTTTTAGACTTATTGAGTGCCAAACAGCCTATTGGTAGCCTGGTAATTTATTTATATAGGATTTGTATAGGATTTTTAACTCAGATAAAATATTAGGCTTTAAAAAACTATGATCCTACCGTTTTCCGTTATAATACGTGGTACTTCTTTTTCTGCTGGCGAAATACATCGAATTTGGTTTCCAACCACCAGGCCATCCATCTCTGAAAGATCTTCAAATGTACAGTTGACACCAGCAGACAACTCCGGTACATTGTAAGCCTCCAATACCAACTGTAAATAAAAAAAATCACATTAGGTAAGTTAAAGCAAAAATGTATATTATTGAATGTTAAATGTATCTGAATGCAGGCATCATCTTAAGATTCCCTGTGACAAGCTACAGTCATGTAACTAAACTTAAAGTTAAAAGAGGAAAAATGATATCATCAGTCTGCTACAAGATAGATATTGTCCAATTTGTTTTTGAAATTTTGACCAGCTGATTTGTTAGTTAAAAGCCCTTGAACATGGTATTATCAGCAAAACGGCTGGAGATTTAGAGATTTACTAAAAAGACAGTATTGCTCTAGCACATAGTGTAGTGTTTGCAGGGTTACCATCAGAAATTGTGGAGCGCCATACAAGGTAAATTTTTGGGACCTCTGAGCCTGCGCACAGTGCACAGAACATAGGACAGCCGGGCAACCCTAGATGGTCAGGCTTGGGACGGGAGTGCCCCTGTCCCCAGCGGCCCTGTCTGCATGAATTAAGTTTAAAGTCAAGTTGAAACTTTGCATTAACTTTGAACTTTATTTATGTGGAAAAACTACATGATGATAACTTGTTCAAGTACTTTGCAATTAGTGATGAGCGGCATAGGCAACATTAGTATTCGCGGCATGCCGTAAATTTTTGGGAAACCATTCGGAAAATATTCGCATTCTGCAATATTCTTCTTATTGCGAATATCGGCAGTTTTTTTTGCGAATTTTGCGAATATACGTTTAACTTGCATTGAGGGGCGTGTTGAAAAAAATTGTGAATTTTGGATGCCATCTTAGGGATTTTTTGTGAATTTTCAAAAGTGCAGATTTTCACAATATTCCGAATATTCGCATCACCCCAATAGTGTTGAGCTCGAATATTCGAATGCCGAATATTTTTCGCGAATATCGGCAATTCGAGAATTCGCCAATATCTCGAATATGTCAGCGAATATTCGCAATTTCGAATATTCGCAATATGGGCATGTATCGCGAAAATAATATTCGCATTGCGAAAATAAACATAGCATGTGACCATTCATTTTAAAGATTTTTGCGATGAGAATATTATTTTCGCAATGCGAATATGATTTTCGCAATACATGGTCATACCGCGAATATTCGAATTTCCGAATATAGAATCGAATATTAGTAGAATTATTCGTGAAATATCACGAATTCGAATATTGACTATGCCGCTCATCACTACACCCCAATATTGGATTTAAAAACTGTTGATGGTGGCAGGTAGTGTTGCTAAGCTCTTGTTGCAGCCTTCCCATTCGCCCACTTGCATTGAGAGGCATGTGTAATGGATAAAAATACAGAATATCCGGAATTGCGAATATTCGGCAATATATTCACCATCTTCACGAATTTCCGAATTGCCGATATACGCGATTAATATTCGGAATCGGAATATTCGCAATCATCACTTTTTGCAATTACCTTCTCAAAAATGTTGTGACCTTCTCCACTACAGGCATACTCCCACCACAGTTTTTACTTCATACTGGACATTACAGGGAGTGCAGAATTATTAGGCAAGTGGTATTTTTGAGGAATAATTTTGAAACAACACCCATGTTCTTCAATTGAACCCAAAAAACTAATTAATATTCAAAGCTGAATATTTTTGGAAGTAGTTTTTTAGTTTGTTTTTATTTTGCTATTTTAGGGGATATCTGTGTTGCAAGGACTATTACTGTGCATAATTAATTAGGCAACTTAACAAAATCACATTTATAACCATTTCATTATTTATTTTTACCGTGAAACCAATATAACATCTCACATTCTCCAAATATTACATTTCTGACATTCAAAACAAAACAAAAACAATCATTGCAACCAATTATACCACCTTTCTTGCAAGGACAACTCAAAGCCTTGCCCATCCATGGATTCTTGTCAGTGTTTTGTATCTGTTCACCATCACATTGCGTGCAGCAGCAACCACAAAGCCTCCCAGACACTGTTCAAGAGGTGTCCTGTTTTTTTCCCTTCCTTGTAAATCACACATTTGATGATGGACCACAGGTTCTCAATGGGTTCAGATCAGGTGAACCAGGATGCCCCATGTCATTAGTTTTTCTTCTGTTATACCCTTTCTTTCTCTGCCAGCCAACGCTGTTGGAGACTTGGACCGTGTGTGATGGAGCATTGTCCTGCAATGAAAATCAATGTTTTTTTCTTGAAGGATGGCTGACTTCTTCCTGAGATACCACAGCTTGAAGAGGTGTCTTCCAGAAACTGGCAGTAAGGACTGGGATTTGAGGCTTGACCTCCACTTTGATGATACCAGCCCAAACCAGTAACCCACCTCCACCTTGCTGGCGTCTGAGATCGGACTGGAGCTCTCTGCCCTTTGATCCATCCAGCACGTGGGTGCCCTCCAATCTGGCCCATCAAGACTCACTCTCATTTCATAGTCCTAACCTTAGAAAATCAGTCTTGAGATATTTCTTGGCCCAGTCTTTACGTTTCACTTTTGTGTGTCTTGTTCTTGTGGTTGGTTTTTTTTCAGCCTTTCTTGTCTCTGATTATTGCACACCTTTGCTTTTGTGTGCACTCCATATTTTATGCTCTGAACTATGGCCAATCTGGTGTCAATGGCATCTTTGGTCAGCTGCAAGCTTTGACTTTTCCCTCTATTCTGTTTTGGCAATTTATTTTTCGCCTTTGTTGTTCCAAACCACACCCTTCACCCCTTTTTTTTTGACTATTTTTTGTTTTAATTAAACTTGCTTATTTTTCGATGATCCGCTTCAGAAGCTTTTTCAATTTTAAGAGTGCTGCATCCCTCTGCAAGATTCTCATATTTTTTGCTTTTCTAAGCCTGTCAAGTCCTTATTTTGACCCATTTTGCCAAAGGATAGGAAGTTGCCTAATAATTATGCCACCTAATTAGAGTGTTAATGTCATTAGACCACAACCCTTCTCATTACAGAGATTGCACATCACCTAATATGCTTTTGGTAGTAGGCTTTTCGAGCCTATACATCTTGGAAGTAAAGACAAATGCATAAGAGGAGTATGTGGGTCAAAATACTTATTTGCCTAATAATTCTGCACTCCCTATACAAAGAAGTGGATGAACAAAAGCAACTGTCCAGCAATCAGAAGGCCATGAACTTAATGCTGACTATAGCTTCAAAAATATGGTCAGTACTGTATGAACAATTATATTGTTGTCCACCCTATGTTGATTTTACCTTATTTCCTGTCCAGGCAACTGGCCCATCTACCTACAAAATACCTGAATAAGGAATGCAAGACTAGTTACCCTGCACACTAAACATATAAATTACACAAAGATTCCAGATTTTGTATTTATATTATAATCTTTGGTTTAGCTTTAATAGAATGGCTTTATTCCCTTCATAAGGATGTTAAGTATGCATTTTCATTATTAACTATGCATGTATAAAACATAGATACTACATCTGATGCTATCCAAAGTCTAATAAGTAATGTTTGTCATTTTATTCATCTTCAAATATTTTGTTAATTAAATCCTATGTATAGAAACAGGGCCTGTGTCTTGTAGAAAATGTCCTTGCTATCAAAAGCAATACAAAATAGAAAATGAAGAACCAAGTCAGGAAACCTAAAAGAGACACAATTAAAACATCTTGACAATGTTGCTGTTTAACTATAGAGATTGTTCAATATCACTCAATATTGGATGGGATTTTTTTTTGTTGCTAAAGAAAGGAACAAGCACAATAATATTATTTGCTACAAGATAATGCTCCATGCAATGTAGAAACAACTGGGCTGCATAGACCAAGAAAAGATGTGCGGCTCAAAGAAATTGACGATTTCAAGGATGAGCACATTATGCTGAAATACTATTGTTATTCTTCACTGCTCTGAGCAGAAGATTCATTCAGAATAGATCTTGTAAATCTTTAAAATAATTCTGTTGCAAATAATTACTCAAGAAGACTGCAATCAAGTGCATTTTTGCAAAAGAAAATCAATTGTGCTTTTTTTTTAAGTGTAGATTCTTGAAAAACACAATTGCTAAAGGCATAAAGGCCGCTTATTATTAAGTGGTGCTATTATCTTTAGTTAAATGGACTTTTCTGGAGTAAGCTGGCATCACATGACATCCGGTGTAACAAAGATAGTTAGAAGAAACTGACAACCTCACTTGTGGATAATTTATTCTGTTTAACTGTCAGGCCCATGTACCTGGAAAATTACACAACATAAGAAACACCTACAGTTGCTACCAGGTTCTTTAAGCCAAATTCTGAAAGGGGCAATTGCTGGCAAATGGCATTCAGGGTACTTGAAACCAGTCAAATAGTATGTTGGGTTATAGATAATGAATGCCTTTTTAATGGAAACATGGAATTACCTAGAAATTATCCTGGATAAAGGCCAGTATATCAAAGTGTTAAGCAGTAATTATTTATTGAAGACGGTGTTCATATTGATTTTAGGTGGTGTCAAATACCATCATGTGCTGAAGGCTGAAAAAGTAGACTAACTTGTCTGGTTTAGAAGAGTTGTGAAGACTTTGCATGATTTGGAAACAAAATAGAAAGGGGGAAGGAGGTATGATATATTATTTTTCTATAGTATTTTAGTGTATTTTAGCTTGTCCTAAAAAATACTGCAGTACAGCAGTGTAAAAGTGGCCAAGCATTTAAATGCAGGTGCAGCTCTGCCTGTCCAAGAGTAATAAATTGATGCAAACCCTACTCTGTTCCCTGTAAATGGCTGTACCCCCATGAGGCTTTCCTCAATTTATATCTTGCACTGGGGCCTAATACACAGGATAATAGGTCTCTCTTCCTGCAGATTCAATTCAGAAGCAATTGTTTGGCTGTTACACAAATCCTCTAGCAAATTGCTTTTGTTCTCCCACAGATAAGTCTATAAGTGTGAATGTTATGATTCAACATAGATCAGTTCTTCTGTATCAACAATGTAAAGAATTACGAATTCGAGGAAATTATTAAATTTATTAAATGAATAGGCTTGAATCTCTTACTAGAGTAATTGCCGTTTCTTTTGTTTGTAGGTTTCTTTGATGAGACATGTAGGACACATTGTACTTAGGGAAGAAACAGAAAACTGCAGCAGAAACAAGAAGTCTTACCAGCACATTATACTGAGAGACCGAGATATTGTTAGGATGGACGGTCAGTCTGACACACTGCTTCATCTCTGACGCAAATCTTCGAGCTTCATGAGAACGTTCGCATTTCTCTTTTCTTGTACAACTAAAACAGAACAGAACATACAAATTATCTGTGATATTTTTTGTGCAAAAGGTTATGATACATGGTGTACAACTACAGATCCACAAATTAGACTAATTATTCACCTTAATGAAAATCAGAGGTTGTTTTGAAATGAAATGGCAGAAAGAATAAGAAAGAGAGTAAATGTTGAGATGTGTCATTTTTATATTTAGCAATTTGCTATTATTGGTACTAATAGACTATAAATGCTCTGACAGCAAAGATATAAATGCAGAGACTGGGGCTTCAGGTTCTAGGTTTCTTTGTTTTCCACAGATCCAAGGTACATTTAAAGTTCACATCTTTCCAGGGTATGGGTATTATACCATTTACATATAAGTTACTTATAACTGAAATGGACAAAAATAACATTCCTTTTAACGCCCCCCCCCCATACTCTTTCAATAATTGCTGTTAGGTGTTCTAAACTGACCAGTTCAGTTCAGTTAATAATTTTTTATAGTTTTCTACCAATATGTAAATGCTGTAGAGGCTATAGCAGGGGTGGGCAAACTTTTTGTGGGCCACAATGGGTTTTTAAATTTGACATAGGGGGGGAACATAGGACCTGGAAGGGCCACCCGGTCCCAGGTCCTCCCAGCCTGGGTGGGAAATCAAAAATGATAACATTGATACATTTTCCATATCGCTTAAAAAATATATTCATAAATAAATATTAAAAAAATAATAAATATATAAAAAAGAGGCTTTGGATAGTCAACTTAAACATTCAATTGCAGACATGGGCAAATGGCCTTTAGAAGGAGACCATAACAATCATCCTCTAGGTATTATCTCCTCTTGCAGGGAAAAAGTAGAGGGGAGCCAGTGCATCTTAACAACAAGGTGATGAAAGGCCAGACTAAAGACTAAACAGGCCAGATAGGGCCCACGGTCCATAGTTTGTCCATGCCTGGTCTATAGTCTGGGCACAATTTATCAATCAAGACAGGATTGTGGAATATTGTTGATGCAATATTGGACTGAATAAGCCCCGGTGAAGACATTTAGAGGTGGTAGTAGCTTAAGAGTAAAATACCTACAGGTATATGCACATTTGCTTTAATGATCAGAAATCACTGAAAATACTGAGCGCACTTCTTTTTAGCAAAGTGAAGCATTTCTGATGTTTTCTAGTATCGAACAAACTGATAACAGGCATTTCTTTAAAAAAAAAACTTTTAAAGATGGCTCATCATAGCAAATGGAACCAGCATGCCACTGAAGCAATTAAAACTGTTTTTCAGAGCTGAGCTCTTGGTGGGAGGTCCTATGGGCTGTACAACCTTCTCTTTTCACTGTTTTAGGATCAATATCCAATACAAATAGCACTCAACAACGAAGCAGTATTTGGCAAACCTTGGTTCCAGAAACAAATATTTAATATACACAGTATATTGAAGCAATGCTTTATATACAGTACTTGTAATGCTTTAGTCGTTCCGAGCTAAGCAGCTCAGAGAGATCAATTCAATATTATCTGTTACATATTCACATACTGAGTGCATGTCAATCCATTGGAACAGCAAAGCAGCATGGCAGTGTATTTTCCACCGAATGCTAACGGAATTAGAAATACATGTCTTTCTGACTGTATTTTATAAATATGCAACATTTTCTAATGGGAACTCTCAAAGGCAATACATTCGCTGCACTGGGTTAAGTGTATAAAACTCTTGCAAACCGAGGCAGATGCCGATAGTGCAGCAGGGGAGCTATTAGCTGTGAAAACAAAACCGGCTCTCATCAGATCTTTCAAAGAGAAAAGGGAGCTTGGCACAGCAGAGACACCAAGTGAAATTCTACCAATCAGATATGATTTAATTAGCAGAAAGTCAGAGGAATGCATTATTGGGATATGCCTCCAAAAATGTAGAACTCGTTAGGAGTCCCTGGTCAATTAATCTATGCTAATGGCAATGTTTATTTTATTTTATTTATTTTAATATATTGCTGGAAGAAATAGAGATGAATGTTGCATGCTGTGTAAGTCTTCACAGTAAGAATTCTCCATATATCATGGGATTTGTCTAGCAATGTGTATGATGAAATGTAATAAAGAAGAGCCTGAAGAAACTTTACGTATGTTTAATAATATACAATGACTTGTCTCAATATTTCATTGCAGTTGCATTAATATTATGTTAAAAATTTGCATCAATAAAAAATTCTGTCCATACATCTACATTTATGTTGATGGTTTGAAAAAAAAAATGTTGGTCACACTTTTTTGAGTTCATGCCAACTAAGTGGGCAAACACCTGCTTCGGATGGAAAAGATGTGTGTTTCCCACAGTTCACCCACTACATGAAGTATAACTGTAGGCATTGTATGTTTTACCATTACCTAAAAAAACAATATACATGGTCATTATACAACTTTTACAAATTTACCTGTATGCACAAAGTAACAGGTTGTGAAATAAAGGAACCCACACCTGAGTAATAAAGTCCAACACTGGTCAAGGCATGATTAATAGAGTACCAAAGTGAACCAGGCCAGGGCACTGCAGGAGACAAGTTAATTTAACACAGAAGCATGATGATATACAGAAGCTATAACAGGCAATGGTGTGCATGTTAATGGAGCAGATTGACCAATCACATTGTGCCAAATGAGACTATAGCATTGATAAACAATTGACTTGTGAATCTCCAGCAGCCAATTGGGTCACAAGTCAAACTGAACTAGTCCTGTCCTGAGGCAGGGCCCCTGGACTGTACTCTGAACAGCACATCCATAGTAACACTCAGTATGCCATTTGGCTGAATAGTAGTTTGGCCGGAATGTATCCCTCCACCAGTGAGGGGAGGCATATCTGTACTGTCTGTATCTGTATTCTGAGCAAATCTACATTGCCTCTGGTGATGCTTTTTGACATCTCATTGCGATTTGGGATCGCAGAGGAACCTCTGTAAACGTTGTTTTTTTGTCTGCATATTTGTTGCATAATTTCATCTCAATTCCTATCCAATAAATCTTTCACAGCATTTCTTGCTTTTTGTTAGGGGAAAATCTCTTTTGGGTTCTTACAGCATATTAAATAGGTGGTGTCTATTCAGAAGGTAATAAAACTTATATGGGCTTAGCTTGTTGCTGAACAACTGAACAAAATCAGAGCAAAGAGAAAAGGGCTTTGCTACTGTACTATATAATTAAAAATGCAATTTAAAAGATGATATTTATTTAACAAATCGGATACAGGCCAAGAGTAAGTTGTGGACAGTTGGCAAGGTGATGGGTAACTACAATTCAATGTGCAGGGGTTAAGAACATGGGGTGCAGAGTTTGCAGTGACTACAAGTAAGTAGTGATTATTGTGCAGCAGTGAAGTGGGTGATAAGGTAGTAAAAGTGTATAGAGGGAATGACACATAACCACTGGCGTAGGAACCAGGGCTGCAGGGATAGCAATGCTATGGGGCCTGCAGGCACTAGGGGGCCCGATCTCGGCTGCTTTTTACGTTTTTTTCCCCTTTATTCTGCTATCTTACAGTCTGCTCGTCGTCCCTCCAACCCCCCCCCCCCACCCCCCCCCCCCCCCCCCCCCCCCCCCCCCCCCCCCCCCCACCCCCCCCCCCCCCCCCCAGACCCCCCCCCCCCACCGTGCGACTGCCACTCCCCCCTCCTGAAGTCGGAGATAAGCATGTGAGAAGGGATACTTTTCTTCCGCAGGCTTTCTTCCGACAAATAATTACAGTCGCCGGCCGGGATGTTGGCCCCACCCCCCTCTCTGTCCATAACCAATGCAGAGGGGGAGAGGACATCATCTTAAGGGCTGAAGCACACCTCTGTGACGTCTGCAGTGAGGAGGTCTGTGACAGTGCGTAAATAGATTTTTGATTGCACCTCTCTAAGTTTCATTCTCTCATCAGTCTTTGAGTGAAAGAATAAGACTGAGCAGGGAATATTCAACCACCATTATACATATTACACTCAATCTTGGCAGGTTGAATTCAGTCCCTGAGTTTAACTTCAATACTTGGTCTTGGATACACAGACCCTCACTGTTTATCTCCTCCATGATTATACCAGTTGTTTTGTTCATGTATTACAATAGTAAATGGTAAACCTGAGGACCTGAACACCACTTTGGTCCCAAGAATGTCAAAAAATAAAATTTTGTTTTTTTTTATTTTTATTCCTTTCTTATGTGGCACAGAACCTTTATTATGGCTGGTGGCTGCCCCCCCCCCCTCTGAAGTGGCGGCAAGCAGGTGAGAGGATACTTTCTTCCCTGCTTGCTGCCAACAATCATTTTAGCGTGAGTCTACACTGGTTTGGTGTGTTTTATTGTGCACTTCGGGTGCATTTTAGGTTGCATTTCAAGCAGGTTTTAGGTGTGCGTTTGCAAGGCATTTCAATAGTGTTATTCATTGCCTCTCTGTGTTGCTGAACCTGGAAGTCGTTGGGCTGATTTTCTTCCTCAATGCGGATGCCTTGCCTAGAAAGGACATACATCACAGAGCTATAGGTGTCGCCAATGTGACGTTTTGAGAAGGTGAAGATGAGCCACTGAGGGTCCCATTACAAGTGTGCAGCTGCATGCTGCAGGGCAAATGCCAAACTAGTCTGTGTAAGGGCACGTTTACAGTAGCAGCCCCAGCTGCTGCGGTTCCCATACAGTACCGCAACACAGACGGTAAGGGTTACAAAAACACCTTCCTGAGCTTGCATTTCTAGGACTGCAATGGCGAGGTTCCAAAAAACCTTGCTGCATGCATTTCTGAAGGATCTAGCAGTGTATGGGACACAAGTAGAGCGCATTGCCAAAATGCGTTTTGTTTACACCCCGGTAGGAAACGTGCACGGTTAAGGACACGGATTGCATTACCGCTACCACGTCCATTATCGCATGAAGTGCAACCCCAGGGCGCAGCAACATTAGTGTGAAAGGCGCATAAAAGGTAAAAGCACGGCTGTGTGAAAGAGCCCGGACATGTCACTGCATGAACACTATCCGTGCCTGCATTGTGGTCTGTACCACAGCACAGCTAAGCTAGTGTGAAAGAGCCCTGAAAGTACATGCATTACGCAATTTGACGTTTGTGGTAATGGTCTCCAGCTACCGCCACTAGTGTGAAAGAGTGCTAAAAAAGCAATCAGTTTCATTAAAAGAGTTATTATTCCACATGTGTAAGGAGGAAGGAAGTGAGTGGATGGGGATGTTCCCACCACTCAACCAAAGGCAAAAAAAAACGCCCTAAATCAGCACAGTGCGTTTTCCGGTGCGTTTTAAGCACTTTGTTTTGGCGCGTTTTGGTTGCCTAAACGCGCAAATGTAGACAGTCCAATGCAAATTGCATGGGATGCGTCTTGGCAGGTTTTTGGGCGAGTTTCGCACCTGAAAACGCTCAGAAAATGGACCGGACTGAGTCTACACACTTTTTTTGAATGTTTTTTGGAGCGTTTCAGTGTGTGGAAAAAACGCACCAAAAACGCGGTAAAAATGAATCCCATGTATCTGCAGTGGACTGTCTACATTGGTGAGTTTAGGAGCCGTTGGCGCGTGCGTTTTTGAAAACTCCAAGCCAGGCAGTTCTGACGCACCGCCCAAAAAAACTAGCAAAACCGCTAAAACACACAGAAAAACGCACAGCAAACTGTGCTGTTGCCCTGATTTAGGGCGTTTTTTTTTGCCTTGTGTGAGTGGATGGTGAAAAATCCTATCCACATCACTTCCTGCCTCATTACACATGTGGATTGATGACAGAGCTGTAACAGCGTAATACTCTTTTGAATGAACTGATGACTTCTTTTAGCACTCTTTTCCCTCTAGCTGTGCTGAAGCGGAGGTACAGCAGAACCTCATGTAGCATGGATAGAGTTAATGCAGTGTACGATTCAGGGCTCTTGTCACTCTAGCTTCTTACTCTTTTACGGGCCCTTTCACACTATGTGTGCTGGAGGGGGGGGGCCCATAAAAAAATTTGCTATGGGGCCCCATCATTTCTAGCTACGCGCCCCTGACATAACTGTCCTAACTTGGCTGTCCTAAACGAACCTTTCATGTGTGTTTTATCATATATAGTGATGGCCGCTGCCCCGCTTCGGACAAGTTCGGCCGCGCGCTGTTCGCGCCCCCCCCGCGCACGGCACCCCCGCCCGCAGAGGAGCCCCATTCTTCCTGCGGTGGGATCATAAGCACGAGATCCCCGCAGGAAAATCTTTTCACTGAAGACCCGGTAGGAACCCGGTCTTTCAGTGAACATCTCGGCTCGCAAACCCGATGTGATCAGTGACGTCACATCCGGTTACTACCAGGAACTATCGTTCCAGGATGCTTCCAGGTGCCGGAGCGACGTCACAGACGTACATCCGGGTTTTACCGATTCAACTCCCGCCTAGAGGCGGGGAATTTGAATTTGTCCGCGAACGGGCGGACGGCGGTTAAGAGTCCGCTCCGCCCGTTCGCGGACGGACATGGCCGGAGTTCGGCCATCACTATATTTATATATATATATATATATATATATATATATATATATTATACAGCATTC
Source organism: Ptychadena robeensis (assembly GCA_036250615.1). Classification (NCBI taxonomy): domain Eukaryota; kingdom Metazoa; phylum Chordata; class Amphibia; order Anura; family Ptychadenidae; genus Ptychadena; species Ptychadena robeensis. The sequence goes on along the minus strand of CM070034.1, from coordinate 86,578,791 downwards.
CAACCTTTGTGCAATGTTGTAGCACGCTGGTCACAACTATTGATCCCTCAGGGCCATGTGTTTTTCAGGATGACCTCAGGGCTCAACAGGAACAATGGGGTTCGAGCAGAGGCTCTTTTTCAACCATAGGGGTTCAATCCTTGTAACCCTACTTTAATGTGAGTATCTTGTCTGTTGCTTTATTTTATTCCATTCCATATTATTTAAACATTTACAGTAACCTACTTTGTTGTACTAGGTTGTGCACCTCGTGTCCTTGTTCCTATTTGTAGACTGGACAGACCTGCTCCAATGTAATTGTATATTGTAAATAGAAATCCCCTTATAAATGTGTTTTTTATAAATGTGTGAGACAAGTGGCATATGATAACTCTAGTTGTTGTTCTGGATATTCAGCATTTTACTAAAGTGGCAGCTAAGAGATACTTTTTTTTTATTAATTTATGTATTTGAGTGCATAATGTATATATTTCGTTTGTTATTTTTTGTTTGTTATAGTTTTAGAGGGAATGGCTATAATCAGCCAGATTTCTTTTTGTGCTGCATATGCCCAACTTAAATCAAAAGGAAATAAGAGATAATGTTTACATAGATGTCCTTGCAAATTTCCCCTTTGGAAGATTTTCCCTTGCCTCCTGTTCTAATGACAATTGTAAAATGTTGGATTTCATGTCTCATTTTTTCAAAGAAAATGGATTCCAGAACAGAAAAACAATTTTTTGAGCTTAGGCATATACTTTTATTGTTCTAAAAAAAAACTATGGAAAGCCTAAACTGATAGCGATATCACGCTGTATATTCACACTGCATATTTTATTATGCTTGTGCTGTGTAAACTATTCAAAAGTCGGCAGGGAGCTCTTTTAAAAGTTATTCTGCCAGCAACTGCGTACATATTTAAAAGCTAACACTTATGTCTTATTAGCACAGATAGCTCACTTTTCAGCTCAGCCATTTAAAATTGGACAATAAATAATTTTCCTGCTATCAATGACTCTGTAATTATCTCAGCATTTCAGAGATTTTTGTTACCTTTTTTAAGATTTAAACTTTGTTTTTTTTTCTAAAGCGCACTTTATGTTGAAAACTACTTGGCTTCTTATTCCCACCAACCCCATGCTGTGCACAAATGTCACAAACAATGAAAGTGCCTGTAGACCATCTCTGGAAAAGTAATACGGCTGGCTCTGTGTGAAAGTCTTGTGTGCTGACCAAAGGGGGCACTGACACATCATTTATAACAGTCCTCTATGTGGGTTCATTTCAAATCAGCCCTGAAATCATACAGAATACAAAGTCTTAGATCTCCACAAAGCTCTTTCAATAGAAATAGTGTTGTGTTGCAGCTAGGGAATAAAGCAAGCTCAGAGATCTCTGCTTGGTATGACCTTTCTTTCATACTTTGTCCCACAAAGAAAGAGGTATCACTAACAGCAAAGTGAATGGGAATGGTAAAGCAAGTTCCTAGCAACATGGTCATGCCAAGTCCTCCAGTCACCTTGTCTACTCAAGCAAAGCTACAACTGCCTACTTCCCAACAGGCAGATCTGTCAGAAAAGAGAAATATTCTGGATTGTATTGGTTCTTTTGATGATAAATATGCTATGTCAAATATCTGAAATATTCTACAACCATATCATTAGCACCCTCTTTTTACTTTAGCAAGCTACAACCCCTAAAAACTGGGAGATGCTACAAAACATTTTAAAATAATATTATATCATATAGATTAAAATAATCTGACATTTTACTCTCTGGTTCACTGGTTAGTTTAATTTCTCAACTTTTCTATTTCTATGGAAAATAAAAGCTACATAAGGTATCCTGCCCTAAGGCATCAAATTTCTGCACAGCTAATGCAGTGTTGTTAGCTTATATGGGCATCTTCTGTTGGCTGAAAACCGAAAGTAGGCTTATAGTGTTGTGCAACCCGATGAATAAAAGGGAGAGGAACTTAAGGTGGAACAGACAACCAACATGTTAGTAAATCCCATTACTTTTACCAACAAAATTATCGAACAGGATCAATTGCACAAGTGGTCAGTAGGAGGGAGAAAGTCAGTAGTACAGACATAACTAAAGGAACTGAAAACCATTGCTAGCTTTCAACTTCTATAAGACATATGTGTATTTACAGATTCTTGAAATGTACATCTGATGAATACTTATTAAATGGATTTCCATTAACCCAACAACGTACCCCACAACTGCTCAAAGATGTCAATTAAAATCCTTACTTTATTGCCAAATCTTCAAGATTGTCACAGATGCTTTCATAAATCATGACATCACAAACCTCCAATGCATTCCTTAATCATTAAACATAGGGATTTTACCTATTTCTTATTTTATTTGTATATATAGTAATTAAACAAGGAATTCTTAATCTTCAAGTGGTCAAAAGTTTAAGAAACCCAGAGGCATAACTCCATACACTAGTTTACATAAAAAAGTAAGATAATACTTTTGTACCTTTTGCGCTTTGAATCAAATATTATTTGTACTTTGGGGCAGGATGAACTGCTCATTTATTGTGTATTGTAATGCTACGGGTATTGTTGGTATTGTGTATTATTTCACCTACAGGTACATTCAGCTTGTGCAAATTTGTATCCCAATGCCTGATATTTCTGTATGACATATGACTCAATAGATAAATATAATTGGCTCATATGCAAAATAAATGAATGAAACATTTCATGCAGTACGGCACTGACCATAATTTATGATAAATAGATGCCACAATCGTGTTTTAGAAACCCATATTTGGGGCGTCACTAGTGTCTTTTCTTTCATGCCTGCCACTAGGGGGCAGGTTGGGACTGTACAACTGCTGCCCCAACCGAAGTAAATGCTCAAATACAAGGAAAAACCTATGCTGACAACTGCCACAACTAAAATCAGTGTATTATAAAAGAGGTGGTTGTATACAGAGTTTAATCACAAGCTCACACAAGTTTAAAAGTTCACATGTAATGGAACCCTAGGGTGCTTGATCACACGAAGATTGAGAACCCATGTAATAATTAAGTTTCCTTCCTAAGATATCATAATGAAGCTGGATTGAGTTTCACTGGTAATCATTTTAAAGGTGGCAGTGGCTGAAATGGCAGCTATCTGCAGTGTGAACATCTCAAATGTACATGGAATTTCCTGTATTTAATAAAGATTTCCTAGTAACAATAAACAAGAGGTAATTATTTTTTTAAAGGATAATATTTCTATTGTTCTAATGATTTACAAGGTTAAGATAATAACATGTTATTAAAAAGCACATGCATTTATTATATAGTCTTCATATAGCAGCAATGACCCAGTCTGAGTAAGATTAGGAACAATATAGACAGGGTAGTGAAGTACAAACCAATATTGAGATCTCTAAGTTGCCATAGCCACTGTGCTATAAGAAATTGTAAAGAAGGTTGAATCTAAAGCTAGAATTGGGCAAAAGATGTCTGAGTGGACCACTACATTTTCACGAGTCCGCAGCATGGAAAAAGACACAGAGAGGACACTTCCTATTCTGACGGTGCTGTTTTGAAGCAGCGGGCTGCCACGTCTTAAAAGCAGCACTCCAGGGTGCAGCTGGAGACACTTCCGTTGAATATCAATGGAGGTGACTCCAAGATGCGGGTAAAAGCATCCAAAGCAGTTTGGGTGCTAATTTTCCGCATCTCTTCCCTGCAGCAGGAATAAGCCACAGGCAAACTGATTCCCTGCGCTAAAGGTTTTAACTGTAATCCTATTGTTGATGTAAGATGTTGTTTTGGCATGGAGGTAGCTACAGACCTATACTCAAGTTGGGGGGTCTGCTGGAGAGTCCTACCTACCCACGTACCGGTTGGCAGACCTAAGCACATACATCAGAGCGGCTTACAGAAGTTTTGTACTTATATATATGCTCATATCCTATACATCTCCCTGAGGAAGCCCGACAGGGCGAAACGCGTTGGAGATTGGGGAGCTAATTATGTTCCTTGCAAAACTTGGTATCTAATGCTTGATGTAATCACTGTACTGCTTTAGCCAATTTTCAATATATTGTGAAGATACCTCCAGGTGGATTTTCTAACTGGAGGTATTTATCTCCTTTTTACTATGTAATAGACCTGTGTCAATAAAGACTTTTTATTTTATACATAAATTTTGGACTCGTTGTTGACCGATGTGCCCGCAATGCCAATTGCTTAGTAAATCAGTAGGTACTAACCATCTACTACCTACAGGTTAGGGTCTACTTGTATATTTTTTTATTTATGGATAGGGCACACCCCAATGACACAGTCGGACTCTGTCTCACCTTAGCTACGCTTAAGAATTATCTAAGAAGTATCTGTTAAGTTTGCTCACATGTATGTATTGAATTTTATTAATAAAATATGTTTATATTAATTATAGTGTAAGTACATATTACTGAACATATGTTTTATATTCATTTTAAATCAGTTAAAAAAATGGTAAATTCTTTATTTTAAATTCAACCTTACGGCAAACTTATTAAATGAGAAGTGCTTCGTTTTTACAGAGCTTTTATGTTTTTTAAGCCCAGTCTTGATTTCTGAACTCTGCATTGAAATAGGTTCTTCCACAAGTTCTCCATATCAGGAAATGTGATAAATCAGTCTCGACAGAAAGCTAATAAACCTGGTTTCCCTTTTTCTGAGAGATTTGCAGCATTTTGCCATCAAACAGATGGAAAGTTGCAAAGCTAATGTTGAATTTCTAGAATGGAGGACAGTGTTCCAGGGCTGAGCCTAAAAACCGTGTGAGGCAAATATTAGCTGAAATCTATATCCATATGTTTGGATGGATGAGGTGTAGGAAGGTAATTGTTTACTTATGAATTCTTTCACTTCCACCCAGTAATGTCGCAAGTGCAAAAACATTTCTCCGACACTCACAATATTCTCTGTTTTTTTTGTCTCTTTAGCTGAATTACTACTATTGTATCAGTTCTGGTATAGTAAGGTTTTTAGAGTACCATTTAAGGATAAAGATTAGATCTCAAAAAAGAAAAATCATGTTCTATGATATTAAAGCATACTTCCCTTACTGATAAATATGGCAGACATAATTTATTAGTGTTCACTACTATTTATAGCTTGATCCAGGGCCCCACATCTGCTGTAATCACATCTTGCAAGAAGTGATAGCCATGTCATATTTACAACCTCCTTCTTTTACTAGTTTGTAAATTGAATTATACTGGGCTGTGCTGAGATGGATTGTTGGCACTTATACACAAGAGGTGTAAGAGGTTGAAGCATGGTGAATTTCTTCAATATTTTCCAGACCCGATGGAATTGTGACTGAGGTTATTTACAAAAATGACTGCTTCCTTTTCCTAGTTGACCATAAGCTCTAGACCCATTACACCTAAACTCAAACCATATTGCTTCTTTAATCTTATGTCTGGCCCGTGACAGCTTTGTGATTTGTAAGTGGATATTCAGAGTTTGTATAAAAGAATGGGTCTTTCTTCATTACGGAAGCGGTTTAACATTGAAGAGAAAAAGAAAGAAATATGACTGATGCAACCTTCTGCAGGGAAGTGAGTAGCTGCATAGAACCAATGCTATGCAGTACCTGAATGTACAATTATATATGTTAAAACCATATAAAACGCCCAATGTTTATGTTTATTTAAAACCCCCAAAATATACTTTTCATATTATATATCATGCACAAAGCCACTCTGGGAACATTTTTTAATGTACTTACATTTAAAAAAATACCATGAGCCCATAATAACATCCTAACGCTCACAGCGAAGCACTATAAATTAATATTACCATCATAACATATTTTACCACAGTTGTTCCAAAAGCTCACAAATGTATCCTCCTTGACATACCCTGATATACTAATAGAGGCTATTTTGGTTCCTAGAACAACCCACCTGGATGTAATGCGTTACATATATGACACTGAGCGTTTTCTCTGATCCACAGGACTGAATCTTTAGAGTTCAATAATATGTGCTCCTTGCTTCACTCAGTGGTGCAAAGAGTCATTAAAGACAGGTAGGTGATGACATGCCTTACTTGGGTACTTTTCTATGTGGCTGATACTTGTCATTCACTCTGAAACTGCACAGCATAGACATTGCAAACATTGTATGAGCTGTTGTCAGTGACTGGGGTGGTAGTGGTAGGAGGCCCGGAAACTTACCTAGTATGAGGCCACGAAATTTCTGATGGCAGCCCTGGAGCTAGTCTATGTATTTGTCCTGCAGTGCTTTAGCTTCACACATGTATTGGGTAAACAAACTCTTCTTGATTTGTCATGTTTGACATTGGTCACACATCTAAATCTTAATGCAGGCCTTGATAAATAGAATTGGGAAATACTACACAAGTGATGTCAGAATGTTTAGTTTAACCTCCCTAGCGGTCTGTCCAAAGTACACTGCCTGCTATTTCCACCCCTCTCCACACACAATAATAACACCAGCTGTGTGGGTGGGAAAGCCAGTGCTCCTCCATTAACATGGAGGTCTATGGTCTATGCCAAATCCCCGGAAATTCTGCAGCGACAAAGACAATTGCTCCAGCTTTCTGCAGGTGTATCGGGTATACACGATGCCCGCTGCCCTAGCGGTTGGGGCGAACGAACTTGGTTCATCTCAACTGCTGGGGAGGTTAAGGTTCAAATTTACATTTTCAGACTTTTCCTCTCACAAATTAACCACCCTAGCGTTGTGGACGGCAGCACCTCGTCCAGCGCTCTAACTGG
>CM070034.1:86501055-86561769 GCA_036250615.1 Ptychadena robeensis | reverse complement strand
ACAACATCAGGCAGTCTGCAGAGGAACTTGGCCTTGGGCACCAGTGGACATTTAAGCATGACAATGATCCAAAACACACAGCAAACATTTTGGAGTGGCCCAGCCAGAGTCCTGAGAATCTGTGGAGGAAGCTTAAGATCAGGGTAATGGCAAGAAGACCCTTCAACCTGAAAGATTTGGAGCTCATTGTTAAAGATGAATGGGCAAAAATACCTGTGGAGACATGCAAAAAGCTGGTCTGCAATTATAGGAAGTGTTTGATTGCTGTAATAGCCAATAAAGGCTTTTCTATTGATTATTGAGAAGGGTATGAATCATTGTGGACATGACACTTTTTGCTCAAATGTAATTAAAAGCTGAGAAATGTTTTTTTCCCACAATAATGCCTTTTGGACATTTTATCTTTTGGGAGACACCTATGTCATTTTCGATCCAAAAATTACTTGCTGGTTGAATAAAAGTCAAAATGTGACAGGGGTATGAAAAATTATGGGCTGAACTGTATATATATATGTAGCAGAGTGCTGGTGTGACATAGGCCTTCTCCGCTCGAATACTGAGGGGTACTGCAGAACCAGGTAACTAGCACAGGAAGCACAGCATACGTAGTACCCAAATCTATCCAAGAACATCCGTCACTCTTCCCAATAACTGGACAAAACACAGTATCAGGAGCAGAACTAACTTTAATGTCACATACCCGGCTTTTTATCCCATTCTCCCATGCAAGGGAGACACCTCCAGAAAGATGATCCATTGTTCAATCACATAACTCAATCACCAGCCCGTACCTCCCCTCACCCTGAGACATAATCCAATCACCAGTCCAGGGAGACAGACACCGTACCTATTGTGCTCCTGCTGAACCAGACTCTCCGCAGGGGACTGATTGCTTTTGTCCTTTCCATCACTTTAAGGCAATAAATATGACATTGTCTAATCAACAGGTAAAATAGTTATGTTAGTCTTTGTGTTTATACAGACCCACTGTCCAGACCCCTGTATAGACTGAAGTGACCTAATATTGCAATAATAATAATAGTTATGGACAGCCACTATTAAGCATTAGGGGTGATAGCTCAACGTGATCCGCTATATATATAGCTTGCCGATGATTTGAATGATTCTATTTATAGTAATATAGTTCAATTAAACTGAAATCTGAAGACCACTTGTATGATATCTGTGCATTTTTCATATAAAAACTTCATAGGCCCACCACACTTTGAGTTATACCTTTTTGTTCAATTCACCTTTCATTTAATACAATGCTTTAAATAAGAGCAAATGGCATCTAATGCCAACTAAACAAGTTGATTTTTTAGCTTGTCATTGTGCTGTTGGACAGGATTTTAAGAATTATTAATCTCTGCGTTTTAAGAGAGGAGTTTAATCATTACAACAAGATTTTCGCATTTGGATTTACAATTTAGACAGCTTTCCTGCAAGATAATATATTTGATTTTTCTACTTAAAATAGCCCAGGTTCATAAAATGCAAATTGTTATTGCTCCTGTACTGTGCAAAATCTAATTCTGTTTTAAAGGTTAATGATGTTCCATACAGAAAGTGATTGAAAATCTTTATTAGAATGAAGGCAGAATAACTGCATATTTTCTTTACTGCTAGAAATAGTCAAGATAGACTAATCCATCTCAATACTATTTCCATCAAGCCAGGTGAGGAGAGAGAGATTGGTGAGCTTTCATATGAATATTTGCTGTGACGTGAGCCTCAACTAAATAAGTGATTAAGTGACAAAGAGGGTCATTTTTTGAAAGGAAACCAAGGCTAGTGTTACCATTGTGCTAAAGAACTACAGATGTGTTGTGTAGGCAGCTGCTCCTGGATCCATGAGCTCACTGGTAATAAAGATCAATTCTGTATTTACTTTGCACCTTGTATTAATGTTGCATTGCTATATGTAAAGGACATGTTTATGAAGCAAAATTAAGTTTTCGAAGCCATCGTTCCATTCAAATTACATTTTGTATATATTTTATATTGTTGTACATTGTGCTTCCAGTGTAAGTAATTTAGCCCATATGGACATTATAGTGGACATGGATATTATGGAGATAATAATGGTTTACCAGTTTTACACCCATACAGTTGAGGTAAATTTCACACTGGCCACATGTTTGTATTTACAACAATGCACAGTGCTGTCAATGCCCTGCAGAATGCATTATTGTGGGGGCAGTGTGAGTGTCTCCCATACACATGTATTGGAGGCCCAAATGAAATGCGGAAACAGGGGTTTTGTCTGTAACTGACGCGGTCAATGAACGTGGTTGTGTTCCTGTTAGTGTGTCTGTTGCCTACCAAAAACACACCACAGCCACAGTGCTGCAGGTGTGAAATGGCCTTATATATATATATATATATATATATATATATATATATATATACATACATAAATGTAGTTGATTACAATTAAAATGTTTAAAAAAATTATGTAAGTATTATTTGTCTCACAGCTTACCTTTAGTTATTAGGTCAAAAAATGGTTGTCTTTCTTTTAGGTGTCTTGCATTTGGTCAACAATCCAAGGGGTTAGGCAAAGGCTGGTTTTGTTGTATATTATTTAACAAATGTCTTTTGGGATTCTGGCACTTTTCACTTTCATCTGAATTACTGTGGATCATTAACAGAGGACAGGATGCTCTGCCTAATTTTTATTCCCCCATCAGAGCACAAACTATTTAAACTGCTGCCTATTGAAATGTGCTGAAGGATTCAATGACCCTGTTGGTTATTTACAGTCTACAGTAATGGTGCCAAGATGAAGCGCCAGGAAGAAACAAATGTAATAGCCTCCAGAATGAAGCCAATTAGTTCTGTTCCACCTTGGCATTCCATAGTGCTCAAGCTATCTTGTTTACATTCGGCACAGGCAGATTTTGCCCAGAAATTATACATCTCCTTGTTTATATTGCCCATAATACCATGCTATGAAATAGCGAAAACGTACTTTTACATAGCCATTATGTTTATGACTATTACAACTGTTTTAATGGTCTTGTTTAAGTGAGCAGTAAGGCACTGTATAAACATGAAGTTACAAAATGAAAAGTAAGATGCAAGGACACAAAAATCACTAGCATACTGCAATGTGGTTTTATATTATTCAGTTATACATTTGTGTATACAATTATATTTTATTATAGCTGAAGTTTGATTCTATTGTTTATGGCCTCGGCTCCCTGCCCCGCTTACGATATTATTTAATGAAAACTTTTCATATCTATTTCAATACATATACAAAACAGTTTTTTTGCAGTAACATCATTCCTAGGTCTTTGTGCTTCTCTATTCAATCAAGTAGAACATGGCTGATGAGAAGGATTAGCAAAGTGCTACAAAAAAATTTTTCTGCTTTTTTAAGCCAAAAGCAATTTTCCCTTGGAGGACATGTTTAACAGAAGGATTGTAAACGAGCCCTGTGGTTGGGATATAGGTGAGCGTGCTGTCCTCATTTACCATAAGCTATGTGAAGGATGAAGGAAATGTGGAGGTGGCAACTCCCTTAATTCAGTACTATTCGAAAGTGTTCTTCAGGATGGTTACTCTGATAAGGTAGCTTTAGCAAAGCATGGGGAACATTTAGGGTTCTTTTCTTTGAATTAGTTGGGTTTTTTTATTATGATATTTAGTGTTTTATTTTTTTCATGTTTTAGTTAAGGCCTAGCCAAATCAAAGAGAACATTTGTATTATATTCCAACTTCCAAGCTTAAAAGCGGTAAAATATACAATTACGTTGTTAACACAATACATGATATGTGTAATTAATTCTTTTAAAATTCGCCCATCAATCTTCTTTAACTTTTATCTAAATTATTATATTTTTAAAATGAAAAATACACAATAATTGATTTATTTACATATTTAACCATGGAATTTTCTATTGTGTGTAATTTTGTTGTTTATTTATTATAACAGCAATATCTATTTTCTCCCTTTAACTTAATGGCTCCAGAAAAAAAAGTCTGGATAAAGGTATTTTATAGGTACTGTGATATATATCTCTTATGACAAATATCAGCTATAAAATTCCTCAAACCCATTTTCCTGATGTGAAAATGTTATCACACAAGTTATTAACAGTTATAAGCAATTCAAAGACTATAGTTTATTCCTGGAAGGCCAGAGTATTCAGAAGTGGTTCCAAAAACACTTTCGTTCAGTAAGGAACTTCTCAAACTCCCATAAACACTATTTATTTTCTCTCAGTTGATGACAGTTTCATGAAGAAGAGAAAAATGTCAACCATATAAAGAGCTATACAAAAATGTCATACTAAGGTAATGACAAGGTGTCAAGTCTGCTGGACAAGTTTGGTGCTATGTGTTGATACTTAAAATTTTAGTTTAGTAGATTCAAGAAGGCCAGTTATTTTAAGGTAAGTGTTATATATTTATATACATCATCTCATTATTTAATACATTAAATTCAAGTTATAGTTTCAAGCCTGTTTGGATAGTGTCATAAATTCCTAAAACACAAGCTCTCCATGCCATGATTTTCAACCCAACCTTACCCAATTGGGAGTTTTGGATGCTCCCATCCATTGTTGTATTCTCTATATAAAAATACAATACCAATATCCAACAGTGAGAGTTAAAACTCCTTATATTGGATGTGACAATTAGCGTGATGAACTAAAGAACAGGGATCTAACCAACGGAGCCCCCAAAGGCAATTTCCAAAATGTCAACTGACGTCCACCAAAAATCAAACACAAGTACCAGCTTTAAGTGGACTGACACTTTTATAGAGTTTCCATGTAATGCGAGTAGGTACAAAATAAATGTTTCCTATCTGACATGACATGCAAATATTTCCTATCTGAGAGGCGATAAATTGTCAACATGCCTCTTGCCCCAGGTCGGACAAAATTAAAACCATAGGCTTCAAAGCTTTTCCATTGTCCTAAAAGCATTAGCACAGTTTTATAGAACAAAACAAAATTAACTGAAATAATTAGGGAGAAATTGCTTTGTTCCTGTATACATATGGAACAAATATTCAAGGTCATGTGTTTGGATGCATCACTGGAAATACTCTTCTGGCTATATTTCTTTTTGTCTATGGTTAATTCAAAACATTTTAATTGAGCCTGGAAAAAGCAAAACACTTAAAATGACCCTGCATTTATATTTAATACATATATAACTCATTTTGAAAACTGCATATAATAATATATAGAAAAAAATCCAAAGAACTTGGTTTGTCCATATAAGCTTTAAAATTATTTTTACTAGAAAAAAAAACATTATTTAGTCCTGTCTTAATCATACTAAATCCCAATGTTCTGTGTTTTCTAATGAGAAACAGAGAAGAGAGCTTAAAAACATAACTGGAGGCCTGATCAGGAATAAAAATTGTGCATTTTCTGTCTTTAAAATGGACAAGCTGCCGCTGTTGTTTGCCATAGATGATCGTGTTTCGCGCATTACCGCTGCCCATTTACCTGTATGACCAGCCAAGTCATTAATGAACTGTATGATAGATCAGTATGTTATTGCTCGTCAAGACTGCCAAACACACAGATTAATCCATTCACTCCATAAAAGGGCTACTAATAACCAACACTATTTTCTATTACGTTCCCAGTTTGCAGCAATTATCTTGATTGATTTCAAGTTTTGCATAACACATTTTCCAACAACAAGGTCTCACGTTATGCACTAAATATGGTACCTACACTGAAAAGGAGCAACCTGTTAGATGTAAAACATGGCTAATAAAAAAGAGAGAGAAGCGTCCCTTACTGAATAAAATACGTTTCTCAGTAATGATTTTCCTGCAAGATGTGCCTAATCATTTACTCAAATTAGTGGTAATATTTAATACTAAAAATTACATGTTCAAGGTTTTAACATTTATGTAGTGATCATCAGTCAAAATTAATTGTCAATAGCTGATGCTTTAATACAGCAATATTAATACAGAAGGATAGTTTGCATCAGTTTCTGCAGGGTAGTGAGGTTGGCACCAGCATAGAGGAGGGCAGCTTTGAGCTTGGACCCACCCAAAGGGAACAGACAGAGATACTGGAGAGTAATGCGTATTTTCACCTACCCAGAGGAAGTCTGGCTCTATTTACTACTTACTGTTGGGGCCACCTCAAAATATAACCTTGGGCAACCTACCATAATCACAGATGCCAGTACAAGAATAGGCCTACAGCTATCTGTGAGCATCACATTTCATTCCTTTTTTATTTTTAAGGGTGCAAACTAGGGGGATCTAATGGAAAAATGCAATTAATATAATTCTAAATGATAACTCAAGGAATCAAAATTAGACACAAACCCTCAATACATGTCCCCACCTAGGTAGGACTACATCACATTGTGTGGTTACAGGTTTTTGTTTCATGTGCTCTGCACATGCAATGTTTCAAGGTATTACTGCTACTAAGACACTGTTTATCTGAGGTATTTCACTTCCTGTTGCTCTGTTTCAGTAAGAAAATAGTTTCCTTGAAAAAAGGAATTGTTATGATGTCATCAGTCTTGTGAAATAAGAGAAACAAATCATGCAGTATTATCTTCCATTATAGCTCAATCTGCATTACATTACCATCATCTGGAAGGGAGCTAGTTAAATGGAATGTTTTAGTAAACAAGATTCTTATTGCCTCCAGTTCACATGTTTGTGCTTAGCTTGGAATATGACACTGCCAAAGCTATCACTGGGGAGGTCTACTCAAGCAAACAGCTGAGCTAAGCAAGCAAACAGCTGGATTTCCTTCCTTGGTATGCCATTTGATGTGGTTTTAATATAAAGGTTGGAATATGAATGCCTTGTGGACAACCTTTGGCCTACAATAACATACAACACTTGTAGCATAACTGCTTGTTTTGCTTGTACATACAGTATAACCCTTCTCATCTATGATATCTGTTGTTCCTTTTCTTGTCCAGAAAATAATTTGAAACAAAATTATCATTTTGCACACCTAGGGCAAGGTAATAATTTTTTTCTGTAAGCTCACATCTTGTTCTTTTTTTTTCTGCAACCCCATGTTGCCTTGTTCATATGCCACAAAAAAACATTGGAATTGGTCTAGTCCAACACTAAACACTTTACACCTCTGAATAACGGTTCTTCCAACTGCTGTTGGCAGTTAAGCCGGAAATGAGTGCAAAGAGAAGGGGAACTTTGATCCCTTGTTTCCCCATAAAAGTACTGGGTATACCACAAAGTTTCCGTTGGTGACTGGGTGACAGTAAAGGGCAATTAGTAAAACAATAGAGAGATAGACTTTCTCCAATGTAGAGTGACATTTATCATGTATTACCCTATTAACTTATTTTCTTTGAAGCTTTATGATTCTGTTCAAGAAGTTTCACATGAGAATGGTAATAAAACTTTGCCATGCATACACTAATTTGACATGCATAAAAGCTGTTGTGTGATTTCGGTGCACAAGATATTTAACGCCTTCTAATTTTGCTGAAAAGTAGACTAAAGATACAGAAATATTACATCTCATATACTATGTAAATGCTGCCAGATATATTAATGGCTGTAATGGGAGAGCTTAACCCATGTAAATGTTCCAATCCAAACTCTACCATTGCACTGAATTTCACTAACAAGCTGATGTTTTTTTTTTTTTTTTTAACAAGAAGGTCATTTGAAAGGCTAGGCACAAAACGCATTTGCGATGCATTTGCATTTTCATAAAATCCCAAGGTAAATGTACAACTTCCTGAAGCATATTAATCAAATGTTAACCAAATCACAGGCAATTTTCCTACACTCTGGTATTCTTATTATGCTGGTGCAGAAGTATTTCTTTCTCTTTAATGTAGCTCAGATTGCATGTGTCAAAATAAACTATAGCACCTTACATCTCCATTAGGCTTTGAATAACTACGACAACAATATGGAGACGCCTACGTGTAAATGTGTGAACATTGAAATCATTAACTGGGAACCTATCCATTGAAATTCAAACACTTAAGTCTTGTTTCCAATGCTTTTGGGTTGGAGGGTTAGTAATTATATAGTGACAGTAAGTGCTATAGGTAGTTTACACCTACGGTGTAATAACTGGGAAAGTGATAAACGCTTCTTTGTTGCTCATTAATGGAAGAGATCCAGACCACCTTCTGGGTCAACTGTCACATAATAACAGAAATGAGAAAAGAACTTCTTATTTATGCCCCATGCACCACTACATTTTATTCCAATTATGGTAAGATTCTAAACTATCCTGAAAACATGAACTGAAAGGTATCATTTACTATTGCTGCTCGTTTAGATATTCCAATATTATGCTCTATATATTATCATGTGTAGTGGCAGGGGCATTCCATATATTATCATGTGTAGCGGTCACACGCTGACCTGGCTTTCCTAACCAACTTTGGTGCTCCTAATGACATCAGTAAAATGGTCAATGTTGATCAGGAAAACCAGGTCTACATTTGACATCTGTACCCAGGGGCAGTTCTAGGCTTCACAGTGCCCTGTGCAAGAAGGTAATAGATAATGACACTGCACATTCGGCGGCATAAAACAAACACATCCTAAAAAAAAAAAAAAACACATCCTAAACATGACACAAAATGTGCATTAACATACTACAGTGTTCCCTAATGCTTTAAATATAATTTAAGACAAGTTTTATGATTAAAAAATTTAAAAACAATGTCTTCTAGGTATACCTGCTGTAATATATTCATTAAAAATGATTATATAAGTCAATATTGATTCAAAATGTTATGTGTAGCCCTTAAATAATGCCGGGGCCACAATTGTGGCCCTCCATATCAGCTCACTTGCCCACAACTGTCATAGATCCTGATGGTAATCACCAAGCTCCTGGGAAGTCTGATGTGCAACCTGGTGGCATCAGGCAGACTTAGGGCCATTTCACACTATATGCATTGAGTTGCATTTTAAAAATGTGCATTTTTTTACAGCACATGTTTTTTTACTGCACCCGTTTTTACATAGACAACATGTTACCATTCACACTGTATGCATTGCTTTTTTGAAAATGCAGCGTTTGCGCATGAGTTTTTAAAAACTCACTGCTGTATGCCTTTTTCATTTAATTTTCCTGTGTTTTAAATTGATTTCATTGAACGCAAACGCATATGTAATATGTAAAACATTATGTCCCAGAGATGTTCTACTTGATTCAGGCCAGGCAAGCATGGAGGTCAGTCAATGGTAATTCTTTCAACCTTCAGCTACCAGTCATTAAAATGCACCAAGAGGAATCCAGAAACTACTGTACCAGTGAAGGGTCTAACAGTGGGACATTTCTGAACAGTAATGCTCCTATTAATTGTTTAAAGCCAAGAGTGGAATTTTACTGACAGAAGCAGACATTGCCTAAAAAATCAATAAAAAATTTGGGAGACTTTTAAGTTAAGAACCCCATCCAAAGTAAGCGGATCGCACAGGAATTTACTATCCTGATTGATACCTCTGAATGATTTCGAGCCTTTTGGGTCAATCGCTCAAGGTGGGCAGCTGCAATCCATGGCTGATTTGGTAGAATAATTCACCGCATTAACCAATCGGCTGCAGTTCACAAAGTGTATGGCTGGCTTTACACCTGGTTATTTACTCTGGTTGTTGTGGAGAAGTGCTCAGGAAAAGGTCTGCTCACTATCTATCATAGTGTATTATCATACAGGTTTACTAAGTGGCTGACTGGAAACAAAAGACAGAGTGCAGGGGGTTTACAAATGGTTTTCTAACCTATTTTTGATTGTTGATATGCAAAAAGCCAATTTGTCAGTGATAGAAAAGGACTGATCCTCCCACACCACAATATTCTCATAATATTCCACAGTATCAATAATACCAAAGCTATGTCCAAGTGAAAAAAAGAATCCCAAATTTGTTCCATCACAGAGATTCAAAAAGAAGAAAAATCAATGCACAGGCATGGCCAGAAGGCAATCAGTGAAGTCCAGTGCTGGGATCTAACTCTTGTTAAAGTTTCGATTTTACAAGAAAATACAAAGAGATTGGCTTTTTGCCATATGCTGCTAAATAATGTTCATGTGTTGTTTCATCAAGTGAGGGGAGGGAAGACCCATATTAGAATCTTATGCCAGAGGGCCTAATATGCTAAAAATATGAATAGCAATAAAGTGAAGTGCATTTGCACTGCACAAAACTCTAAAAAAAGGGCATGATTATGTACATTTATCCTGCATTAAGATATAATAAATCTAAATCTGGAAATAGCATAGGACAGCATATATTAATAGGCACAAAACAGCTTAAATCAGAGTACGGTATTGCTTCTAAATTTGACTTGAAACATGATTAACCTTCTTAGTGTTCATGACGAGCCCATCTCGTCCAGAGTTTGTGTGAAGAACAAACTCTGGATGAGCTGGGCTCCCATGAAAGCTACGGCGATGCTGCATCCAGCCGCAGCATTTCCGGGGCTCTGCGGCTTCACTGATCGTGCCGTGACTCGGAAGGGGGCGAGGGTAAGCAGTGCCATAGACCTCCATGTTAATGGAGGGGCTTCTGATCTCCAGACCTCACTGCCAGTGTCATGAATGACACTGGCTGTATGGAGAGGGGAGGGGGGAGGGAGGAAATGGCAGGCAGTGTACCTCGTACACTGCTGCCATTGCCTGTACCACACTGTTAAAAACGGTGCGGTACAGGCAGTGCGCTAGGGAGGTTAACACACAAGATACTATGTTTATTATCTAATTTTATTAAACCCATTAATTCATTTAATACAAGGTATCCAATCCCAGGGAAAGGGATGAACTGCAGTCACAACATTAGTGTACCATGTGTTATATACTCTACATACATCATACACAGCATTTCTAACATTACGCAGGGGTGTGCAACAATCATTGTCTAACTCCAATAGCCATTCTTTGTTGTCCAGGGATACTTCAAAACCCAGTAAAACATTAAGTGGTAGCTTTACCCCTATCTGAGCTTCATACACTAATAAAAGCAGGGCTAATAGCTCTTGATGTGCTGTCATTGATCCATCTAACAGCAGGAGCTGAAGTCAGAGAAATTGAGGGCTTTATCTGTTGGGCACTTAGAACTAAAAGGGCCATAACCTTGGCAGAAGGATATAAGAGCATTAATAAAACCGAAAGCAACCCCTAGTATTTACAATCCTTTAAAAAATCGCTGAAAAGTTGAGGTTGTAAAACCATGCCAAAAAAAAACTTCCTGTTGTTGGTCTGTTCTCAAAGATCTGTAATACACAAAACGGCCATATTGGAGGGATTGGAAACACAGGCCAGGAGCTATGGAATGCAGTGCAGTAAATAGAGATGGTCGAATTTTTCAAATTGCTCAATTTGTGAGATGATTGCAAAGCCTCTAAAAAATGGTATCATCACCAAAATTTCAGGAGAGGTAGAGAAGGGTTGTGGGAACATTAGAATATAAAAGTTTTTCTTTAGAAAATTGAGTTTTTGCATAAAGTAAGTTCAAAATCAAAGTCAAAACTCAGATTTTCGAAATTTTGACTTGAATTGGAACGTAATTTGTGCAAAAACTGTTTGTGTTAGAGACATACTTTTTTTTTCTTTGCAATTAACTCGAAATTGTCGAAATGGTCTAATTTTTTATTCGACCATCTCTATTAGTAAGTGGAAGGCCTACATGACAGGGAGGTTAAATGGACAGTAATAAAGGGTTAAGTATAGGTTAAGCCAGCCATAGACATTTAGTTTTTTGATGTCATGATGCACAGCCGGGCCAAGGTAATGCAATCGTTCTAAAATTTACAGAGATGTCAGTAAATTCTTAGATCGATTTCCCAGCCAATTTTCATTAGATAAAAAATAAGAAATGCAATACATTTATCATACTTAACATTTTTTTTATCTTGTTCCAGTACAGTCAGCAATTACCCAGTTCTTCATATTCTATTTTTAAGTATTTGTTCTATTCACCTAGCCATTTAAAGAATAACTTGTCTCAGAAGGGAGAGAACGCAACATATTCTTCATTTTCATCATTACTTGATATGAGATTCACTACTCCCTCAGAAAGTAAATGAAATTTGATTCACTCCGTTGCTTATTTGATTTAAAGAAAACCCATATTCCCTTAGCTTCGTAATTAGCCTTCAGTGAAACTAATTAGCTAAAACCCAATCCACACTGAAGTCCACAGCACTTGCAGGCTATATAAACAGCAGTAGAAATGTTGATTAAAGCTTTAAGTACAACATCAGTTAGAAAATGCTTTTGTTCATTGAGATGGATATTTACTAAGAAGTCACTGAATTCCATTTCGTCAAGTCGGCTGTCATCACAATTTACAGAAGTGACTGATCATTTAACAAATTAAAGTGTAACCAGTTCCATTACTTTTGTAACAGTGTTCTATCCGTATCTGAAAGGCAGCCAAATGTGTTCCCAGGTCTTTCAACACTGAATGATTTGTGTATATCATTCCCACATAGGAGAACAGGTGGATTTACGATGGTTACAGAATTTGGCCATTTTCACCTGTGCTCCATTGAGGGACGACACACAATAATACACCAGGGAGGCTTAATGTCAGGTCTGTGATATCATATAGCACATGTGAAAAACAATGACTCTCCAACTTCTAAGAACTGCAGAAACTGCAACCAAAGTTATATGAACTGCTGGATAGCTGCCATGCAACATAAGACTAGAGATGGTTGCCAAATTGTCACTAGTTTATTTGGGAGTTACTTGCAAAGCCCCTAAACATGGTATCATATCAAACATTGCTGCAGATGTAGAGGGTTGAGGGTTGAAATTACAAAAAATAATTGTTTTAACATGGAGTGTATGCATTAATCAAGTTCAAAGTAATGTGACAATTTTAAATTGACTTTGAATGTGCTAGAGCAGTGATGGCGAACCTATGGCACGAGTGCCAGAGGTGGCTATCGGAGACCTCTCTGTGGGCACTGGAGCTGTCAGCCAGCACAGAGGAAAGAACTGCAGCCTATTTGCTCTCAATGCTGTCGGTTCTCTTCCCCTCTCGTTTCATTGCACACAGTGCCCCATACCCTCTCCATGCCGACACTTTGAGATAAATAAGTAAGGTTTGGCTTTTAGCTTGGACACTCTGCCTATAAAAGGTTCGCCATCACTGTGCTAGAGGAATACTTTTTTTCGTAATAACTATAATAGGAATAGGTTTAAAACAGAGATTTGACTTTATGCTCTGTAAAGCACTGTGTGATATGTCGCCTTTACATGAATGCGGGATACTAATGATAACTGAAATCTAATTCAAACATTAACATGATAATGTTTTTTAAATGTTGTTTTCTATCACTTCAAAAAGTTTTCTTCAAAATAAAAGTGTCTTAAAGGAGCTGTAAACAGGCTGTTTGTTAAGTGACAAGTAAATTTTTGAGGTAAACCGTGTTGATTATTGGGTCAGTAAAGTACCTTTGTAGTATGGCTAGCCCCTTACTAAAAGAGTGTATTGCTCATGTTCTAAGGGATTCTGAATATCTTTTTCATTTACCTGGTCCCTACTCTCCTTTAGAATCCTTGGGCAAGGGTCACAGGCTCTGATAACATACCCCAGTGAAGTCTATGTCTAAAGGAAGGTAAGAGACACAGTCTAGGGCATGCAGTAAGGAAGAACACACTCTGGCTTTTAGGTAAGTAAAACAGCTCTTTAAGATCCCTGTTATACAATTCAAACACAAATGATGAGCAGCATAGGTAATATTCTAATTTGCCACATTTTGCAAAATATTCTCAAAAAATTCTAAGTGGATTCGCAAATGCAAGATCTCCTTGTCATTATTATGCATTGTGAAAATCGGCACTTGTACATGCGAATATTGCAAACGCAATGTGTGTTGCCATGGCGACATCTAATGGCAGAATCTGAAATAGCAACTGCAGTGTAATCACTACATGAGACAACACTCATAGAAGTAATTCATTGCAGAAATTGGCACATGCAAATATTGCGAAAGCAATGCACGGTATTTTCCCCAGAATCTCGAATATTCCAGATTACTACAATATAGCACTATATTTGAGTGCTGATATTCCCAATAAAAATTTGCAATTCAACACTTTCAAACACTGCACAGGTACTTTTTACTGAACATTGGAATTAATCTTTAAACAAACTCAATGTCATCCAGTTAAGGTTTGCATCAACTTTTACTGCATGGGTTCAGTTGAAAAAAATGTTCTGACACTATTTTCCTTCATCACACATTATTGTCTGATGTAAATCTGTCATTTTATGGATTTTTGTAACTATCTAACCTAATGCTATTTATAGAATGTATAATGGAAGAATTAAGCATAAATCTAAAATGACAGTAATTTTTTCTTGGAGACACTTTGGTCCATATAGAAACATTGATATTGCTTCTAGGATATAACCTCCAAAAATCTTGTTTACAACAGTCTAAATGTTTGCTTTCTACAAATGTACAGATTTCCTTTCCAATATTTAAGGCGGTTTCTTATAGAATTTTTCTTCCTTCAGAAAGCATACTACTGATTAATGTTATACGAAGTAAATGTTAATTCATCTGAAAATAGGTAGAGTTGGAACTTTCAATAAATAATGTCACATTATGTTGGGCATAAATATTCTGTTTTGCAATCCAATTCTCATTTATTTCTGCAATGGACGTTAAGAACTGATGTTAAGTGGTAAATAGAGGAGATCAGAGTGAAACAAGCTGTGGTTCATGATCTCTCATTAATGCCTGCTGCTTATGCCTCTTTGGGTTTGGTTAGGATAAGTTTGAAAGGCAGTTTAACATCATTTCGCAGCTCCTCTTGGCTGTTCTGTTCCTGAATACTGGTCATTATCTTGGGAGGAGATGAAAAAGAAGGGGGAAAAGATGAAAATCGATAGTTTAGGGTCGATAGTTTCACAGAGAGAGAATATTGTCTTCTGCGACAAGGAAGCATATATCCAGGGAAGATTGCTTGTTCATTGGTAATGAAAGTCTGTTTTAATTAAAATACGACCAGGGCTTAATTGTCCATTCATGTCTTGTATTGTGATAAATTTCCATTGATCTCATACTAAAATGGCTTATTGGATATGGCTATATATGCTAGTGGCATAAAGTACTTTGCCTGCTGATATTAATTATTATCAGTCAGAGAAGTGAGAAGAACATTTGAGATTTTTGTTTTAGCAAAGCTAAACGTTTTTTAGTTTTTTTTTCTATAGCAATTAAACTAGAAAAGGTGGGGAGGGGCCACAATGATCCATACGCAGTTATAATTTTAAGAAATCTGAGGTTTATTAAGGTAAAACATCTTTGTTCTTTGCCCTAGTGTTTATTCAGGGCTGTATGTGTGCCTAATAAAGTGAGCCACAGTGTTTGCTGTAATTATATCCCCTTCTGTACAGACATATCTTTTGCAAATCGGCCACCCATAAAAAGCAGAAACTAACTATAGTTTCCACAATAACAAAAGTAAAAAAAAAATATAGATATATTAGATGGTATATTTGTTTGACTAGCTGACTTTGTGAGTTCATGTCAAAGCTTCTAGACATGGGTTATGGAAAAAAAATTTGGGGAAAAGTATTGCCCTAATATATGTGGTTTTTGCATGAATTAAGTTCAAAGTAAAAATTTTGACTTTAGAAATGTCCACTTGACTTTGAACTTAATTTATGCAAAAGCTATTTGTGTTAGAGCGATACTTTTTTTTACAGTATACCCTCAACTCTTCTCTACATCTCCTGTACATTTGATGATGATCCCTTGCTCGGGGGCTTAGCAATTAACTCACAATATTGAAATTGTCAAATTTTTTAAACATTCAACCATCTCTCATTTAGATTGTAATTAAAATGTAAGCGAGAGTGCTGACAATCACACAAGTTTGTTTCAGCGTTGTTGAAAACCCTATGAGTTTACCCAAGTAACAGTAATGTAATTACAGGAAATGAACAGGAATCTATACAAGTTAGGGTCAGGGTAATTCTTCAGTTTTACAATTTGCACATATTTCTACCTCCAAGAAAACATAACCAATGTTTTGACACTACATAACATTGCCTTTCTGTATATCTGACTATGATCGCCATGACACAAAGGGTGTACATATCTTCCTAATGAGAACAAAGAGTATTACGCGTCTGATGGGGATTCCAAACTTTATGTTAAAAAAAGACATTCTACTTTAAGCTTGGTAATCTATACATAGTCAACAGGATTCTCTACAAGTATTTATGTACTCTAGGTTACTCATATTCAGCGTATCACAATTATAAAAAATTGTATGAACATTAAAAATAACATCATGACCCCTCGACCGTGCCTAAAGTGTAAAATACAATACCTTGCTACAGTGTCAAAAGTATTCAAACATTTTGTTATGTTATAGCCTTTTTTCAAAATGGATGAAACAAATTTTTTCTTAGAATTCTATCGAATTTGGCAAATTACCAAAAATTTTATAACTGAGAAATAACATGTACAGAAGTATTCACAGCCTTTGCTCAATACTTTATCGATGCACCTTTGGCAGCAGTTACAGCCTCAAGTCTTTTTAAATATGATGCCACAAGCTTGGCACACCTATCCTTAGCCCGCTTTGCCTATTCCTCTTTAAAGCACCTTTCAGGGTGGGATGAATGGGAAGTTGGTTTCCTCCAAACATCACGCCTGGCATTCACACCGAATCTTTGTCTCACCAGATAAGAGAATTTTGTTTCTCATGGTCTGAGAGTCCTTCATGTGCCTTTTGGCAAAGTCCAGGTGGGCTGCAATGTACCTTTTACTAAGCAGTGGCTTCTCCCTGGCCACTCTAACATCTGCAATAACAAAGGGTGTACAACTGAGTTCAATTTTGAGCTTCATTGCAAAGGTTGTTAATACTTATGATCATGTGTTTTCTCATTTTTTTACATGTTTAATAAATTTGCCAAAACCTCAAGTAAACTTTTTTCATGTTGTCAATATGGAGTGGAAAATTGTTTTTTATAATCCATTTTGTAATGAAACTGTAACATAACATAATGCGGAAAAGGTGCAAATACTTTCCAGATGCACTATATACTGTATATTTAAATATATATTTTATACATACACTGCAATATGGCAGCCTGAAGCCCATGAGAAAAACACTATAAACTGGGGATAGGGACATGTTTAACTCAACCAAAGAATGTAAGGCCTTTATTGATCTAGAGGGAATTTTTATTCTTAGAAAAAAGTATTGATTAAATTGGTAACAAAAGATAAAAAATTTAATAAACTATAATGTTTTGCAATTATTTACCACACATTATGCAAATTTTGCTGGTCTGTAGTTGACAGGAATGTGCCATTTATTGTGAGAATTTTGAAGTTATTGATTCTAACTGTGACATGGAAGAAAAGCATAGAGTGATTAAATCTCTTCTTGTATCATAGTGATAATGTCATAATCATGTCAGAAGCTTTATTATCGCTCCCTTCTAGCCCAATAAACGTTCAGTTCATAATGGGTTTAATAGTTACTATTATTACACATTGATTTTTCCATTCCTTCTTTACGCTTGCAGCACACTTGCCAAGTCTGCATGCAGTAGTGGCTAACTCTTCCTATTTGTTTTATCTATTTACTTTGGAGGAATGTCTTTTTATGGTTTCATTACACATGCCAAAATCAATATTGTATTAAGTGTGCCACTCAATAAGTCAGCCCATGGTCCCTGACCTGTATCCTAGCCCTTATTCTAAGCAAAATGGGACATGCAAAGAGCAGAGGGATGGAATAATCTTTTCAACACTGCATAAACCATTTACTTGTGTATTGCCCAAAAGAAAGAGGATATAGCTTATTGGGCACCTTGATGCCTGTCTCTAATACCTGTTTTAAATGCATTGTGATATTTGGTCGACAAATAATGTATTTTACAGCTTTATATTTATGTAGTTAAGCTTTTATTGCCTATCTCACCATCCCAGATTACGTATGGAGTGATCTCTAGCTAAATCATTCTCATACATTGACCATTCAAAGCCCATCCTATTCCTAGCCTTAACCTATCCCACCTTAAAATGCTTACCCAGTAGAAAGTTCTTGGTTCAGTGCAGCTAAGGTCTGGTTCACACCTAGTTAGTCTTACAATTGGTCAAGGTATGTTGTGCATCTCCAAATAGTTAATTATATCCAATGAAATTCACTTGAAAACTTATGAAGATGTATGTCATTGAAGCAAAGAATATAGTAGTGAAACAGACCTAAGAGGGTTGCTGCTTTCTAAAAAATCTTTCCTAACAAGTTTTTTTCATATGTCTGGTACATAAATACTTTGATGTACAAGATATGTGACTGGTGATTTTCTTTTTAAATCCATTTTTTAAATATATTTTAAATATATTTTCTGTTTGGATTATATCATTGTAGCATTTCAATTTAATTTGTTTCTAATTTAACCAGAGTTAAAAAAAATACAGAGTATACCTTAATGATGAATTAAAGCTTTTTGCTTACATTTCTGCCTGATTCTCTTATTACTACAATCATGGATGCTTTGCCTCTGATAAAAGGTTTTTATGTCACCAGATATAATTAAAGTTTTTACTATCTACCTGAAAACTATTTATATTTGGAAATCCTGAGCCCCAAGCTCCATTTTGACTTTGGAGAATGGATTTTACAATATTGAAGCCCAAGTCTTCCTAAATGCAAGTGACTTCCATGCAAGCCTCCTCCCTGTCTCTTCTTTGTGCCTCCCAGAAAACACTGCCAGAAAATTAAATATGTGTTCAGTTATACTCATTGATGCAAATTACCTTGGCCCAAAGACACATATTTCACATAAAAGGAAAAACTCTTTTTGAAGCTGGTAATTTGACAAACGACAAACACTGACTTCAGAAAGCATTTTGGGAAAGAAAATCTTTGCAGGGCCAAATCGTCTTCATTTATGGACAAGTGTCCCTAATTTATTTAAAAATTTAATTTATAGAAAAAAAATCCAGGGGGATATAACAGAATACCAGCTCTACAGTTGTACCACGTCCACTATAATTACAAAGCTGACAGTTAAAGCAGAACTGCAGGCACAATGTACAGATATGATACATAAACCTGTTTTACCTGTTAAGGAATTTGTATTTTGGTCAATCCTGTCCTGAGTATTACACAGCTCTTTTTACAGCAAAACATTGCATAGCCTTTTAGGGAACCTACCATATTTTACAGCGTAAAAGACTACTGGGAGTATAAGATGACCCCTAACTTTTATAGTTAAAATATAAAGTTTGAGATATTCTCGCTGTATAAGACTACCCCTCTTCCAACGCACACAAAAAAAAATGTCTTACACCCTTAGAAGACCAATCTTTTTTTGGATAAGTAATTTACATTCCCAATTTGACACCCCTATCTGCAACCTTTTATAGATATTAATGTTTCCCTGCGGTTATCCATGGGAAATTCATTGTATGCATTTAACTATAAAAACTTAAAGATTGTTGGCAAACTAAAAATGTAACTTTTACAGTTGTGTATAAATTATAAAGTGAAGTTTTTGTACAGATATTTTATGTGTTCAAGCTTTAATCTCAATCCCCCTGCAATGACAATTTTAGTTGCTAGTGAGCACTTGCCGTCAGTTGCAGCCAGCTTCTTTCACACACATCGGGAAGTAAAAGAAGGGGCTTAGGGTGATGATAAAGGCTCTCCCTCTGGCTCCTGTCGGCCAGCACGCAGTGTGGCTAGCATGGATCCAGAGAGCAGACCTACGGGCTCCCCTAGAGGGTTGGCCCAGGGCAGGAATGCCCCCTGCCTCCCTGGGGGCGGCACCCAGCGTATAAGACGCCCCCCTACTTTTGCACATTTTTCTGTGTGCAAAACTCATCTTATACGCCGGAAAATACGGTAATCTTTCTCTTCTACAAGTTTATTTTTTTATATAGGTTCATGTCTTACTGTAGCACACTTAATAGGATCTTGTGCTGTATCTCCATCACCTCTCTTAGCTCTGACATAATCTACCCGCTGAACCCCCACTAATCTAAAAGCTAAAATCCCAAACAAAGTAGAACTCTTCTATCATTTCTCCAAAGCCCTGAAGACCCCACCCCACCATCTCCACAATCACCCACCTAAAAAAACAAGTTGTAGGTTCAAATTCCTCCTTTCCTCTAGACTTACCAGAGCAAATATCCATTGGCCTCCTAATTGCTTTGTTATAAGGCACATTAGAGTAGAGGACCAGCCTATGTGCACTTTCTTCGGTTTTGCACAGTAGGATGAAAAGGAAGATGTTAGGGTAAAGTTGGCCACTGCAAAAGTGATAAAATTAAATAAAAAGCTATATTGTTGTTTTGTTGGGACCATAAGTGGTGAAAGTTACATGTAAATTCTGATTGCAGCAAATGGAAAGTTTGAATAAATCTTTAACTTTTATCTCAGAAATATTCAGTCAATATAATTGCGCAAAAGAAAGATCAGCTAATTGGAAGCTGCATGTTCACCATAAAGAATCCAGTGTTTGTACACACTTGACTGAAGATACTGTATATTGTTGACTGTGGCATAGATTATGAATTATTTCAGTCCCCTAAATCCTTATGCATTTTGCAATGTATCCTGCAGTGTAGGTATGTGAATATATCCCTGGGCAATGGTTTGGTAATCCTTTAATCTGTATATGCTATTATAAATGTACACCTTAGAAAACACAATACTGTGGGGTCACTAATCCTGTTTATGCATTGCAAACTTTTTTTGGACATTTCCTTCTAGCCACTCCAAGTGTCATCTTATTTTGAAGGATTTGTACTGCTGATGTTACAGAGAAGAAAAGTGAAAGTTTGCAATGTAAAGGAAATGTTCATGTAGGCATAGGTAAAATGTAAATATCAGCATCAAAAATCAAATCTCAGGAGCAAACAGCTGAACACATTCTTCCCTTTATATTTCAAAAAAATATGTTTATCTTAAAGCTGCCTACTAAATACTTGAATATAATTATAAGGGATGGCAAGCGGACAGTTCAGGGCGAACATTGAATGTTCTTCTCTCCGGCGAACAGTACGGGTGTTCGACCCACCCCCTTCGCTGGCAAGAAGAAGTCTATAATTCTTCCTCCAGCCAGACCTTCACGTGCCTGGTCCAGCCTGAGGCAGCTGCCAGTAAAAGGTGGGGAATTTCAATCTCCCAGCGAACAGGCAGACGTCAGACTTTTGATTTGATCTTCGCCCATCACTACTAAATATATATATTTAATTAAACTATTACTTGCCTCTGACCTGGCACAATGGTGGAGAAGTCTTCCAAAATACTAAAAAGCTGCCTCAACTCTTCTGGAAGTGACCAACTTTAATGCTAACTAGCTGCCTGCATGTGAAGGTTAATTAAATGCAGTATCATGAGTGTCCACTAGATGGCACTTGATTATAGTTTTACATGGTTAAAAAAATCTCTTGGTTTGTAAAGGAGGTGATAATATGTATTTACCAATAGGAACAATGACACGAGGCACACAGCCTAGTACAACAAAGTAAAGTACTGTAGATGGTAACAAATAAAACAAAAGACAAAATTCTCACATTAAAAGAGGTAGAGTGAAGGCTTGACAAGGATTGATTACTTAGGGTCGTGTGCTTACCAGGATGACATCATCACAGATCACTTCCTGGTTACAGGTGCTGGAGGACTCAGCAGGATTAATGGTACACCCTATGGTTGACAAAGAGCTGCTGCTCGAAACACGTACCATTGATCCTGCTGAGTCCCAGTGCCCATGCCCCATACACCTACTGAGGGCCCTTCTGGCCACTGATATCATTGTAACTGTGTAACCTCTGCTGACAGTTGTGTGCAACTATTTATAACCTTTCCTAATTTGTAATAAGTATTTACCATTAGAGATGGTCGAATTTTGTTTCAAAAATTCGACCATTTCGCCGATTTCGAGTTAATTGCAAAGCCCCTAAACATGGTATCATCACCAAACTTGCTAGGGATGTAGAGAAGGGTTGGGGGTATACTCCAAAAAAGAAAGTATGTCTCTAACACAAATAGTTTTTGCACAAATTAAGTTCAAAGTAAAGTAAAAATTTCGAAAATCGGAATTTCGACTTTAACTTTGATCTTAATTTATGCAAAAAGTACATGTGCTAAAGCAACACTTCTTTTTTTCAAATGTTCCCACAACCCTTCTCTACATCACCAGCAATTTTGGTGATGATACCATGTTCAGGAGCTTTGCAATCAGCTCACAAAGTTAGCAAGTCGAAAAATTCGACCATCTCTATTTACCATACTCATGCCTAATCATTGAAGGGAAGTAGAGACTTAGACCACTCTGAGCTAATCTTGTTTTCTCATGTACTAAATAAATGCTTTCAAAAACAATCCTATCCTGTATGTGTTTTAAGAATTCATTTTGCACTGAAGTATATATTTTTATATTTTCTGGAGTATTCCTGTACAAAATCCCAGTCCATTAAGAATGGACAAAAGAAGGAGGCTGGCAATATAATTTATTTATTGTTGAAGTCTCCTGCACTATATTTTCAAGTAATTGGCCCTTATACGTAGGTCTGTAGTAGGTCTGATAACATTATCTCTTGCAACATACATCTAGATCAATTTTCAGAGCACAATTCATGTATACCATAGACCAGAGGTGCCTAAATGGTAGATCTCAAAGGCAATGGGAGTAGATGGTGGAGTCCTGTTTTTTTTTCTTCCCATCTTTATTAACAGACAGTTAGGTAATGGCCAAAATGTTATTGTGTCATACATCTCCATGCTTTTATGTGATGTAAACAGTATATAATTTCAATATCAAGTATACATGGCATATATATAACTAAATATGTTTACTATTTTTGTGCCCTGGTAATTTTAAGTGTAACTTGCAATCCAAAACAATTATTGGCACCATTACCATAGACATTTGAGACATTAACTTTAATAGGCCTATGGACTTTAAAACCTAATCATGTAAGGAGTTGGAAAAAAAAATATTTAAAAAAATTCACCTTGCTATAACTAGATTCAGTGCTATGATATAATGCTAATGCCACTAATCTGACAACCTATAAAAAGCTTCAGAACAGTAGATGTAACAGTTGATGGACTGTAAGTCTCAGCATTGTAAGCTGATTCCGACTTGTCTCCTGTGTGTCAGTGGCAGACCCACTTTCCAGAAAATGGCATGATTTCCATTTTGTTCTGCTGTTCTTTTAATAATGCATTGGATCGGTTTAAATAGCCAGCAGCAAGCAATTTTAGTGCATCTATAAAGAACATATACAAATCTGTGCTGTGCATAAAAATAAGAGAAGGGCAGGTGGCACTTGTCAGAGCAGTCATCGTTTTCCGCATAGCTCAGATAATCAAACTTGGCAACACTGCTGCCTTCTGGAGAGAAAAGTGTGACATTAGAAAAAAAATCCTAGCGAGCGAGCATAGACCATGACATAGAAAGGAATGCAAGACTTGTCCCAAGAATTGTAAGATTTTTATGGAGCGCTATTCATTCCATGTAGCTGTGTGAGGTATTTAACAAGCCACAGTCCCAGAACAAGTTCATTAGCACAAAGATGAAACTTACTAAAGGTCAATGCCACATATGGTATTTCAGGGCAGAAATCCATTTCCTGGAGAAATCTTTCATAACATTGGTACCTGGGAACAGATAAATGTCAGGAACTGTAACTAAGTCTAGCCAAGACATGAGTCCTGAGGGAAAACTCATTTCAGCTGCCATTTTCTCACCTTTGCCAATTTGCCAGCTTACATCTTTAGGATGCAATGTTAAAACATATCAAGTTCTCCAAGACTTAATAAACTAAAGCCCTCAGAACAAGATGTTCTCTGTTACACAGCTCTATCGGGGGGGTTATTTAGTTTACACTGCAACAAAGATTATGACTGCATGCAGTTGTTTTATTCCTGGAAAATATATGAAGCAATTCTTTCCAGTCATTCACAGTTTTTGCAGATCTAATGCAGGCTAATAAAAATCTGATTGGATTATATGGATTATGCCACACCGTTACTCTGTTTAATTTGGCTGTAATTTTCCTGATCAAGCAGAACAATTTAAACCCAGAAAGTCAAATCACAGATAGGAACGATCAGAATCAGGACAATCTCTGATTCGTCACGTTTGCTTTCTTCTAAATCTCTTTCTAATTTGCACAGATTTGCAGTGCAATTAAAAAACGATTCATGAATTTTACAGATCATGCTAGACAATTGTAAGTGTATTAAAGACACAGAAAATTTGCAGTGTGTTGATTCACCAACCTTTGTATTACTTACTAGTCTTTAGTCATTGATATGAGTTTATGTATGGTACTGTATGGCTAAATGTAAAGGTTTTCTTATGGTTGAAGAATTGTGAGATCCATCAACCCCTTGTCTTTTATATGTTTGCTCCAGCAGAGACCCTTAGCCAGTTAGGTAGGACACTGTAGTGCAAGGAACTTCGTGACACAGTCCCGGAGAGATTCAAAGAATTAAGAAATGGTTCAGCATCTATATATTAAAAAATATTTAGTTTTGTGCTGACCCTTCAATCCCTAAAAAGCAGGCATGGCATAGACCCAAGTTAAGAGCACAACCTACAAGAATTAAATGTATTTAATTCATAGCCATATAGTATTACAAGCTGGTATTTCACATTTATATTAAAGGTTTAGTGCTACAAATCATATAGGTGCTTCTGAAAGCCACCATCATGCTCTACCCTAAACCTCTGATCTCTGAGATATTGTTAGGTTAGGCATATGGCAATGGCTTTATGATTCTAGAATTTACACTACTCTTGGTCTCAGCTCTGTTCATCTTCAGGTGATAAATGATTCTAATGACTGTTTTGTAATATCTGAATACTGTCTGTGACAAGATACATTATAGCTAGGTGGTCATATCGCTCTCCTGAAGCACATGCTGACTTTGTACCACAATGAGCAGGTGAAATTTCTCTCTTATTGCTTGCCTACCTGCTGGATTGAGATGCATTGGCCTCTAAACCCAGCCCCTGGCAATCATGAGAAGCAGATAAAAGGCTTTGTAATTCTTCCACAGCCAATCATGCATCACATATTTCTTTTCCTCTCTCTCTCTGGTTCCAGCTAAGAAGTTTGGAAAGAAAAAAGCGAAATCAAAGACACAGCCTGTTTTATGCAAGCTGAAAGTCAACCAAGGAACGTGGTTACAAAGAGAGAGTGAGATTCTATCTTTCTCTCTGTAGACGTCTTAAGTTACCTGAGGTCTATTAGCTATAATTTAGAAGACTTTCACTAAGAAAGGTAAACGCAGGGTCAATCAATTAGACTGTGTCTGGCTGAAGAGATAATATAGCCTGTTCTGACCAAAGAGTTGGTATCTTCTAACCCAAGTATAAGGTCAAAAGCGGGGGTAATAGTTAATATGGCTAGCACATAATCCGTACAATATCTTTCCCACCAGAAGTTAGAATATTATGGAGTAATGGTTAAAGCTGAACTCTTGGAAAATATAAATAAAACAAACAAAAAACATTATGTTCTGCATTGTGCTGATTTAAAAAAAAGCATTTCATCATACTTGTGCATGTCCCTGACATCTCAGTCTCTGTCATGCTTTCTTTAGCAGCAATTAGATCGGGGGACATATAAGCAGAACTAGTGGCTAAAACCGGTAATGCTCTGCTACATATGCATTCTTTAACAGAGAACATTCTG
Organism: Ptychadena robeensis; assembly: GCA_036250615.1. Lineage (NCBI taxonomy): Eukaryota > Metazoa > Chordata > Amphibia > Anura > Ptychadenidae > Ptychadena > Ptychadena robeensis. Next base: position 86,536,117 of record CM070034.1, on the reverse strand, counting down.
GCACCTCCTGCCAGAACATGTTTTTCTGTAATCATATCTACATCCTGGCTATAAGTGTTGAATTATAAGAGACTAGACAAAATTCAGTTTTAATTTGTGTACTTTACCCTATATACTCGAGTATAGGCTGAGTTTTTCAGCCCAAAAAATTTCCTGAAAAAGCTCCCCTTGGCTTATACTTGAGTCATGGTGCCACTTGCCTGTCCTGGGTGTTCGCTGGTTCACAGCTTATACTTGAGTATATACGTTATGGATACATGTGACAGATTCAGACTTTTTATGGCTGATTCCATACAATAAACACATTATCAGATAATATATGTGGGCTCTTATGCACAAGTCAGTGTCTTGTTGCTGAACGATATGGCAATTAGAAAATGTCCCTTCTTGATTTTAGTAAATTATGATGTCAGTATTTTATAAAATGGGATGTTCTTTACAGGTAATTTGAACATTTCACTGCTGGAGGGCTCCACAATACACTTTCCCAGTAGTCGGGTAGAGCAAAGGTTTAACCTTTAGTTAGTGTGCTCTGGAGAGCAGCACAAAAGGCCAGCACATTTGTTTCTAGAGAAGATGGCCTCTGCACATCTGAGAAGGCTGTGAACATGACCAGAATCAAAGAATCAAAGAAGGAAAGAACTGCAAAAGAACCCTGCTAGTTGCCTACAAAACAGTCACGTTATTGGCATTGGCAAGCATGAATGGGGTGAAGCAGCCAATAGTATGACTAACCTGAGCTTTTGTTATAAATTTTTCTTATACAATTGTATGCACTAAGACAAACTGATATCGAGGAATATTCAGCTCATAAAAATGAAACATTTCAGCATTATAAAGACTATCTAGTAGGAAAACTGTATATACCAGTTTTATTACAAGATGATTTACACAGACCTCCAGAGCTCAGTAAGCATTGTAGGCTTGTGTCTATCAATTCCACTATATGAGAGGCACAAGATCTCAGACACCTATTTTGCCAGTGCCTGTGTACATATACTATATAACACTAAACGTGAAAAGTTGGTAAAATTTCGTCCTGCTACCTTATTGACCAATGAATTATGTTCTTTCTTACAAAAGAATTCTATTCTTATTAACTTTCAATGGTCTTATATATGCTTATGATTTTTCCATATGCCTTACAAGCAACTCATCATGTCATTATAACTTGTTATATGTGTGTCTTGTCATTCTCCAATCTGATAGTTGATATCCAATAGGGATGGTTGAATAGTTGAAATTTCGATTTTTTTGGCAAAATTTTTTCGGAAAAATTGAAAATTCACCATCACAAATTCGCATTCGAAAAGTCAAAAATTTGTATGAGATTCTGAAAATTTGCAATCTAATCGATTTGAATTTACTACATTTTGACCATCTCTACTGCCTAATGTTAATTACAATTTATAAAAACTGATGATGTAATAGACTATACACATTTACACGTATATCATAACCCTGTATATTACACAACGCACATAATTTAAACACATTTTCATATCTGATAAAGCAATAAGAACTAAATAAAAAGATCTATTTAACGTACATCAACCAAACAAAGGTCATCTTTTATTGCTATAACGTTATATCTAATTACCATAGCTACTAGTTGCCAAACATCATTATTTTTAGTCTAAAACATCTGAAATGGTGAAATGGTTGCAGCTGCAACAGATGGTAGAGAATGAAATGAATTAGCATATATTTTAAAAAGTATCATTTTGGCCAAGTCAACACAAAACCTCCATGTGCACGTATATGACATTTGTCCTCTTATCACACGCTATTTATACTTTATCCTTTCATTAGAAGCCATTATTGATTGCTTCTTTTCTGTGGCACTCTCTGCTCTTGATTTCTTACTCCTCCCCAGCCAGTCATAACCTTTGTGGTCAGGTCTAGAGATACACTTTTGTCCTTGAGACTCTCCTTGTTCTGCCAGTAGTATGAGACCTAGGCACAGCTTCTAGTTCATGCCAGCAAATGTTTAGACCTGGCAGTCGCCTGTCGATCCCTAGAGAGTTTGGCAGCAGCCAAGCTCCACTATTTCATTTCACACCATCTAAATGATTTATCAGAGTCATTGCTTGGGCCAGGATTCAGATATGCCTTTAAAGGCCAGTGAAAAGGGGCTTATTCTGATGCTTGCCCATTTCTGCCAACAGCACTGACAATTAACTATTTCAGCTACAGAGATTCAACAAACAAGGTTACTCTGAAATATTAAACATAAGCCTTAGGTCTTAGAAGGTGCTGAACCAATATATCTGAGAAATTAATTGCTTAAGCCAAGAAATCACAAAATGCTGATTTGATTTATGGAAAGCAGAACAAAATTACAGTAAGCAATAAAATAGACATCCTTTCTTCAGGCTAGACTGAGAATTCTAAACTAATTAAAATTCTTAGTGTAGCAAAAAGGAAATTGTTTGCAATATTCCCATCCCCTCATACTGCATTAAATGTGACAACATGTTTGGAACAAACACAGTCAGGGGACATGTATTCTGACCATGAATTACACACAGCCAGTCTGTAAATCTCACCAAATGCATGCATAGGGAAATTTCAGGATATATATATACTTGACGCTACCGATCTAGGACTATACAATGGCTATAGTATTTCTATTAACCTGTTAGTGTTAAAATGGTATACATAGATACAAATAACAGCTCTGGAGCATAGTAGCTACAAAAATGATCCTGCCCTCCTTCCTCAATCATGCTCCCTGCCAGAAAAAAAATGGTATAGAAGTAAAGGCATCAGCTATCCACACAGATAGGTAGAACTAGAAAATCCATGAAGTATGACCATTACATAAAAACTGTAGTTACTGTGAATGTACAGGGTCAGAATTCTGTTAAACATCAGCCACAGGCCCTTGGGGCACCCTTCCCATTGTGTTATAGCACAGCTCTGGCTCTGTCAGCTTTCTGAAAGCTTGTAAAAATTGGGGTGACAGCTTTGAGGATGGAGTTAAAGCATACCAATCAAGCATCCCATTTTGGCCGGGAAAGTCATGTTTTTAAGGTAACTTTTTTGGCCAAATCACAATTTCAATAAATCCCAGATTTTTCCAGATATTTTGAAATCTAAGGAACTTTAGGAGGGAGGGGACATTCTCTCACTGCTTGTACAGATAAGTTAGCCAGCTAAAAAGAGGGAGGGGAGGTAAAACTCATGATACCAAAAGTAACATTTGTGACATCACTTACTGCATTTGGAACGCTTCTCTGGTATGTTTCCCTTATTAAGTTAAGGGAAACTTGACAGGTATGACTTAAAGCCTTGAAGGGCCATATATGACACCCAGTCCGCAGGACCCATAGTCTAGGACAGGACTGGCCAAACTAAGGCCCAGGGGCCCGGATCCAACATGTTTAGCTTTCTTTTGCAGCCCTTTGTCATCTTGTTAAAAAGATGCTTCCCTTCGCTTGTTGTCTGCAGTGAGTGGACATAATGGCTAGAGGTGTCCAAACATTTCCGTGGGATTTCCTTAGGGATCGCCCATCACACATCGCCCATTACACATCACCGCCATCATTATTGATACTGACAATGGATGGAATTGGCACACCTATGGGTGGTCAGACATTACAGGCTCTTGGCCCGCTCTTTATCAAATTTATGAAATGTGTTTCATTTTTATTTTTAATACCTTTAATAAATATTACATTTGTCATAAAAGGGCTTAAATGGTCCAACAGCAACTAGCTATGTTATTACCATTCAGATGGCACAAGTTGTTTACATTTCCTTTTTATTGACTTTTTGCTCCATTTATAATTGACCAGACCTTTGCAGAAACCCTTCCTTTATTGTCATGATATGTACCCATATATAGTGTTAGTAGTAGAAAGGGAAACATCTCTATGTAGCAATTTTATCTTTAGGACTGATAAATAAAAGAAATAAGGGTGTCCCTTTATTCTCCTATTTCCAAGTATAATTTCTTATAAAGAAATCAATAACCCTGTGCTGTTTTCTTTCATTAGAATCAGGTTTCGTATTGTAGAGTTGGGACAAGAGTAAGGTTGGTGAAAATCAATGACAGCTCCCTGGCATGCAGCCTTCACACAGAGAAGACAGTATTGCAGTTCAAATCAAAGCAGCACGCAGATTACCAGAAAGGCTGCCCTGTGCTCTTGTCCTGCTGCAAAGGCACATTGGAACCAATAAATCCAGCAGCCACTTAACTAAAAGAAAGATATTCCTAAAAAAAAGAATAACATACTGGGATGCTACATTATAATGTGCACAAGTGTCAGGTTAGGCAAAACTCCTCAGGCCATTAACTGAAGCTAAATTTGTGTCAATAATTTTCTGAGTGAATATAGAGCTGTCCACCCTACACTTTGCACAGCATGGGAAAAAAAATAAAAGAATAAAAAATGTTTTAACACCTTATAATTGACATTTTATGGGTCTTTGGGACATCTTATCTGAAAACCAAAAGCACTAATATAATGACTCCTTCTGCCTGTTTGCAGCTAAAACCTCCTCTATTATTCTGAAAGGGTTCTCAATGTGAGAATATACATATAATCAAAAATGATCTGTTAGGGCATCACACAATACTGGAATACCTGGCTTACAACTCTAAAGAGGTTCTCAGGGTTAAGTTAAGAGTTCTGTTCATGTACTTTGAATGCCTCCACTCAAAAACCCATTACACTGTGTGGTTAGTAGAGATGGTTGAATTTTTGGACTAGCTAACTTGAGCTGATTACAGAGCCCCTTTAACCAGTATAATCACAATTGCTGGAGATGTTGAGAATGGTTGAGGGAACAGTTGAAAAAAAAAGCTTTGCTCTAGCAGGTATAGTTTGAGCATAAATTAAGTTCACGGTCAAAGTCGAAATTTCAACTTTGAACTCTAAAACTATTTCTGTTATGGCAACATCTTTTTGTAGTATGCCCTGGACCATTCTCTACATCCCCAGCAAGTTTGGTGATGATAGCACGCTCAGGGGCTTTGCAATCAACTCACAAATTTGAACTGGTCAATTTTTTTCAAAGTACCATCTTAAGTGCTTAGGTAATGCTGAAATAGGTAATGTAAGAGCATTAACTTAACTGTTACCATAAGCTTTATTACACATCCCACGTTTGTTTGCAATGTTTGTATGCTGCAAGTTGGATTACTAGTACTCAGTAGTGATGGCCGAACTGTCCGCAAGGAGGACAGTTCGGCGGCGAACATAGATGTTCGCCCATCTTCTCGCGGCGAGCAGTACGGTGTTCGACCCGCTCCGTTCGCCAGCGAGAAGATGATCTCTATTCTTCCTCCGGCAGGATCACAACCTGTGTGATCGTGCCGGAGGAAGAATCCTTTCACTAGAAGACCGGGCATAAAGCCGGTCTCCTAGTGAAAAAACCGGGTCGGAGCAGGAAGTGACGTCAGTGACGTCACATCCGGCTCCCGGAACCAGGAACTATGCGTTCCACTGACGTCACATCCGGTTTTTACGATTCAAATTCCCCGCCTAGAGGCGGGGAATTTGAATCTGTCCGCGAACAGGCGGACGGCGGACTTCTTTAGAAGTCCGACCCGCCCGTTCGCGGACAGTCCTGGCCAATGTTCGGCCATCACTAGTACTCAGTGTATTCAATGGGAACACATGAGCAAACTAATTGTTTGGTAGACTTTGAACATACTTCTTGCTCATACAGTGTGAATACTAACATGTTAGGTTACCCATAAAAGAAACCTGAATTTTAATTTAAAGGGCTATGAGACCCTCATACACACATATTTACTCTTCTGTTGCTTTCATGTGGTTCTCTGCACTCAGTTATTGTGTTCTTCAATAGCTTTAATATGTGCACCAGACTCTTTCTATTGACTTTATGGAGACCCCTAATTTCTCACCCCTTAGTACTTGACCCCTAATTTCTCACCCCATAGTACTTGGGACATAAAGTCCCAGGGGATGAACCCTTGTAAAGACAGGAGGAAGTGCTCCCCAAACAGGAGAGTTGGGGTCACACTGGGTCAGGAACACAGATCAAAAAACATAGAATAAAAGTACCGTATTGTTCGGACTATAACACGCACCAGACCATAAGAGCAGGAAACCAGCGATAGATGAACTCCCATCTATTGAGATAGATGGGAGTTCATCTATCTCTTTCTTCATTGTTTATACCAGCAGGGCTCTGGGCTCTGCTGGCAAAAGCAATAATTCAGATCCAAAAAAAGTCTGTTGGTGGATCTCTCATCTGACAGCTCCCTGGCTAATCTCCTTGCTGGGAGAGCTGGCAGGGAGCCAATGCCACTCAGCCATGGGGGTCACGCATTCGGACCACGCAGGAACTTTCTCCCCCCTGATTTTGGTCTTATAGTCTGAATAATATGGTAGTTAAAAAAATTGTAGTAGTGTAGTAGTATTGTTTGTAGGTTTTAATAGTTAGTATTTAAATGACAGGTTAATAACCCTTTAAGAATTATTTTCTGTCATACACAGCTTTCATCTTTTTTTTAGAAAAGATCCTTGAAATTACCATGTTAAGAATCCAACCACCAAACCATTATAACCACCTCATCATGAAATGAGTCTCTTCATTTTTTTAAGATATTATACATTTAAAAAGAAAGACTTACCACATTTCTGCAAGATCTTTTAAATCGCCTTTTATATTATTCTCCTTATCTCTGGTATATGCATTCAGGTGCCAAGATCACACCGCTCTATATACCATACATATGCTTGATTTTGCATCGGTAAGTGCATGATCTAGTTGTGCACCTGAAGTCAGTAATCACTGCTGACACTACGAGATTTAGATCATAGACTAACCTTAGAAACAGTGTGTAATGGTCCCTGAGGCTTGCGATCATTGTGATGCCTTGTCACATTGATCAGTGTTAAAGTAAAAAAGCAAAACTAAAGGAGATTTTTTTTTACAATGAATTTGAAATATGAAAAAATAAAACCTACTCTTATGGAAGGCTATGAAAATAGCTTGGATGCCCCTAACTGTGGTTAGTGGTAGAGATGATCAAATTTTTTCACTAGCTGATTTTGTGAGCTGATTGTGAAGCCTTTGAAAATGATATCATCACCAAAATTGCTGGAGATCTAGAAAATGGTTGTGGGAACATTTTAATTTTTTTTTTTTGCTCTAGTACATGTAGTTTATGCATAAATTAGGTTGACTTGACTTTGAACCTAATTTATGCAAACACTATTTGTGTTAGAGCAATCCTTTTATGTAGTATACCCCAACCCTTCTGTACATCTCCAGCAAGTTTGGTGATGATACCATGCTCAGGGGCTTTGCAGTTAACTTGAAACCGTCAATTTTTAAAAAAATTTTTTTGACCATCTCTAGTTAGTGTTAAAAGAATAAGTTCAAAAAAACGTTTAGATGAAAAACATCAAACTGAAAAACTTAACAAATCCTAAAAGCAGAAAATGTTGTATTTTCATGTACTGATTTAAACCCTGTAAAGCTTAAGGTTTTGAGAATGTTATAAAGCTAAGCCAATCAACTGAGAGTTCATCTCAGTTTACACTCTATTATATCACTGTTTACCATTTTATCATGATGAACTGTAATGTTAGACTGCATTTTCAGCAAGCTTTAATTAATGGCTCACACTATAGGATTAAACAACCACTATATTAAGAAACGCTGCTTAATAAATTAATCAATGTGCCGTATTTTACGGACTATAAGACATACTTTTTCACCCCTCAAAATCGGGGGAAAGTGCCTGCGTCTTATGTTCCGAATGCACAATCACTTTCATGGGCGAGTGGCCGCGCCTTGGCCCCCCTCTAGCTCTCACGGCAAGAAGATTAACCCGGGAGGTGGAGCAGCTGTCAGATCAGTCAAGAGATCTGCACACAGCCAGATCTTCCATCTGAACTCTATTGCTTATATCAGCAGAGCTTTGCTGATATAAACAATGCAGAGCTGTGTGTGGGAAAACTGCACTCACTCTGGTAGCTTCCTCACACACAGCCTATGATAAGATGAGACATATTTTCCCTTCCCCATGTGTGAGGAAGATGACGATGTGCAGTCAAGTGTGCTCTCTAGTGACACCATTTTAAGTTGTGGCTGAAATTTGGTACTGCAGGGGATTTTTTTCCCTAATTGATTTTAACAACTCAAATTATTTTTTCCTAGTTTTCCTGCTCTTAAAACTGGGTGCATCTTATTGTCTGAAAAATATGGTATATTACTTATTATTATTATAAACATCAGTACATGTTACTTGTTCCAATAATCCAAACTGAATTTTTATAATAAATTAACAAAATATATGTGAAGGACATAGAAATGAAATGTGTGCCCAACATTTTCTTCTCATTAGCATAGCAGCCAAAGTAGATAAGCTTCTCCCCTGTCAGCATTATGCAAAGAAGGACCGTTGCTCACTATTAGTGATGGCCGAACTGCCCGCAAGGCGGACAGTTCGGCCGCGAATAAGCATGTTCGCCCTCCTTCTCGCCGGCAGACAGTACGAGTGTTCGACCCGCCCTGTCTGCCGATGAGAAGGAGCCCTCTATTCTTCCTCCGGTGGGATCATTAGCAGCGAGATCCCGCCGCAGGAAGAATATTTCACTGAAGACCGGGTAGAGAACCCGGTCTTTCAGTGAAAAACCGGCTTGTGAAACCCGGATGTGACGTCACATCCGGTTAGCACAACCAGGAACTATGCGCTCCAGGTGCCGGATGTGACGTCAGTTTTCCGATTCAAATTCCCAGACTAGCGGCGGGGAATTTGAATCTGTCCGCGAACGGGCGGACGGCGGACTTTTTTAAAAGTCCGCTCCGCCCGTTCGCGGACGGACACGGCCGGAGTTCGGCCATCACTACTCACTATGTTAAGGCAGTGGTCCACACAAAGAGTAGAATTGTGGCAAGCTCATACTGCTGAGTAAGACCCTTAGTACTGCAATCAGTGAGAAGCCTAGGATTTGCCCATTGGAAAGCTCTAGTTTTTAGAAGTGTTTGATCTTTGCATATAAAGTACTGCTGTCACACAAAGGTCAAGTGTCTTTAACCACATGTGATGGTAGACATGTTATTTTACTGATAAAAAAATAAGCAATGAATGCAATTTGCTGATTTAGGGTGTGCTCCTGGTGTTTCCAGGGCCCAAAAAAAGCTACAGCTGGGAACATTCTTCGGTAGCTTTTCAGGCGTCTGTCTAATAGGAATTACTGGGGGGGCATTTTCTGAACATCCCCCCGCATATTGCAGGCAGCCATCTTTTCCCCTGTCAATGCTACCTTATATTGTAAGTTAAGTTTGGCTTTAAGCACAAGTGTTTGATTTGGCTTAGGTATTTATTTTTTGAGTCATAAACTCTTTAGGAATATATAATAGCTAATATTTCACTTCTGCAAACGACATCATCCATCAAACTGATAGTAATGACAACCAAAAGGAACTGATTTTGATATTACATCCTGATACAGATAGATCTCTTCACTTGGTATACTCGCCTGTTATTTAAATGCTAATTATAATTAAATTTTTTATGTCAGATTCTAATAAAGTTGGCACCCGGCCTGAACTTAATATATATTGCTCCACGGGTGGAATTGTTTTATCACAAGACAATTCCATTTGAAATTACCATATTGTTTATCTGTGTGAATCCTCACAGCAGAAGTACTGCAAAAAACAGGTTCCCTTTAGAATATGCCAAGCTTTAATTAAATGTATGTGTGCCATTGATGGGACCTTGTTATAAAAAGCTATATCAAATATGCTGAACTTCCCTGCTTCTATATACTGTATACCGTATTACATATTATATTATGATAATGAAAACGTCATAGATTGCTATTTTTAAGCATCTTAAAGATATTCATATAATACATACTTTTTTTTTTCCAGAAAAGCCTAGCCAGAAAAATGACAGATGGAATGTGACTAGCTGCCATAGGTGACAATTCTATTTTCTTTGTTCTCTTCACATACATGAGTTCAGTCATTCAAAGAGTAGTAATGTGCAGTAGCCCGCAACAGTTAATCAGATGTCAGCTTTCATTAGACTCATGACATTGTACTGTGAGAATGAAGGGTCTGTACTATATGAAAGGCAAAGGGGTGCTTAATGCGTAAACCTGGAGTTTTCTGATTGCTCCCCAATGACCAGAGTAAAATGGGATTTAGGCCATTTGCTGCTTCTATACAAATCAGCCTTTTCGTTGTACTGCTCAGTGTTAAATACTTATTACCTACAACAGCTGTAGGCATAGAATTTCATTTTCTTTAGTCTCACAAAAAGAAAACCTGGCAGATAGTCCTGACTTTTGCTCCAACACACCTTTGTATAAAAGGAACATTTACCCATAAGGTTCACCTTGGCATGTCTCCGGACCTGGAACAGGGCAAAATGCAGACCATAGCTGCCACAGGTAGCATTTGTTTTGACATGTCCATTTAATTTACAAATAAACACACAGTAAAACATAGGTTTAGTACTACACATAACAGTGGCAGTGAGGACAAGTTTACTGTGGTAACTTGTCTACATCCCAAAATCCCATCTTTACAACCCCCACCACACTGAACATTTAAAAACAAATGTAATCCTTATTAGAAACTACTCCATCCGTAATGCTTTCTGTATTACATAACCTGGATATATGGTTCATTCCCTCAATTACTTGATACCAAATAAAACAGATGGTTATAGCTTTAGTCCTAATCTAAAAAGTTGGTCTTACTTACATGTTATGAAGTACACACCAACCACAGTGTGGGTCTCCAGAGCCGAGGCAATCACTGCATGTGGTATACTGTCCACAGGACTCTACTGGCACCTTTGTTAGCTGTAGAGAAGAGAAGAAATAACATTATGAATTATGTGTTACCATGCCTTTTCTTCACTAGCATGGATAATACAGAACAAAGCAGCATACATAATATATATTCAGGGAAAATGGCAGTAGTTATTGGAAGATAAGACTATTATTTACAGATTTTTTTACTATCTATAGTTGTATACCAAAAATGTTGCATGCCCTGTACAATGCATAAATGTCAGTGTATATACACAGAATATATATGAACAGGAAGCAAGATTCACCCAACACATCATAAATATAATATTGCACGGTACATGTATGTATTTTTAATCAGAGAGCCCGGCATTCTCAGTTTTATGTAGTCATTAATAAGGTGTTTTGAACATATTTCTCATAGTCCAAGTCAGATAACTGAGTACCATAAGTACAAGGAAGCACAATGGCCATATATCTTTTATATTTCACCTTACACACCCCTCCTTCATTGCAAACTAAATAATAGATATGGATTTTGAAAAGCCAAATGGGAATGTATTATCTGGGCCTGTGTTATGCTAAAAGCAAGCCTTGCCCGCCATTTTTCTTATTTGTCTGCTCTCATTTTCCAGCCTGTGTCTGTCTGTATTGATCAGATTCCCCTTGGCTGAAGGCCTGGATAGAACATGGGAGCCTAAGATCATCCCTTGAGCTTCGTGGGTAGCAATGTTCTGAACTCATGTTCTGAAATATCTCACCATAAATGTAATCTATAAAGAATGTCTCAGTAGAAACATGGCCCCCTTTCACCGTCTTCTCTGCTTCAGGACTTCAACACCACCTGTTAGGCTTTGCTTTTATCATAATTAGGTTAGATCTTGTGTGTCTAACATATAGAGTGACTTTGCTTAACAGCTGTATGTTGATCTGCATTAAAATGTGCCCATAGCATTGTGCTTGATGTTGTAAAGGGAACTGAAGTACAAATACCAACCAATATCTAAAAATGTAACTGTTAGTATACTATACTTCAAACAGATGGGAGTTAAATAGGAAATATTTTACTAAACTAACATTCTTAAAAGATCCATTCAAAATATATGTTGAACATAAAGTATATGAAGTACAGTATTGAAACATATATATTATATATAAAATATTTAACACATATATCCATATATAATATTTAAGAGAGATTTTTTATACATTGTAAAGGCTCTTTACCTACCCTTTAATGTTAGTAGTAAATGAGCTCAACATTAAAAAAGCTTTGTTTAACCCTTACACATAAATTGCAAATGCATACAAAAACATGATTTGTTGGCCTTGCCTTTATCTTTGAAATGAATACTGAGAACCACAGAGAGAAAAATTCCAGCTCAATGAACCTTTCATCTAAGTCTCAAGATTTGTTGCCATTATCCTCACCCTAGACACAAACTAGTTATTGCCCAAAAGAGTGAACAAGAAATTCACCCAGCATTCCCTTGATATCCAGACTTTTTTATTTCCACCCCCCATTACTCAGAGTAGTCTTCACATATTTTAAACAAAAGAGCCCCATCAGAAAACCATAACACAGGATTACTTTTGCAAAAATCTAATCATGATTCAAATGTCTACAATGGAAAGGTGCCTTGCTGTACTATTAACCCGATTTCTAATAGTAATATTGTAATCTTTTCAAGGCAAATACCTGATGCACGTTGTGTAAGGTCATTGACTGATCATCCAGTATTCATCCCTCAAGGACCGTCCTGCCTGTAGTGTTCTATTGGATAGGAAGCAGCAGGGTGCCTATCACTTATCCTTCTTAACAGAATGATTGCATGTGTGCAATGCTCTTTAGTTTTAACAGGAATTGTTGCAATTGTCCACAATAATATTTCAATGCAAATAGATTGTCTTGTTTGTCAAGTTGTGAACAAGTTATGAACAGTTTCTTCTTATTTATCAAAATGCACCATAGCATGTCCACTGATTCATCCACAGGTATAAAATTCTGCCACTGAGCTTTTAGGATTTACCTGCACAAGACTTTACCTAGCAAAATTTACCATGTAAATGTCATATGATACAAAAGAGGAATCATAGGAGAAATTATGGGTCATTTCTTTCTTTGGTGTAGGAAAACTTTTTTTTTATTTGGTGAGTCTCAGTAAATCTTTAGTCTTGATCTTTGTGATCAAGTAACCTATTATTGCTTTAGTCTTCAGAAACATGAATAATATTTTTTTGCATATCCCATTGCCAAATGGATGTGGTTATTGGGAGTTTACAAGGTAGATTACAACCACTTTGTAAATTAGCCCTAAGGTTTCCTGGCACAATGTGACTCATGATGGTGGGGAAGGTTGAGGTCCATTTATCCATGTGCCTGACTTCTTGATTACCCTCAATGTTTGAAGATTGTTCCTCCCTTTTATGTTTATTGTGTCCCACTATATCCAGGTGGACTATCCTGATTTAGATTTACTTACTGATTTCTTTAAACTTTTTGAAATATTTTGCAAGCTAAGTGTTTCATTTGTGATATATATAGACATATATTGTTATGTATGAATCAATTTATTGATCATATGTAATATATTGTTAATTGTTATTTGAAAAATGAATCAAACTTTTGATATAAAAAAATGTGAAAATACACTAAAACCCTGCAATTCTTACTAAAGGTGTTATGACACTAGTAAAGGTATCTTTTCATATAATGTCATGATAATGTCTTAAGTTTATAGAAATTTATGCAAATTCATTTACTGTGCATTCTGTGGGAATCAGGGAAACAATAAAAACCCCTGTTCAAGCATACTTCCTCGTGTGATCGTCCTTTCCCCCTATTTTCAGTGCCAGAACAATAACTGGGTTGATTGTTTCTGTGAGACAAGAACATCAGAACTCATCCATCTTTGGCAATCAGATAAAGACTTTGCTCTTCTGTTTCATGTACATTTCTTTTCTGTGCTGGAACTCATACAATCATTTTTCTCTGAAGCAGAGACCATCACAACCACACAAAGTGCAGTAACAATTGGGACCCTCATTATTTCTGAATACAGAATAAATAAAATGCCTAGCTGACTGACATTTAGCACTCTCCGGGGTATGATGCCTTTAATTATATTTTCAGACACTTTTCAGTAGAAATCTGCCTAAGTTTGCCACAGAGTTACAGAAAAAGAGTCACACCAGGTAATTACAGATTGCCTTCTGCATTGTTAGAAAAAAAAATCAAGATGGAAATCTTATAATTTAAAAAAAATACTAAGCAATACCTTGGGGTGAGGTTTAAGTTTTTCACCAGATTGTGCAGAAGTTATGTTTTAACATGAAATACTTTCTTTCTCTAAAATGTTTATACCAGTTGATCCTATTATTGATGATAACTCAATCACCTCATGACTGTGGGCATCACAAAGCATATTTTTACTAAAAGCGTTTTCCTTTAGATGCAAACAGAAGCCTTCAAACATATCTTTATTAATGTTTTTCCGTCTCTTCTGACACCTCTAGGGGATCTAACCTTCATGAGGTCAAAGCCAGCAAAACAATATTGCCATGCATAGTAACATGCATACAATATCCACAACTACAAAAGATCTTGGCTGGTGTTTGGTTTTAAGCTCTATGTTGGAAGAAGATAAACAATACTTTTTGTTTATTTATACTATGGACAATGGACAGTCCATCATTTAAACCAAACTAAGGGAGGTAGGAGGGATAAGAATGTTGGGGGGTGGATTGAATTGAATCATATAATCATAATCATTCTCGGCACATCGCTCCGTGCCCTGCGCTAAGGCGGAGAACTGATCCACATTACCTGTCTCAGGGCCACTGTCAGGGCCCGAGCAACTAGGGGGACCTGGCGGACAGTATCTAGGGACCCCGGCCTATTTTCCACCTAAATCTATGCGTGTATGGGGGGCAAAAATATATTGCTTGCCATTCATCAAGTACCATAGCTGTCTCATGAGAGGTAGAGAAGTAAGTCACATGGTTCTCAACGCTCATTAGTTTAGCAAAGTGGTGACTGTGTGGCTGAGGAGGGCAAAGCAAAGGCTTATTTCTTTTCCGTGCAGATAGGCTTCTACAAATTCACATTTAATTTACAAGTTATTTGCAGTTTTTTTTATATACTCACAGCAATTTCTACTATAAGCTTAAGGGTCCTCTAAATTTACGGTGTTACACACAAGATGCATAAAACGTTTTATTAGCCGAATTTAATGGGAAGACATTCAAGCGCATTAAGTTATGAACCAAAATAGCTTTCATGCAATTGCTTCTTTTCTGCACAACATATTGGCCAGTTTGGAAAGTATTTCATGAAAACATACTCTGCTCAAGGGTTATTGGTAAACGACATACACAACAGTTTGCCGAAGAGAAAAAGGAACTCTACTGGGTTCGGCTGAACAAAGAGTTTTTCTGTTTGAGTTATACAGTACTCCCACTCCACTCTCTGCTTACCAATGTGTCTCTCGCTCCTGGAGTTATGTTAAACTAAACAGCAGGTCTTTTAGCTGGGGAAAAGCAGGGTGAGCAGCTGCAATTTTCTTTTCAAAACTCCTACAAAGCTCATTTTTTCCTGCTGAAAAAAGCTCATGAGAATTTCGAGAGTACACAAAATACCCCTAAGATATTACGCTCTACAATTGAAAGAATAATAATGCATTTCATGGTACTGAGACACATTGTTTGGCCTATTTCAATAATCAGTGTAATTAATATGGCTGTCAGGCTTCATATCTGGAAACACGGTGTAAAATGCAATCTAACAAGTTCTTTACAGAACTCCTGGGTGAAGTGGGTTGTATGTATCACTAAATGTTTTTTTTATCTCTACTTTTAAGGAAATTTAAGGTAGCCTATATGCAAAAAGTGAACTTTACTCAAATTAATGCACATGAACAGATTAAATGCCCTTACAACGACGTCCCATCACAACACTGACGTCTTCTGTCTGGTGGGCACAATGACTGTTGGGAAGTCTCTCAAAATGTAATGCTTGACCAGAAAATGCATGGAAATGTCATAGAGAAAAACACTGGCAGAAGAGGAGTCATTTGGTACCACCATGAATGGACGAAAGAGCCTGAATTATATTGATTTTTCTAAAGATCTGTTAAATGCTTCTCCAGAATCAATTCAGCTCAGGTGTAAAATTAATCTTGAACACCACTCCCTTTTAAGTTAGAATGCATTCCCATGAGCCAGATCTAAATAGTACTAGCATGTCTTAACATTTGTGTAAACAGTAATGCAGTAAAAGTATCAATACATAGGCAACGTATTGGCTAAATATACAATGTTTGAAACCTATTATTTGAATAATCTAATTTATGAAGCCTTTCCTGATGCTATTTTGGCACTACAATTTTTTGTTTTTGTGTAATTATACTATATACCATGTAGCATCTGAGTGTAGTCTGAGTAAAATGTCAACTTCAAAGTTTTACTGTATGATTATCTGATGAGAAATGTCAGCTGTAAAATTATGTTTCCTCCTCCTTTATGTAAAATGCCACTGCAGTGCTTTGCCTGCACCTGTTCAGAGAGAGGGTTGCCTGCAAGGTTCTCAGAAGTTCAATGTATGAGTATGCACACTAAAATGTATATTCTAAAAAGTGATCACTTGAGGGTAAACTAAACCAAATAAGGATGTTAAGAAACATTTGAATGTTTCCTCATTGGAATTGCTCATCATTGTTAGATGTTGGAAACTTTTCCCTTAGCATTGCTCTTCGTGCAGTAATTTTTTTTATGGTAAGGTTTGTAAAATCTTAGCCCTCTTAGTCCTTATTTTTAATTATGGAAAATGGAAATCAGTTCTAAATTTTAATATCTTTATTGGTTTATTATAGGTAAATACAAAAAAAGTTTTCTATCTTCATTGTATAATAAGATGTGCCCCTTTTCACATTCATCAATTTATCTGCTTGTTTAAAGAGACTGAAAGTAACCAAAAAATAAATAAATGAATAAATGCTTTGTGATTTCTTTGTTTGTTGAAATCTTGAGGGGTTCCCAGAAAAGAAGTGAGTTCATGTAAGGCACCCATAAAATAAGAAATTTTGCTTGTATTGTATAAGTAATTTCACATCAACGCGTTTTGTGACTTTAATGCCACTTCTTCAGGATGATTTAAAATAGTCTTTGGCTTTTTAGAGATTTATGGTGTTCCTCTTTCACAGACCGTGCTCTGTGTAATGGATTACCGAGGATAGGACACAGTCTATCCAATCACCCCCGGCCACCCACAGGAGAGCAAGAGTGTACTAATCAAGACCAGACGATATGACAAACGTCTGCACTAGATGGTACAGGGGCCATATCTAACTCCCAACAACCCAGATCATAAGTTGAACATTCCTATCCTATATATGCACAAGCGAGTGATAAGCTCCCGCCCTTCTTGAGCTGAAGAAACATCTATTAAGATTTTATTATATATATGCTTTTTTTCCTTTTCCTTCTTTTTTCCCATCCTTGGAGCCTCAACCACAAAAACAGTTGACAACCAGAGATAAGACAAATCTTTTGTGATTTTCTGTGGAACTGTTAGGCTTTGAGGTTAATTCAAACAATAATCCTTTAAAACATTTAAATATAATAAAAATATATAATATACAAGTCATCTTTAAAAACTGTATTACTTCCCTTAACAAAGTTTTTAGTCAGTTTCCTATTTAACTTACCTTCCATTGCAAAAGTACAATTTACAATGTTCTTATTTGTATTTGTAAGGCATTCTTGGATTTTTTAAATCAGTTTTTATCTACGAAGAAATTACATGTATATTGAACATTCAAGATATGTACAGAATGCTCTGCCAAGTTTACAGGGCTGATATGATAAGACTAAATATAGGGCATTATATTTACATTCTACTCATGTCAAAACAACTTTACCTTCTATTTGTTGTGTTTGAATATGTAGGGGTTATGTTATAGCTAGGCTTTTAGTTATCTCTGATAAAACAAAATAGAGAGCACAATAAATAAAAAGGCTCACACAGAGAAAGTAAAAACTGGAGTGAAGCAGATAGTAGTTTAGAGTTACCAGGGTGAAAATCGCTTGGAAATTCATAGGCCAGGATCCAGCTCCAACTAATTAGCTTGGCTACAGAAGGGCAGTGATAGAGCCAGGGAGAGAATTGCTACTCCCACACATGACAAGCAGGATTTAGCCCTCTACTACAGCAAATTATTCAATGCACAAAAGAAAAAATGCACAGAGATTGGCTTATTACAAACCACTTATAAAAAAAAATCAGCAAATTTAAGTAAATACAACATGCTTCTTCTGCAATAGGCCAATCTTTCCCTTTTCTGATGAGCTGGCTTAACACTTTTTTTTTCTTACAATGCATAAAGACTACAGTCTGCAGCTCCCAATGACACCTGTGCTGTAGTAAAATGGTTAGCTTAGCCCTGGCAGGAAAGAATTTACTGATGCATGCTGGGAGGTTGGAGGGTTACTGGATACTCCATCAGTGTGGAAAGAATGAAATGAATGTCTAAGAGGTTGCATTATGTCTAAACCCAAGAACAAACATTGTAATATATTGTAGGTTATGGGTTCTTAGATGGTAAATGCATTAGTTTTTTGTTTTTTTTTTTAAAGCTGAGTAAATGTGTTTTTGTAAATTTCTATGGACTGAACTGAAATCTTAAAAAATGTGTAAGCCTGATCAGATTTATTCTCTAAACTTCTTTGAATTACAAATCAACTTCCGTTTATGTAATAAGGATATAAGGAGGAGGTAGTGTTTGTTGAAAAGCAACGTAGGGTGGCATTACAGATCCTCTACAAATATATCACAGAAAGTGTGCTAAAAGCGACCAGCTGGAAATATCCAATCAGATTTAAGAACTGATATGCTTCAACACAGAGAAAAAAACTTCTTGAGACTTTATTTACCAAACGAATGAATTTACATTTATTGGAGATTGATTTGCACAGCACTTAAAATCCTATCCTTTCAACAAAGCTTTTCGGTATAAAAGCATTAAAACATATGCATGGATTCCTAAATGATAAACACTTTAGAATATTTTAAGTTGGTACTCAGATGATACGAACATGATATAGTTTACTATACTTAGTAGATACTCATAAATAATGACTGATTAACAACATTAACTAGATTCACTGAAACCATTGACTGTAACCTGGCCTAACATCATAAGATGATTTTTATAGCAACATGTCTTACAGAAATGTAAAACATATACACTGACACTTTTAATTTTCCAAATCATGTTTAATGTTGGTCAGCTATTCTACAGGTGCATACATCATTTGCTTGTGTAGTTTCTTGTCTACCATTACAAGTGTAGTGTAGATGGCATAGGAAACATAACTGTTAAACAGAAACATTTGTTTAGGGGCAACCTCCTGGGCTGTTTACAGTTGCAAGAAAAAGTATGTGAACCCTTTGGGATTACGTGGGGTTTTGCATGAATTGGTCATGAAATGTGCTCTGATCTTCATCTAGGTCACACCAATAGAAAACAACTATAGATACTAGATAATAGAACACAGTCTGCCTAAAATAATACTACACATACATTATATGTTTTCATGTTTTTATTGAACATAACAAGTAAACATTCACAGTGCAGGGTGGAAAAAGTATGTGAATCTTTGAACTGGTTGACCCTCCTTTGGCAGCAATAACCTCACAAAAAATCTGGAGTAATTTTGGAGCACTACTCTCACTCTCTTAACTCTCTTAAGGTCAAGCCACAGCATTTCAATTGGGTTGAGGTCAGGACTCTGACTGGGCTAATCCAGAAGGCATATTTTGTTCTGTTGAAGACATTCTTTTGTTGAATGACTTGTATGCTTTGGGTCATTGTTCTGTTGCATCACACATCCTCTGCGGAGCTTCATTTGGAGGACAGATGGTATTATGTTTTGTGTCTTGATAAACTCTGGAATACATTTTTCCATCAATGACAACAATCCGTCCAGATCCTAAGGCAGCAAAGCAACCCCAAACCATGATGCTCCCTCCACCATGTTTTACAGTGGGGATGAGGTTTTGAGGTTGGTGTGCAGTGTCTTTTTTTCTCCAAACATAGTGTTGTATGTTTTTTCCAGACAACTCAATTTTTGTTTCATCTCTCCACAGAATATTTTTCCAGTAGTGCTGTGGAACATCCAGATGTTCTTCCCCAAACGTCAAACGTGCTGCAATATTAACGTTTTCCTTATTGTCAACAAAAATGTAAGCATGTGCCAGAGATTTCTGTAAGTCTTTAGCTCTAGGGTTGTTCTTTACCTCATCAAGCATTCTGCGCGGTGCTCTTGCAGTCATCTTTACATGGCACCCACGCCTAGGGAGAGTGGCAACAGTGACAAACTTTCTCCATTTGTAGACAGCCTATTTTTACAGTGGACACATGAACATCAAGGCTTTTGGAAATACTTTTGTAACCCTTTCCAGCGTCATGCAATAATTCTTGATCGTAGGTCTTCTGAGAGCTCTTTGCTGCGAGGCATGATTCACATCAGACAGTGCTTATTAAAACCAGTAAACCCAAAACTGGTGTGTGTTTCTAAAGGGCAGGACATCTTTCAGCAACACATCCAATATCATCACACTGATTGGACTCAAATTAGCTCCAATTAGCTCTCAGAGAAGTCATTAAGCTAGGGGTTCACATACGTTTTCCACCCTGCATTGTGATTGTTTACATGTTATGTTCAATAAAAATATGAAAACATATAATGTTTGTGTAGTATTATTTTAAGAAGACTTTGTTTTCTATTGGTGTGACTTAGATGATGAAGATCACAGCACATTTTATGACCAATTCATGCAAAACTCCATGTAATCCCAAAGGGTTCACATACTTTCTCTTGCAACTGTATATATGTGTTGCCCTTTGCAGAATTCATTCAAAACGTAAAAAGCTACTTGGATGACTAGTGACTTGTGTTCAACTGAACTACAGGTTATTTACGTATGAATGGAGTTATGTGCACAATAGATCTGATTGCCATACATATTATGAAGTAGGCCATGGTACAATATATTTTGCTCACTTTTAGGTGCCTGTTTTCACAATAAATGAATATTTCTTGTTTTGAGAATAGTTTAGAATTTAGTAGCAGTTGCCATCACAGAGCCAAATGATTAAGTCATTACCACTGAAAATAGTTCAAGTTCATTGTAAATAGGTTAATAACAATATTTACTGTGTATATAGAGTGTTACTTCATGTGTAGTAAAACAAAACAATGCTTTATTTACTTCCAATAAAGGATAAACTACAGAAAAGTTGTAAAAGGGTTTGTTGGAAGCATAAATATATGTATTTGGATTGACAATGTGTCACTGTTGATTTAAAGTAAGCTTTGGTCTATGAAAATGTCAAAGGAATTACATTGATGTTTTTCACAAATAGGAAGAACACCTGCAGCTTAATCTGGAATACAAAAGTGAAGGCAGAAGTCACGGAGCTTAAATTCAGAATGTAGCAAGCTAATTCAAGGCACCGGATTGCAAGGG
The DNA here is from genome assembly GCA_036250615.1 of Ptychadena robeensis. NCBI lineage: Eukaryota > Metazoa > Chordata > Amphibia > Anura > Ptychadenidae > Ptychadena > Ptychadena robeensis. The sequence continues at coordinate 86,514,832 of CM070034.1, read as the reverse complement.
GTGAGAATGCATCCACACTACATTACTCTAGAGGACAACATAAGCAGGCTATACACTCCCTGTAGATACAAAGGTTGCTTTGAAGGTTCTTTCAATCTTTAATGTGGCAAAAGATATATTCGCAATACAACAGCTATACTAAATTACAACTTTTCTGCTGGAGAGGGAAATGCATCACAATAAAACCAAAATAATTCATTGTATGCTTTACAGTATGTTTTCTTGGTCTTAGCAATATACAACATATTTTTCTTTGAGAAACCAAAAATCATACCTTTGAATAAACACCTTTACAATCAAAAAATGTATTTACATTTGTAAAAAAGTCATATAATCTCCCTATAATCAGGAACTCCATTCTCTACCTCTACATTATTAGATAATAAACACATCATATACTCTACCTATATTCAATATCTCTTTATCAGTGCTATTATTAGGATGAGCAAAAAACCGATAATACATTTGGTGAACAATTAAAATGGCAATTTTGGTTTTGTAAAAAAGCTTTATGACATTTTGTAACAGTTGAATGTGTGCATTGGCATTGTCACTGTTCATTAGGAATGTCAGGTTATCCTAGGAAAAATTATTCTTTATGCGAATTGATGAAAAAGCACACGGTCAGCTGATTGGGTTGACGTCTTCTGATTCACTAATCAGGATGAATTGATCATTTCAGGTGTCAAAACGGTAGCAGCCAATCTGAGCAATCCTAATTAATCCACTGATCCATTTATTAATGTGCTTCTATATAAGTTTTATTTCAAGATAACTTCTTCTAAGACCTTGCCATGCTTGCCACATTTGCCTTTGCTGGCTAGTCTCATGAAATAGGATTTGAGGATATTACTACTGTGCTGCCGAAGACTCTAACATAAAAAGCAAAGCCCTTTCTCTACCAAAGTGGTCACTGCTTTATGCCTGCCATACACCCACAGGCGGGTGCAGACAGACGAGCTCCGATGAGCTCTGGAATGCAAACGTGATGACGTCATCACGTTGCATTCTGGTGCTTTCTGGGGCTTCTTCAATCAGCCGGGCACCCTTTGTGTGCTGGCCATTACCTTCAATAAAGACGCCGGTCTTGATTGAAGTTAATGGCATCGGCTGCCATCGGCCAGAGAACATCGGACATGTCCGTTCTCTGGCCGGCCGAGCTGTGGGGCGACAGGGATCTGTCGCCCCATGTGGGCACACGCCGATTGGCGGCCGATTTTGCCCTCGACCGACGGCGCGAGCGTGCACGCCCGTCGGTCAGTGGAAAAATCGGCTGCTAATCAGCGGGTGTATGCCAGGCATTAGTGATATAATGCAGAATAAGGCACAATAAAAGGACAAAAAACTGCTGTAGGGACACTCCAGGCAACATTGATAACAACTCCTTTGCCCCTTGTCTTTTTAGGGCACAGCTTTTACAGCTCTTTTATTTTATATAATCTGTTTCTAGTATTCACCCCTTAATAACACAATAAAATGGTAATTAAATGTATTGTTTTAATCTGTCTAGCAGAAATCTTTTTTGTTTATTAACAACACAGAAAGTAGCCTATATTTGACAACATGCATTTTTCGAAATATGAAAGCACTTAATCATTTATTGATAAAATATATGAAGTATGCCCCATAAAATACCCACAGCACCAATGCTATAGAAAGGAATGTTGATGATTATCATAAAAATGGAAATGTGCAATCAATGTCACCATATAACTAACTGGGCTGTTTAATAAGGATGAGCTTCTTATCGGAAACATTATTAAATCCTGAATTTTTATGACTCAGGCAGAACCTAACTTTGCCATATGATCCGCCTCTAGCTGTGAGGTTATGTAGAGTTCAACCTGTTTTGTGACACCTTTAAAACCCCCATTTAGGGCGCAAATGGCAGATTTACACCTGAGCAGATCTCCTTCTTGGTCTATAAAGTACTTTCAATGAGCACCATGTTATTTAGCGTGTAGATTACGTACCTTCTGGAACTGGTCTCCATAATGAAATAAAACTGGTTATCACATAAGAAAATAATAGTCTACTCTATTTAAAATGCTTATGTGAATTCTTTTATAATTAGATTTCTTGGTTGACCCTCCCTCTGAGTCAGCTTCTGTTAGCAGTATGTAGGATTCTATTCCTTATAGGCAGCCAAGTCATTTACAACAGAAGCAATCTCCTACCTCCTTCTCCCCGGCTGTCTTATGTAAGTCCCCATAAAGGGGCTTATAGTTCTACATCTCCCACGGCTTCCCTTCTCTCTGTAATGTCTTGATAATAAATCAATGCCAAGCAAATTAATATACTCCCATGTGGGACCAAGAGATTGGGGAGTTCCATTCTCTGACAGAGAAACTACATAGAACATAAATCATGCTTTTTTATGAGTGACAGGGATATCATGAACAATCATGGTAATTATGTGATATGTGAGATTATCTATATCCCGTTGTGTTTAACAGTATGCCCAGTGCACTCGAACTGTAGGTTAATCAAGACTCAACATACCTGAGAATTATAATAGAAACCATGAGCAGACATCTTGCTGTTTATAATGAAATTCTTATAATAGTGCATATTTCACTCGTACAAAAGTGTTTTATCCGAAATTCTGTTCACATTAACATAGCATCAAGAAGTTGGATAAGCAAACTAAAATACACTTAATGTCATAATAGTCAAGTTAGAAAAAACTAGAATTTGAGTAGCAAAACAGTGCTGATGCCTAAAGTGCAGTAATGCTAAGCAACCTTGTTATAAACTAGGTTGTTATATAATAATGATGAGTTTTAAACCCAAGCGTCTAAGGGAATAGGTCACACAACCAACCCCCCAAAGCCAGTTCTCTTCACTGACAGATTAAAAGTAGTATTCCAACATCATCAAACCCACCACAAGAGCATATTTAACCCAACCTAGAATTCAACTTTAAAGTCGTAAGACACTGATTAAAAATAAGTCCATATGCCCAACAGCAGAACTAAAACAGAAGAAAAACCTGATACCTGTTCTTCTGATAGTCACTACTCTTGAAAACTTGAAGACTTCCTCTATAGCTGTTACCCGAACAAGTTAACCACTGAAAAGACGTCTCCCTATTTTCATAGTGGTGACAACTCTATTTAAATCAGTTGAGGTTCTTTCAAAGTCTATCTAATTCTAAAGTAATAAAAAGGTTTTGACTTAAGATACATTTGAGAGTTATTTTTGAAGTTTACACTAGAGATGAATCCTTAGTTTAGATTAGTGGTTCCCAACCTTTTTTCCTTAAGGCCCTACTTGCCTGTGTTCAAAACAAGCCAGCCCCCGCCCCACTCCTACCCGCATTTACACATTAAAATACATTTTTCTGGAAGTGATGAAACAGAGCCCCTGCCATGGGGTAACGTCCCCTTCCTCCTAACTTGCACACAACCCTCCTTTTCATCTCCAGCAATTGTGAGGGTTTGTAATTAACTTTTAAATTTAGATAGTGAGTTTTTAAAAAAAGAGATTTCACCATGTCTAGTATAAATTTGTAAAACCTCCCAAAGACTGCTTGTTTACATTTCAGCTCAGGATTACCACTCTCAGCAAGTTGTTTCAGCCCGAGCTTACAGAGAGAGAGAGAAGAGGGGTGCACAAAGCTCATCCTGTAGCCTCTCTCTCTGTTAAGAGGCACAGATAAAATGAACATATACTGCAACAAGTGGGAACCGGTCAGCTTTAATGGGCCAACTGATAGAGTTTGCACACAACATTTATATTTAAATAATAAAACATAACTGATATTTATAATGTTTTCAATATAAAATGTTATCAGACATAAGTTACATGGAGAGTAGAGATGGTCGAATTTTTCGACTTGCTAACTTTGTGAGCTGATTGCAAAGCCCCTGAAAACGGTATCATCACCAAAATTGCTGGAGATGTAGAGAAGAGTTGGGGAAACATTGGAAAGAAAAAAGTATGGCTCTAGCACATGTAGTTTTTGCATAAATTAAGTTCAAAGTTAAAGTCGAAATTCCGATTTTCGAAATTTTTACTTGACTTTGAACTTAATTTGTGAAAAAACTATCTCTGTTAGAGACATACTTTCTTTTTTGGAGTATACCCCCAACCCTTCTCTACATCTCCAGCAAGTTTGGTGATGATACCATGCTCAGGGGCTTTGCAATTAAGTTGAAAAAAAAATTCGACCATCTCTAATGGAGAGTAAGGTATGGAATCATTCATTATATGCAAGTAAAATACTTTATGACAAAACATGTGTTTTCATAGCAGCAATTTCTTTGTACTAATTGCCAAGAAATCTCCCGCCAGCACAATCTGTACAAGGCCCCCTACAGGAAAATCCACATGTGGTCTAATAGACAAGAGTAGAAAGTAGAATAATACATACTGATGTCTCTCCATGTTCTGAGATTTATCACCTTGTAACTGCCCTAGAAGCTTCTGATCTTAAGTCCAGTCTAAAAATACCTTCAAGAAAAATGATTGCAGATTGTGACTTAAAATGCTGTCCTGTCTGCTAGCTGTGATTTATTCCTTTAATCAATAGCAGGGAGGTATTGTTGATACTACAAATAATTACATAATATAGATATATTATTTTCACATGACTGTAATATTTTCAAATTGACTGCAATCATGATCATCTATACATCTGTCTTTCCAGATTTCATTTAGCAGGGGATCCTAAGAAATAATTTTACAACTGAACTCTAGTTAAAAATTATATTAACCCTTGCAATGGGTTACATGCTCCATAAGTACATGAGGGCCAGGTAAATATATTGGTTACCTGCTTGAAAGCTACATACATTATTCTCAACCTATAAACTAGGCTCTGTGGATGTGTCCTTGGTTCCTCTCTAAAAGCACAGCATTGTGGGAGAGGAGGTCATTGCCTCCGAACCCTGATAGGAAAGTAAAGAATAAAGAAATGACAGCTTAGATTACTATTTTGTTCTTCTGCACTAGTTCAAAAGAGACCCAAGCAAAGTGCTCCTTCTATAATAGTGGTTGGTGTTCGGCAACTAGTTACCATGTTTTGCAGTTGATAAGACGTATCCCTACAAGCAGCTGTATGTAGAGGTGTGAAGCTGTCCATGTCTGACACACAAAGCAGACACCAATCTGATAACGATAACCAATCTTTTTTGCTAGAACTCCCTGGTTGACACGAGTAAAATGCTAGAAATGCTCCTGATTCACAATACACACCCCACCTATTGTATAATCTGATCCCCAACCTATTAGATTGCAAGCCCGTCCGGGCAGGGTCCTCTACCTACTGCTCCTGTGCCATAACCTGTACCTGTGTGTACTATATCTCCTCTTTAATGTACTGTACAGCGTTGTGTAATATGTTGGCGCTATATAAATAAATGATAATAATAATAATAATAAATGGTGTTCCATTGATTTAATTGAAGCAAAATTTGTTTCTGAATATGTTCCGCAACATTTATCATGAATTCCAAGGACAAATATTAATCTAGATATAGCCAATGAACTATTTAATTGAATAAATAATACCAACAAAAATAACTATAACTGTGTTAGGTTGGTTAAATTACAAACCATACTCTCACCCATAGCCAATAAAGACTAAGATCCTCATGTGTTCTTTAAAACCTTCCTTTATTGCTTTTATAGATATGTGCACTACAGCTGGCTTTTTTAAACAGCCTGCAACTTTTAGTAGGGAAAGGACACTATTCATCATTTCTTTTCTCTGGCTCTTGCTTGTAACCGGCAGATAATCAAAAAATCAATAAAGGACAGTTCAAGATTTTATTGATTTCAAGGTTTTATTCCGGGCAGCAATATTTTCACCGCAAGTGGTCAATTTCTAGGTTTTCATCAGTTCTGTCACAGTTAAGAACATATTACAGTCTCAGTCTAGTCAAATTACCAAACGTAAAGGAATGAAAAATAAAACTGAAGCACTTCTCCAATTCTAGAGCCATCTTCTAAGCTTTAATGAGTTTTAAGGGTTTCCTAAGTAAAAACAATGACATGAAAAGCTTAACCATGAGTAGTAGAAAACTCAGTTGATTAAATTTTATCAAATCTAAAACCTATTTACTACAAATATAAGCCAATCTAAATATTAGCGAGCGTACTAAAATCTGGACAAACCTAATGACTTGAGTATAAGCCTAGAGTGGAAACTACAGAAGCTAAGGCACAGAAACACACAGAAAATTATGGATTTTGTTTTGGGATGTCAAATTGTGAGTTAATAGTAAAGCAATGCAAGGAAGGGCTGAAACATTAAAAAAAATATCTCATGTTGTTTTTGCATAAATTTATAATAAAATAAACTAAGTTTAAAGTTAAGTTAACTTAAAACATTTTAAATTTAACTTTACACATAATGTATACAAAAACTACACAAACTACTGCAAAAGCTCAGCAAATTAGCCTTTTTGGAAAACACATTTATCAGTCCTCTCTTTAAAGGATTTAGAGTGGGAATTTTGTTGAAAATGGAATCACTTACTGACATAACCACTAAAATGCACCTGAGATGTTTTATTGGCTTTAGTTTTAGAATCTTAAATGTATGAAATTAAAATAAGTGCACTGCTACTTAGGTTGGCAGAATAGGTTGTCTATAAAAGCATGTTGTCTATAAAAGAAATGAAAGCTAAATGTTTTCAGAGATTTTAGCTCATTGTTTTATTAGATTCTACCTCAATAGCCAAGTTCACACAAATACTTTTTTAAGCAAGCAGGTAATTAAGAAAGAAAGTTTTAAAACATGAACAGCCATATTATTAACGTCTCTCTTTACTTATCATAATGGAACAGTATAATCAATATGTGTAGAACCTCCCACATAGTCAACAATTAATATACAGAGTAATCAAACATTAACCTGTCATTTACTTTAATAAAAAAAACTGTTCTAAAAGTAAATCACCAAATTTTTCGGACTTTAAGATGCAATGGGCCATAAGATGCACCCAAAGTTTTGAAAAGAAAATTAGGGGAAAAAACAGACATAGCCATTAAGATATGAAGTGAATATACAGAATGTTCTAGCAAAGTAGGCATGATTGGACCATGATGTATGCACTATATTCTTCCAACCAAAAGGCCAGTGCCAGGAAGGAGGTCTCTGCTGCAAGGCTGAAACTTTATCATGTGTCTATACACTAGCAGTACCCATTCTCTGAACACACGACCAACTTATGAATACATTTTAGAAGCTGTCTCTCTCCATAAGTTGCTCAGTGTGTTCAGAGAATGGGCTAGTGCTAATGCAGATAAGATCTCTTCTTGGCAGTGGTTTTTTGGCGTTGCTGAAGGGAATGGGACATATTTCTGCCTCCTGGGATGCATAGCTATTGCTCCTAGGATGGTTGGGACAAAAAATTTTTTTTACATATTCAGAACATATGACTCAGGGACACTTTCCCATTCATTTAAATGGTAAAAAGTGAAAAATAGGGTAAATTAATAGGACCAGCTAAGCTTCTTTTAGTCCTGACAGTCATGTGACCAATTCAGGTGATTTGGCAGTGTAAAGCTAGGAACATTAATTAGTTTGTGGCTACAGAGTGCCATGTGCAATAAACTGCTATTTATTGTGTCCTGACACCTTTCTCTCATGGCCAAAATGTAGTAGCTTTTGTTACAATAGAAATACTATTGGTCTAGATCAATTAGGATTTGGTTTGCATAAACATAAGTGACCATTTGGTACCCACAACCCAATGCTGGTTTGCCAGTTATCCTTCCATGTATTACAAATAGTTCACCTCATACCAGAAACACCCAACAAGACCTGCCATTTTATAAAAGCCAAGACCCAGTCACCTGATCATACCCACCTTACACTTTTTGCCTACCCTTTGACAGTTGCCATTGTAAAAAGATAACTACTAATATTCACTTGAACTGTTAGTGGTTTTGAAACGTTTTTGTGCCTGGAGTTTAGCTGTGACTGTCTTGTACATGGAAATAAATACTATCTATAAATAGCACAGCCTGTGCGTTTTACTAGGTTTTATTCTCCTATACAAAGAGATGCTAAGAAGACCTAAAATGTATGCTAGCTGAAAGGGCACAAAGCTGCTAAAGAATTTTGTTTCAATGGAGAAATATTTGACTGTGCATCAAAGTCTACATGACATTTTATGTGTTAATCATTCACTTCCTGACTTAGGCAACTAATGCCAACTTGCAAAACTCACTATTCCCTTTCTTATTACCTATCTCACGATGAAATACAGTATATCTCTTCCCTTCAAAAGAAGGAACCACAGGACAAAAAACAAGAATTGTAAAAAAACTGACAAAAGAACCAAATGACCCGTTTGACCTTTTTTTTGCAATTAAAGAAATGTAGTCGGTATCTGACAGTGCATGCTATGGAATCTTGTAGTTATATCTATTTGAACCCACAGCCGTCTAAAAGCCTTTCTGAACCTTCAAATACATAGAGGGAATGTCTGCATAGCATGAAGTACTGAGAACATGCTTTGTCTACAGTAAGCTTAGAATAAGGATTCTGACATTGCATGTGTGTATAATATATTTGTAGAAAGACATGTATAAATTAAATAAACTTGTTAAATACAATGCACTACATAAAATTGGTCCCATTACTCCATTCTGTGCAAACATATTATATGGCTATAACCTTGATCTCTGCATTTTCTACAGATGTACCTCTGTGCGCCTATTATACCTTGTAATCTTATTATATATAGGTAGAAATGACATTACAGGCAAAAAAAATATCATCAGGTATTCTCTTGTCCTTTTAAAAGGACACCAAGGGTAACTGGATATTGTTTTTTGAAAACCGAGTTACTTTATAACTCATTGTAGTCTTTCAATGAAAACCCATTTATGAATTAAATGGAACTACCAAATATGTGAACTTTTTCAATCTTTCATAATTAACCACAATTTATTGATTGTCTGCAACACCAAGATATAAAGTCAAGGAGCATGTTTAAGTATGAGTGGCCATTCAACTTTGCGGATATGAGCTCAAAAACACTATGATAAATTTGGCATGCTTACAACTCAACCCCTTCCTATAAGCACCTGATTGGTGTCCAACATCTTCTACCAATGCAACAGTGAAAGAAAAGTATTCACCAGTAGTAGGTGGGAAGTCTAATATTATTATGAAATAAAAAGTAGCATATAGCAGAGATACATGGATCTAGTATAGTAAAAGGTTCTGGTCCTAAAGTGTTCTACACTGACCCTAATGAAGTAGTGGTCATCAATGAAATGTGTTGGTGGTGTTTTATTTATGTACAATAGTATTAAATATTGGAACACATCGGCCTGATAGCACTAAACTATGCTGACAAGAGCTTTGCTCATCTTTTGGATGCAGATCACTGTACAATTAAACATACAAATGAAAACAAGTAATCTAGTGCATGCCTTTCCCTATGCTATCATATAACAAGCAAGTATACGTGTCACCATAAACAGTGCATCTAACAATTTGTTGTAGATGTGCTATAACGTTCAGGAACAAATAATCTGATCATTATATGACTAACAGGGTTACGCTCATCCTGTCTTTATTTTTAAACAATTACCTTAAGCAGAGCATATTGCAGACTCCTTGTAAAATCTACCAGAAAAGAACAAAGCCAGCAACAGCTCAACCTGCTCCTTACAGTCTTGAGCTGCATGATTGTTCTAATAATGACACTTTTGAAATGTGTATCCTGTTTCGCTTATTACTTTCTCTCTGTGTATACACGCATGAATCACCTTTCTGAAAGTGAATTTAAATAGACAACAAACTAAATTGTTCCCTGTGTTATTGCAGCCTCTCTGAATATAGTGCACGGCCATGCATAACAAAAGGACAAAGCATTACTCTATCAAATAACAGTACAACGCCAGCATACCATTGTGTTGATGTAACAATAGAATGCGGGGCAACAAATTATATCTCCCCCCAGAGCATTTGTCTTATTTTTCAAAACAAAAAAGCTATGTCTTTGTATTTTGCGGCTTCTCCTGCATTAAATAATGTTAAGTGAAGATCAATAAAAATCATACACAAGGCATTGGGTTTCTCGTGCCTCAGTCATTTACAAGGTTACATTACCAATCAATAAAAACATAGAATTTATCAGCACTTGGGCTAGCTAGAACTTAGGTTGGGTGGTATTTTTGTAAAAAAAAAGAAATTGTAAATAAGGACAATATACAGTGGGGTTTTTTTTTGCTGTCAAAAAGAAAAACTGCCTATTAAAAGCCCAAACAAAGTTGATCAAATCAATAATATGATTATGATCTTAGGATTGTAAAGACACGTAAATCTCATAGCTATCAAAAAGTGTGTGGAATGTAGTTATGTTCAGGCTAAAATTTTCCTTTTTATCTTAGGATATAGATTGATTTATAGATACACTGTAGACAGATACAAACACAAATTATTGCAGCTTTGTATTTATTATTCATAAGTGAGTGTAATGTTTCTTATATAGCAGAGCTCAGGGAAGGGGAGAGAAAAGCAGCACCATCGTTTACTGCAGCACAACATGACTGGCCCATTGGTTTGCTGATTCTCGGTTCTGCTTGACAGGGATCTGTGGAATGGATTAGCTATTGCTCTTATATAATATAAGAAGCAGATATATATAAAATAAAATAGTTCTTTAATATGTACTAAAAGGAGTGAGTTATACAAATGTTCAGTGAAAATACCCAGTTTTCTGTACATGTGTAACCTGACAGCAGCTTTGACTTTCCTAACTCAGCAAACACTAACAAAACTAAGTATTCCTCTAATAAAGAAAGCCTGCTGCCAGAGACTTTACATAAAAAGACCTCTCTAGGCGTTGCCATGCTTGGTGTTGACTACTCCATGTAGCATAAAACAAGCAACTGTCCCTTGCTCAGATATAAAATAAAAATGGAAAGAATTTTCCACTGTTAGAGGAAAATCAGGCAGACATACTATCAGATCAACTAATATCAAAGTTACAGCAAGCCCTGTCAGATTCTATTTGGCCAAAACATCCCTAAAGCTTTGCTAGCAAAGCTTACAGAATGAAGAAAATTATTTCAAAATTACAAACTAAACTGCCCAGTGAATTAAAGTATACATGGATCTTTTGTCCCCCTACACACTATCTATATTACCTAAAACGATGTTTATTAATCAAACAAAGATAAGCTGATCACTGCTGTCTCCAAATACTATTCTACCATTTGTAAGAGCGGAGCTTTTCACATTACAGGAGCTGTCCAGGGGCTGAGGTGCTGAAATGAATGTAATGGACAGCACTGTAGTGCAGTCAATCTGCATTAAGATGCCACACTTAAATACCACAGGTTAAATACTTAATTGCTTTGCTGTCAAGGGTTATTCAGATTCAGTGTGAATGAAGCTTCTCAAAGCCAACTATCATTGCAATCATTGGGGAACTATACATTTAGTGCAAGGAAAATACAATCAAAAGGAACTTACCAGCTAAAAAATGCACTGTATACCTATTCGTTGTTAAGAATAGATTTCTCTTGAATTACCTCATTAAATAAATTAGAATTGGACAGTTATTGTAGAGATGTACATAATAAACACTTTATTATTGTTGGTTAATAATGCGGGCCGGTGATCTAAAGCAACCAGTCAGAATAAGTTATTATAGGCTTTCATTTCTGAACTTTAAACAGTTCTTTAGAGGATACTTTAAGATTTCTTTATACTAATGTAAGCAAATACTAATATTAAGGGTTGTTAAACACCTCATCTTTAAACACCGCCCTTTGCTCCCCCCATTCTTGTTGTTTATACCATGTCATGGACCAGACCAGTTATATTCTAAGGATTAATGTTAAGGATCGATCTAACTTTTCACCAATACCCATGTTTGTGTTAAATGCTTCATTCTGTGTTCTGATCCTGTAACGGCAAGCTACCAACAATAAATGTGTATACAGATGGGCTGCGTCCTATAGGATGCACCTTTGACCCCCCCACCTCATGTAAATGTAAAAATCCATTAAAAACTTGTTATAAAAAAAATAATTTAAAAAATATGAAATAATGTATAAGGACTTACAACTGTATTGCTTTAATGTTTTTCTTTGCACTTAATGTATTCATAACACACATAATATGTATTGCGTTGTGCATCTGTGTTGTGGTGGTTTCCTTAGCTTTTGGGACTATAGGGAATGGTATGTAACCACCACTGCCAGCCCAAATCACTGTTTGCCGCAAATACCTACAAGTACACAAGTGCTCTTGGGACATGTAGTCCTAGTGTAGGATGTCTGTTCTTCTTAATATTAGTGTGTGCTTCTCAAATAGGAAGTTTGGGGAAATAGAGACACAGAGGAAGGAACATACATCTACTCTAATGTACAATTAATTTTAATTAGTTAATACATTTTTTACCTGAGGTTTGAATAACAATTTATACTAGGCCATGCTTACTAAAGTAAATGACATTACACCAACTAAAAGAGAAACGTAAGCATTTGTTACAATTAACTGTTATTGCTTGTCTCACTTCTGAGCAACTACCAGCTGCCGCTTATTGTATCTTTACCTGAGTCAGAGTTAGTAAAGCAACCTACCTTAGTTACTTAGAATAAAAAAATCTGGTAATTACTGTCAATTCGTTATACTAAAACACTTGCGATGTGTATACATGAACATAAAGCGTTTCATTTGCCACAACCTGGCTCCTAAATGAACACAGACACTTAACACGAACATGCCACCAATTATGTTTAGTCTTTTGTATTCTGAATATCTTTGATAAGATTAACCTTTGATAACAATAAACGGCAGGATTTGCAATTAATAACACATATTAATTCAGAAGATCTACTAATAGGAGTATAAGTAGCAAGCTATTCCAAAAGTGACTTCATTTGCGCCTGGTTTAAACCGCACCCATTGTCCTAGCTCTTTCAGAAAGAAGCTTTTCTCATCAATTAAAATTCCATATCCTCGACTTGCAGCGTGCTAATAAAATGAAAAGCCCTGTCTGCAATCAATACACATTAGCATATTTCTCAGAATTGGATTGAAACTCTGTAGCTTAATTATTAGATTTGGGCTCTACAAGATTAATCAGGCATATCTTATCACACCATGGCTATCCAGTATGATAAATCAAACCTGCAGGGCCCCTTATGATGGCTCTCTAAGGGCAAATAAAAAGGTGAAGAGGGGAATTTTCTGCTGAGAATCGGGACTATCTCATTCGAAAATATGTGAAAAGATAATTGTCTGCCGGGAAAAAAAATATATGAGGGGAATGGAAGTTTATGTGATAGTTGTTGGTGTCACATCAGAGCTAAGTAATTGTTATGTCTATTAAGATGTTCTTTATTGGGGACCACAGATATGCCATCATACCATCTGCTACTATAAAGATTATTGGTCTTTTATTTTCCTTCACTAAATATACTGATACAAACATGAAACTTCACACATTTTCTGCACAATATTTGACCTGGCGCTAACCTTGAATAACAGCTCCATATAATGAATTGCTATTTTATTACATTACAAACAGTATGCAGCCTACAAACTGAACTGATGAAGCTAGGATTTTATGAATGAGGGACAACACATTTTCTAATTCCAATTACCTGATAACTATAAGAACTATGTGGATCACCTATGTGCAACCCTTAAGGTGAGCTGCACCTACAATAAATGTTGAAAATATATACTAAGCAGGTAAATTAGTGTTGAATCAAAATGTATGAAGAACTGCTATGTTCTCATGAATCACTAAAAAGGTCTTATGCTGTAAGTGTATTGTTTCCCCCAAATCAG
>CM070034.1:86485688-86500830 GCA_036250615.1 Ptychadena robeensis | reverse complement strand
CCTTAGCAGTGCGCTAGGGACGTTAAGCATGTCTTACTGTCATCCATACCTGCTGTGCTGGTGAACCCCACAGTTTAAGCATATTCTACTGTTCTCACAAATTAATAATTGGGTTGAAGTTCAATTGATTGGGCTTGTAGGTATAATTTTGGCCACTCCCTGATGTTCTAAACTAACATGCTCTTAAAACAAAAGAGGACACATTATTGTTGAAATATAATTCTGTACATTTTATAAAAGATTTTAGAATACCGTTTATGGTAGGTTTATCCTCAAGTGTGTATTCTGGTCATGTGTATCTTATATGGCGAATAATACATAAAGCACACTCAGGCAGTTTACAGTATTACTTTTTGACTTTTTTTAATGTGCACTATTTAAATGCCTGTTTTCAGAATTTATAGACAAGGATAAAAATCTAAAGGCATATGTATATTTACATATACACAAAGACCACTGGTACAATGCAGCATTTTAGCCTTTTTCCACAAACTAAACATATATGTTGCCCTAGCTTATGTAGATTGATTAATTCTATTCCAGACTGGCTGACTTGAAGCTGAACACACTTTACTTTGAGTAGCTAAGCAACTTCCTGCACACCTAGTGCGATTGACCAAAAGTGATTGAAATCGATCAAAAAGTTATTGGACATGTTGGTAAATTTTAGTCGATCACACAAGAATCTGACAAATTATCTAGGTATTTCGATCAATTTAAAATCATACTATGGAGCGCATGCATATTCACATTACGATCGTGATAGGATCGTATTACGCATGTGCTTCGTAGTGTGATCGTAAATAGATCATAAAGATAGCTAGATTCAAACTAACATAATCAGTTTTGTCAGTGTTTTCCCTGCATAACTTTTTTCCAATGTATTAAAAAAATATGAAATAGAAGTGTATCTGTGAAGGAAGATATTAAATATAAACTATGTTGGACTTTAAATTCCCACAGCTGCTCTTCCCTGAGGTTTAACAGTAAGTTTTCACAACATCCCTCTCTATGTGTATTTTTTTCTTCCTAAGACTATCTGGAACATCAAGTAATCCTCAGGGCAGTACAAACAATGTCAATGCTGATTAGTTTCTAGAATTCTATCGGGGATATGCCTACTTATCTTGGACACTTATCTGTGATGTGAACCCATAACATAAAGGGAGAAGAATAGAGATGACAATTCACACTGTGTGGCTTGGAATTTGTTTCCTGACAGCACAATTCTCAGTCGAACAGATACAGTTCAACAAATAGTTATGAATGTCTAGTGGATTTTTCCTTCCAACAAAATGTTGTAAGTGAAGTTCTATTAAAATGTTGTCATTTATATATTATATATTATAAATATAAAATAATAGAGAGATGAGCCTTATATTTGTGCTAGATAAGTTAAAGGATCAGAATTATTAAAACAATACAAAATTTCTATGTAGGGTCTTTCAATACAAAATTTCTGTGTAGGGTCTTTCAAATGCAGGGCATCCAGTTGGTGAATATTATTTGACAGTATTAAGTATTTAGATTACCGTATATACTTTTGTATAAGAAAACTTTTTCAGCCCAAGAAAAAGCTTGGCTTTTTCTTTCTTTTTTTTAAATGGAAATGTATTTTCATGTTTGAATCATAAGAATTGCTTGAAAACCCACCTGTAAGTCTTAACTGGAGGTTAACTGGAGGTTGGGTGGTGGAGAAGAAGGGGGATGGAGAAGAAAAATTGAAGGGGGAGCAGTGCGTACAGGGGTGCTCCTTGTCTTCTTCTCCTTCCCCCTCCAGCTGACATCACTCCCACCACTAACCCCCCCCCCTCCTGATTGCTTGCACTGTTCAGCTCTGCACAGGGAGGGTAGGCACCGAATATGCTATAAAAACAGCCCTGACTGTCCATGCCAGCACATTTTCTATAAGAAAAGCATCCACCTACTTACCACCTAGACTAGTAGTTAACATATAAGCTAATTACAATATACATATTGCAATTTATAATCTAAGTAAAGCCTTAGACAATAGTTATTACATGTTCATCTTCTAATGTTGCATTCATACCCCAGCATGTCTAGAGCTTGGAATTTGTGCAATCGTGTTCCATTAGTAGACCATTAAATTGTCTCTCTATGAAAATCACTATAGTCAAATAAAAAAAAAAAAAAAAAAATATATATATATATATATATATATATATATACATACATACATACACAGTTAGAAAGGTACGCTACTTAGATATCTTTAAAACTTTCAGCCCACAGTTGTGGAGGCTTTCTCTCTGATAAATTGCCTATTTAGTTTTGAAATTCACTGTTTCTTTAGTTTAATTAACATACTGTCAAATAATTCCAAAATATATCTTCACGCGCATAACTTATAACCTCTGGGAAGGACATTTTTATTTGCAGGTAAAATAGCCTTCATTTCCTGAATACAACAAGGACAAAAATACTGGGCCTTATGAAAGAGAATTATAGGGTTGGCTTTCTATAAAGCTAAACAGAAAACAGCCAGATACCTCAAATGCATTTAACCATCAGCAACAATGAAATTAATTTTGCAAGATTTAATGCTGTTTGCAAATGACTAGACTTTTTAATGGTTCTTTGAGAAAAAGGGCTCACAGTAAGAATCAATGCTTTGTATATCACAGGTAGGAAGAGTCCCTTCATTATTAATTATCAAGAGAAAAAGAAACATAAGCTAGAATAGAGAGCAGCAATTATTCCACTCTGAGGTCCTCATTAATTTGAAAACTTCTGTGGTTGCAACACACTCTGTTACATTTCCCTACTGTTCACACCACTGTGTCCTTCCCATTCTTGACACCTCATCGTTTCTTTCACTAGACTGCCTGTAGTAACCATGGCAATGCCTGAAGAGTCGTTACTCTCATAGGAGAATCGTACTACATCGTGATATGGAAAATAGCCTATTGAACATATGCTCGGAACATCTCATTAGCAATGGTGTCCAGAAATATTCCCAATCTTGGCTTTGTGATATGGAGCCTGTCTACAGCAGTAGGTCACATCTCTCCTACCCATCAACTTGTATCAAGGGCAACTCTTCTGGTGCAGGGAGATCGGCTGTCATGTTTATGGCAGTTTTAAGCAGATGAGTAGAGTAAAAGCATGTGTTTATGTCGTGGTTCAGAAAGGAAGACTGGAGTCTTGCCAGATTCAGGCTCTCCCAAGCACATGGTGTTATGTTTTGTATAGCCACAGGCATCTGGCAAAGGACAAAACAAATACAATAGAAACACAAAGAAAGAACCAAAGTAGAATGCCGAGGACAACTCTTAGTAATTGTTCACCAGAAATCATGTTGCTAGTACAGAATACATAGTTGTAAATACATAGTTGTGAATACATGCGAATTGTAAATTTTCCCAGGACATTTATAAAATAAATGGATAAAGTTGATATGGACAAAAAATTATGCCCACAGACACACCAGCACAAAAGTGGTATCATATTATTCTATGCATGAATAAATGCAGGGCTGAATGCATTAAATGTATCTAAACCAACATTGCCTTGTTATCCACAGCAACCAAGCTGTACCTGCCAATTGTTAGTGCAGACTGGAGAGGCTTTTGAAACAAATTTCAAAACTTGACTTCATCCTTATATTTGTGATTTATAAGGCAATGTTACATCTATGTCATTCGTTTGTAAGTATTTGTTAACAAGATTTACAATCTGAATATAGAAAAACTCACCTGTTTCTCTGACATAACAAAAAGTTGTTCTTCCTTCTTTGTAAATGCCATATCACGTAAGATAGGACCAGAGTCAACCACTTGTATTGTTTCATATTGGAAAGCTCCAGTGATAGGGCCATCAACACGTATCTGAAACAGAAAACAAACCCAAATATATAAAATGCTGGTATAACGGAGCTGCCTCTAGCACATGTCAACTGACACAGAAAGAATCAGCAGCAATTAAAGGCTAAGAGGAAGAATAGTTATAAGTGAAGAAAACATGAAAAATACATTGAATTACGAATTGAAATTTCAACTCAACTTTGAACTTTTGTTATGCAAAAACTACATATACTAGAGCAATACTTTTGTTGTATTTAACTCATACCTTTACTAAATCGCCAGTAATTTGGTGATAATATCATGTTCAGAGTCATTGCAAATTATTTTTCCTGGTCATCGTTTAAAAAAGTGTCTAATGTAAAGTCTGAACCTAATTTGCATGTGGAATGGATATTTCAAGTATTTTTTTTTATAAAAGTGAGCAAAAAACACTTCCTATTCAGAGCTTTCTATATAAACAATCATACATGCAATATAAAAAAAAGTTTGCAAAAATGTTTCAGTGTCACCCACTGGTGAATGCCACAAGAAATCTTCACGTGAACTGCACTGAACACCAATTGGCTGCCCTTGAGCAAGTTGCTAACCTTAAAATGTCTGTCATATTTTAATTGCATCCAAAAAAGTTAGATAAGCCACTTCTTTTGTCAGCACTTTTTAAAGCTTGACTTGCCAAAAATCTCTCACAGTCCCTAATCAGTTTATAAGGATATAAAACTCAAAGTCACGAAAGCATAACTCTGCAGGGAAAGCTACCTCATTACCATTAGGTCACATATGGAAATTACTTTCCATATGAATAAGACGCTACAGAAGATTAGGAAAAGCACTGTTTTTGTTAAAAAAAATCAATCAATCAAAACAATTCACATGCTGCATAGTGGTCAGCAAATTTAAATATTAACAATAAAACCTGCAATGTGATTGGTCACTTTTGTCTCTGGCTGCACCGGTGTTCCTTAAAAATCCACTTTTACTGCAGTAGGTGGAATCAAAGCAGAACCCCTGGGCATAAGTAAATTTTGGAAAAATTTTGTCTCTGGTTGGTTAAGAGTTCCTATTTATTTATATTAAGGCAAGCTTGTGGGACTTAGAGTTCAATTTAAAGTCCCTCTAAACCATACCACAGTACTGTATATATACTCCAATATTCAGCCTCATATCACTAGAGGCACAACATAAATGCAGTAAAAGTTATGCCAACCACTTGAGTTTAAGATAACAGGATGTCTACTATACATTGCACAATGTGCCTAATCTACCATCTTAAGTATTCTAATGCATATATTGTATGTCTCTCAATTGTCTATAAACATGACCTACCCAAATCTACCCTTAGAAATATAGTATATACATAGTATCCCCGAAGAGCAAGAGGATGCAGAAGATTGTTGGCGTTTAGATGAAACAAAGGGTGTAAACAAGTTTTTACTGAAATAGTTATAACACAATGTACTGTAACCAGAGTCGGGATTTACATTTACTTTATTTTTGCAATTAAAAACAGATCTCCAAAATATGACACAAAAGTTTATGATGATACAGCACTTGAAACACAGTACACTATGTACGCAGGTGAGAAATAGGCATAGTTTGATCTAGCAGAAGTGAAAGGAAGATGCCTATTGAGAAAACATCTGCTTTGTGTCTAGTTTTGTGTTCTCAAGTTGCCTCTACTGAACCAGACCATAGTCTCTCAACCTGAAGAACCGCTTCACTGCTGCCAGTAACTGCCTATGCTGCTTTGTTTTTACGGATGGTTGAAGTGACTGGGGTGCAGGACAAAATGTGCTTTCAAATGGCTGAGCTAAAATTTCCTTGTGTGTAACAGACCAGTCGTGGAGAACATGAGGGATTTCCTGGAAACTTCACACACAAGAACAAGATGCTAACCTGAAGGCTTTAACTTTGACTATCCAAAAAAGTACATTAATGTGTGTGAGAACATTCCAGGTTGTAATCTAGCTCTAACACTAAGCAGCACTGCAGTAGACTATATAAGTAAATCTTTCATTGAATTCAGATTCTAGTGTTTACCAATGATATGAAGTCAAAGAATGTGCAATTAGCTTTTGCAATTAGCTGGTATAATTAAGAGCACAGGTAAGTTATAAAATGGCTGGTGCCAGAAACCCATGGTGTCACTCCCATAGTATATATATATATATAGTACAAAGCACTGCGCATAAGGATTTATCCTGTGCTTTGTACTGTATATTAGTATTGAGCTCGAATATTCGAATTTCGGCGAATATTGGCTATTCGAGAATTCGCAAATCTCACAAATATGGCGGCGGATTTTCGCAATTTTGAATATTCGCATTGGGATGCTTATGGGCATGGATTGCGAATATATATTCCATTCATTTTAAAGGTAATTCCGAGGCCATTACAATTGCAAATCTAGATTCGCGCACAACAGGGGTATATATATATATATATATATATCTCTGGGAGTTAAAGTTACTATGGATCCCCATCTGTGGCGAATGAAAGCGATCCCCTTTAATTTCAGGGCTATCCTTTCCTCATCTTTCCTGAGAAGATGGTTGCAGCTTCCATGAGGTGTCTTAAAGTAAGGTTGAGACTCAGGATTCCTCCCCTCTCTGCCTTCGCTGGATCCATTTGGCTTTTCTGATCACTGGACTATTTCTGCTATCCCCTGATTTCCTGGGTAAGAGAGCCATCAACCGAATCCTCTGAGCAGCTGGTTAGTGTGTATGGGTTGTAGCCCCTCTTTACTTTTATATACTCCTCTAGTAAACAGTTATTGCCCCTTACATTTCGTGCAAGCTGCGTGACAGAGCTGGGGCATAGAAATATTGAAAAGGATCTGGTTGCCCGGGGCAACACTACAGTGACACCCCTGCATTGAGACATTATTAGTTCTCATACTGGCCCTATGGTCAAAAGATATTGTTTCAGATTTGATCAACACAATCACGTATACTTCTGTAGTATGAAAATCATTGTCATACTACAGTCACTGGTTTTAAATAACATGATTCTCCCATATACATATCTGTTGTTAAATGTTAGTGATCAAACTAAATCTAACTCTGTGGTCAATTGATGATTTTATATCATGATCATGATGTTAACCAGAAGGGATGAGGTTAACATTAAGAGCTCTTAATGTTAACCACTTCCCTTCTGGGATCTTTAAAAAGATGGATGGAAAGTAAGCAGTGTGGCACAGAAATGGTAAAAAAACTAAGAAATGTGTGGATATTAAGTTAAGTTACATATAAAATATGATATATATATATATATATATATATATATATATACCGTATATTCCGGCGTATAAGACGACTGGGTGTATAAGACGACCCCCAACTTTTCCCTGTTGAAATATAGAGTTTGGGGTATACTCGCCGTATAAGACTACCCCCTCTTCCAACGCACACCAAATAACAATAAAAAAAACATCAGATTGGCTTTCAATATTGTTATTTTCATTCTTATGACATGGGCAAACTGTCTGCAAGTCACGGGAAATCCACTGACAAATGTGTCAGTGCGTGTAATTTTTTTGGCCAGCTCAGGGAAACGGCAGTGGACCCAGGGCCTTACATATGTATACTCTAACAACCTTAAAAGTCCTATTTTTTTTTTAGTAATTTACATTCTAATTTCACACCCCTAATTGCAACCTCTCATATTAATGTTTACCAGCGGTTATTCAAGTAACATAAATTGTATACATTTCATTCAAAGAATTTTGGCAATCAAAAATTTTACTGATATCATGTTACATGATACAGTGAAGGTGTTTTAATATGTTTGAGCTGCAATACCAGTTTCAGCCACTGGAGCCACAGCCTTTAATGAGCATGTCGGCTTCGTCTTACACATTGAGGAGGAAGAGAGGGAGGGGGATAAGGGGGTGCTTCCGATGTCTGACAGGCAGACTACTCAGACGTTTCTGCACTCGGCGTATAAGACGACCACCGAGAAGATTTTCCTGGGTTCAAAAGTAGTCTTATACGAACGAATATACAGTATATATATATTCATATAACAAATAATATATACATGAATTATCTTCATCTATAGATGCTACAAAGCAGGCAAACAATTTCCACTTCATAGGATTCATAATTTTTGGATCACATTCTTAATAAAGGTGGTAAATAAAGACTTGTCCAATCTGTGCCAAATCATGGATATCTTGGCTCCTACCAGATTTGGATTACACAGCTATGTAGGAAGTGGTTCTTTTTTAAAGTTAATTAGAGTGAGCCTAGCTTTAGCTCTAAGTAAAGCATGTCCTCTACATTTAAGGTGGTACTGGTGACCTTTTTGTTATTTCATGTTATTATTGAGTATAGCTCCAAATGAAGACATAAATTATTACGTTACAAGTCATTAAAGTAAACTTTAAAACCTACCTTAACCATTTTATCACACAACTGTGCTATTGTATGCTAATACTGCATAATGAAAAACAGCAGGCAAGCAAAGCATGAATGGATATTTCCACCTTCAATATCACCTGCCTGGGTGGGGGTGCTGTTTTACAGCTATTTCAGACTCTGAGAAAGGTTAAAATGACTGTTAATTAGAATGTGTCATGATGGAAAAGGCCATTCAAAAAGTTAACAGTTCTGTCTCTCTATTTTCTTGTAATTGAGCTCTAGAGTGTTCAACCGATAGCAGAGCATTAATGTCAATAATTTCCTCCCTCTTGCTGTTTATGTGAAGACGTTTGCTCCTTATCATGTGTCCTATATGTAGGGGATTAAGTATGTAATGTGACACACAGAGGAAAAGTTTAGTCTACTGAAACCTAATAGGCCACAAACCTAAATAAACAGTGAACAGACTTGTTAACCATTTAAAGTAAATTTTCCTCATGCCTGCATCATGTCTTGGCTAGATGACTTGTCTGCATCATGTCTTGGCAAGAGGACATACATTATCAAATAGCCATCATCTAGTCTGCTTTGTGTCTTACAGAAACAGCATCATCATCTAGCTATCATCTAGCCTTCCTCACGTCTAATAGAAAGTGTATTATCATCAAGCCATCATCAAACCCACCTCATGTTTTGGCTAGAGGAAATGGATCATCATCTAAACATCATCTAGCTTACCTTATGTCTTGGCTAGAATACAGGAATCATCATGTAACCATCATCTAACCTGCCTTATGTCTTGGCTAGAGGACCTGGATCATCATCTAGCTTTCCTCATGTCTTGGCTATAGGACATACATAATCATCTAACCATTATCTACCCTGGCTCATGTCTTGGCTAGAGGACATTGGGCATCATCTAGCCATCACCTAGCTTTCCTCATGTCTTGGCTAGAGGTTACACATCATTATCAAACCATCATCTAACCAGCCTCATGTCTAGGCTAGAGGACATAGATCATCATCTAGCCTTCCCCTTAAATCATTGTTGCGTGTCCCTTTATTCACTGAACTTCAATGTTTTTGGATGAAGGTCCAGCACCACACTTTACCTAGAACTGCTTATCTAAGCCTATGAGCATTATAAGAATTATACTTCCCAAATTAATCTTTGAACTATGATGAAAATACATATAAACTAAATATTTTATTTAGCCTTTTCAATGCATATTTTTTATAGATCGGACAATATGAAATCATAAGTAATAAATATTTGGTATAATAACTATAATATAAAAATTCAATCTTTACTGTCTGTTGTTTATTATTGTTGTTTATATAAAATAGTATTAAGATAAAAAAAAATTTGGCATCTAGAGAATTCAGTAACCTATACTGCAGTTTTTTTTAGGCATGTTACTTAGACATAATAGAGTTAATTACTGTCCTAAAATATCCATTTCTTTTCTAACCTTACTTTTGTCTACCTTCACATGTATTGGAGCAGGTGGGATAGGACACACAATATTTTAATCCAATGTCAGAATATCATTGTTATGATTATTATGAATTCATGCTGTTTAATTGATTTCAGACTATTGATCCAGCCATTATGCCCAATTTCCCTTCTACAATCTAAGTACAATCATAGTCAGGAACAACTCAACAGCAGGGACTTTGTTTTTAAATTTTATTTCTAACTGTATGAGTCATGGTGCTTTATATCAACTATTACCAGATGCCTTTCTCATTCCATTGGAGTGACTCCAATATTTAAATCGGTCCTAACTCTCCTAAGCTTTTATGTTTATGAAAGCAGCATATACTTAGAGATATAATAATGTTTCTCAAATCTGGAAAGAGTTTGTGAGGGGTTAGTATCACTGGTAGATTGCTATTCCTGTCTATATTACTCTTTATATTTGTCCATGAGACTATGAGCAAATGGCATGTTATCCACAGAACAGAAATAGAGGAGACATTTTTCAATGGGAACAGTTGTTTTGTGGACAAACAAAGTGGAACCACAGTACACAATAAAGGGAAATCTGACACAAAGCTCCAAACTCCTACAAATATACTTACCTGCTGTGCTGCAGTCTTTGACAGTCAACATATTATCCTCTATAGATGCCGGTCTTCCCACAGTATTATGAACTGCAGTAACATGAATGGCCACTACAGGGTGCTAGATAAATGTGTTCAATGTTGAAAACATAGCTCCATAGGCTTTTTAAGGGCACATGATGATGTGACTTTTACTTCCCAACAGTATCTGTGAGAAGCACACAATGCCCCTGTTTTTTCTGAAGAGAGAGGAGGAGTAATGAGGAAAATTTGGGATTAAATGTAATGATTTTTTATATCAATTTGAGAGATTCTTTTGCAAAATGGATTGTTTTCCAGCAAAGGGCATACATTAGTTATTTAAGGTGAACTTTCAACAGTCTCTACTAAAGATGACCACTTCTCAAAACTGATCATTTGCTTCTCCATGAGTTCTCTTGCAGGAACATTGCTTGGAAAACTTGCCAACTCTCTACAAAATAAAAAATAAAGCTTTTTGTTGCTCATTACAGCTTTTTATTCCTGAAATCAAGGTAATCCCCCCCCCAAAGAACCAGAAAGAGAAGGGAGGGTTGCTATGGCATGTTAACATTATTACAAGCCAAAAGTCCAGTATCATTATTCATATACAGCAAAGTCTCACAAGGCTGTCTTCCAAACATTCATTATAAACAAACAACTATATTATCACCAATTATATCATCATATTGATTGCATTAGCTGCCATACTTAGACTGGTAGGCGTGGTGTGTTTAAAAAAAGGTTGCATGCCAGTTTCATATTAGATTCTCACAATATACACAAATAAATGGCATTTCTTGAAATAGTTCCTCTGTGTAGTCTCAAATAATGAAAAGGTTAAATGTGATCCAGTCCCCAAACGCCCTGTGAACTAAAATAAATTGTACAATGTGACCTATTGGTTTCATTAAATATCATCCAATCTCGTAAAAAAATAAAAAAATATTATACAGCTCTTCCTAACCTTTTATAATCTGTACTTGGCCACTGTTAGCAGAGGGCTTATCTCTTTAGTACTGTATTTAAGACAAAACAGACAGTTGTGAGCCAAGAGACATAACATTACAAATGTCCTCTACACCCTTTAATGTAAACACTGTAAATGTAGAGACAGTGGAGGATTTGTGCCGGCAGCCTATCGCCGTGGATGACCCTTTTTTCTCCAAGTATATCTGTTCTTACTGCACACAGAATTCATAATATCACTAACTGAAGTGTTGGAATACTTGTCAGAATGCATACCATGCCACCCAGTATTCCATTTAACAAAGAATACAAAATGTAACACTAAAACAAGTGCACCATTTATTGTGGGCTGAAACATGAACTCTGTACTCTATGTATGTCATACATGTCATTCTACATGTTTTTATTAATATTTAACTCACACAATGCTTTCATGTAATCATGTTGGTGGATGTGAGAATTCTGTATAGATGGCAATGAGGTCCTGGTAAGTTCTTTGTCTGATGTAGGTCTAGGTATGTCCTGGGAATTAAGAGACAGTAGGCTACTTAAACATAACCACATACTTTGTAAGTTTGTTTCTTTCTCTTGGTCTTTTTTTTCTTTGCTTGATATTAATCTATCTCTTAGTGAATGCTGGACATTTCTTAGTTCATCTATTAAGGATCAACATGGCTCAGAATTGTCCCAGGTTTTAATTAATACCATAGGGGTTAATTACAAAATGCCATCTGGCTTTGAAATGGGGACAACCCATTTATAAACAAGCAGAGGAAGTAGTAGGATAGCAAGGATTTGAAAAGTTTACTTTTCCATTTTGTGTCACATATTAAATATATGTATATATAAATGTTGTACATTTTGCTCCATAAGACACTCTTTTTTACCCCAACAATCAAGGGAAAAGTATCAGTGTGTCTTATAGCAGATCTGTGAACCTTTCCGTTTTGGCTGGGAAAGTCACGTTTTATGTGGCTTTCCCGGGCAAATACAGATTTTTTCTGGATTCTTTAAAACGCAGTAATCTAGGAGGGAGAGGACGTTACTCTCCCTGCTAATGTCCCACCCTGTACATTATCAGCACAAGTGGGGTGTGACATTAGCAGGGAGACTAACTCTCTCCCTGCTAGATCAGCCGAGAAATAAGCCCGGCATCAGAACTGACTTCTGGTACATGGAACACGGAAGAACCTAGATCGGTATACCAGAAGTGACGTCACTGACATCACTTCCTGTATGTCCCCCATTTATTTATTTTTTAACAAGGTGACAGCTATGTCTTATACAGTAAACACATTGGTAAAAAGTAAATTTAAAGTAAAAAAATATTATTGAAGCTTCCATGTGTATGCAGACATCATCAATGAACACCGGTTGCAACAAAAACAAAAGTGCACTGGGTGTTTGCTGTGTGTCCCATCTCTAAGGAGTCTGAAGTTACCCTGAACTTGCTGGGGTGTAAGATTCCTGACAGAAGGACTAAAGCATGTTTTAGCAGGGTTTTAGCTTCCTGTTTCAAAAAAGATATATAATGAAGGTTTTTAATGTTGTTCAAGACTACTCTGGTAATGACACAGTGAAAAATGTATGTGTACTAACACAGTGTGGTCAAAGAAGAGCTAAGCGTATCTGCATTTAAACTCAACACTTATAGAAAATGGAAAGTTTTATCAACACGCATATAAGGAGATATATACAAAAAAAGCCACAAGCAGTATAAAAGTATGGTACCTTGGGTTTGATCCCAATCCTAGAACAAGCACAATATACAATGATCTGTGCAGATAGAACAATTTTCTCACATAAGCATAATTCCATGGTACATTCTACAGATGACTCACAGACAACTCTGGAAAAATAAGAAATGCTGTGTGTGGTATTCAGTAGAGGCCTGGATCACATTTCGGTTACTTAATCCAAATATCAAAACACAAGACGTCTTCACATTCAAGCCCAACGTAACAGCTTAAGGTTTCTCTCTCATTGCCCTTGTCTCTTTAAATTTGGAGTAGCAAGAAAACATGATGTTCAATGCTAGTTCTACCTAATTAATGATGCCACTAATCTCAAGCTACAATAAAGGAACAGAACATATAATGACATTTCAGATTTGTAACATAGTATTTTATTTTATATTTAATAAATGTGTAACTACAGCTGTATTCTTTGTATAAGTCACATCCCAAGACAATGAATACACCACTGAATAAAGATTATCTGCACAACAACAGACAATTTTTGTTGCTACTTACAACTATAGCATAGCTGCCTTCCGTATATACTCAAGTATAAACCAACAATAATATAAGCCAAGTTACCTAATTTTATCTATAAAAACGGGAAAAACTTATTGATTTGAGTATTGATTGGAGTTTTCTAAATAAGAAAAATATAGAGAAAGCACCATTGCCCCAAGGAATGAATCAAACAGGATTAATCTTAGTGCCACACCCCCAATACAGTTAAGAGAACACAGGTTTATTGTTAGTACAGGATGGGTTTTCAAGGCACTTCTTATGATTCAAACATGAAAAATAGGTTCCCATTTATAAAGTATTTTTATTATTATGAATATTATTATTAGGACCAATACATGGAATGGAAATTGAAATGGAAACTTATTTTCATATTTGAATCATAAGTAGTGGAGTTTTCTATTTGAAATGGAAAGTCCAGGTTTGCTTACATTTCACTAGTCAATGACAGAAACACATAAAGCATTCACAAAGGTGAACACCCAGACAGATAAGTGGGACCCTGACTCAAGTATAAGCAGCGGGGGCTTTTTTAGCCCATTTTTGGGGCTGAAAAACTTGGCTTATTTTTTAATATATATATGGTATTCCTATTTGTGATGTCATACCAAAATATTTTTGAAAACGTAATGACTCAAATATAAGCCTAGGGTGGCAAATACAGCAGCGAAGGCACAGCAACACATAACAAATGTGCTTTTTTAAAATAAAATTTAATTATTACAGATACAGATTGTTGTGAAATCTAGACTATTTGAATTAAGGAGTTAATTGCAAAGCCCCTAGACATGGTATCTTTACAAACATTGCTGGAAATGTAGAAAAGAGTTGTGAAAATACAAAAAAAATTAACTCACAAAGTCACAAAACTTTTACAAAACAAAAAATTTACGACTTCATCTTTTGACTCAAGTATAACCTTATGCTCTAGTCTACTTTATACTGTATATTTATTTGTATCTTGTATCTATCAGCCTGAAGGTCATCTTGAATAAACAGAACTCTTCCAAAAGTTCTCATCTGCAAAAGTGGTTTACAAGGAATAGAAGTGAGGTAAAAATTTGCAAAATCTTAATAAACTTTATTGGAAAAAAGAAAGAAGTGAGGTAAAAATATCCACTGAGTGATAAGTAATTTTCATACTGCAGCAACATCATTAACAAGATCTAAATGTTGTCCTCATTTTGTAATGAACGTATTATGCTTCTAATAACAATATGACATTTACACACACATCAATTAATACTGCTAGAGTAAGTGTTAAGTATCCAGATGCTTTCACCTTATTGAGACTGGAGGATCCTCTGTCAGCCATGAAGCTGAAGTAACCCGGTCAGTGTAACTGAAGACAAAGTGCTTTCAACATGAGGTCAGAGACAGACAAGGCAAGGGCAGAAGTTCACAGACAATACAAGTGCCTCTTGTACGAAGACAGAGGGATTGAATACACCTATCAAATGCTGCCTAAGAGTAAGAAGGATCCTACACCTAATGGCTGACTGCCCTAAGAGACTCTCGAAAATAAATTTGCAAGAGAAATTGCTTAGCTCATTTTCATATTTTATGTATACATTAGTATATAGAGAGTTTGGAATTGAAGTGATACCCTTTATTGCTGCTAGCACCCCCCCCCCCCCCCCCCCCCCCC
>CM070034.1:86462741-86479993 GCA_036250615.1 Ptychadena robeensis | reverse complement strand
TGGATGGCAGCATCTCGTCCAGTGCTATACTAGCAGTAGCAGCGCTGGACGAGATGCTGCAGTCCTGACCGCTAGGGCAGTTAAACAAGCTGGATAACAATGATAGTAGTAAAATTATAATTATAGTCATCTTAATATCCACTGCGCAGGAGGTACGTAACACTAAACACTTTTCTGTTTATAGCCTGAAAACCCCCTCTGAAAGTTGTTTACTGAGAGCAAGATTTGCAGAGCCTGGGTAATGCTGCCATCCTATTAATTGCATACAAAAAGGTCTAAATTGCCTCAGCTTTCCTTTGATTTAAATAAATTGATCAAAGGCTTTGTAATTAAATTTCTTTGAAAAAGCTTCTTGCAGCAGACAAAAGGAATGTTAGTTATGGAGAGAGGCGCGTTCGCTGTATTGTTGCACTGCTGCAATATTTTCATATTGTTTGGCGCATAAAAGAAAATGATGTTAAAAGTAAATAAACAGGAAATTGTTCATTATATTGGCCTTTAGTCCCAACCTTGTCATGTATAAAATGATTTAAACATATTTATTTCCAATTTTGTATGGTAACCATTCAGCACACTGTATCTATATTTATACATATTACAAAGTAAACCTTCACTTGGTGGCTGGTTCATTTTAAAAAATGGGGTTTCATGTAAGTATAAGTGTCCTGAATCATACTTTAGAATCTCTAGAATATGTGGAGAATCCACTTATGCACTTATTGAATTGCGTTAAACACTGAAGAATCTATTTTATCTCCATGACACTGGCATGTGGGTTTGAAATGGTAACACTGAAAATAGTTATCCATATATATCCAATAAAGTTGTTCTATAGAGCCTATTCCCAATTGACTCATGAATTTTTCAGGTTGAAAATACATCACAAGTAGAAACACTAGAATTCACAATGTTGCTGTTTCTATGTTGAGGTTAGGTATCCTAAAAAATGGCAAATTATATGGGGCTATCCACACCTAGGTATGTGCACTACCATTCCTATTGCAATGTCCATTTAGAATGTGGATGAGCCCCTTCCACACCTCTCCTACAATTTCCCTTTGATGGGTTGTTGGATCTGCCCTGGATGGTTGGCAGTGTTAGTGGTGTTCGGGTGCATTGCCGCCCATTGACAGCAATGGTGCTATGACAGCCCATGACAGTCTCCAAAGCCCATCAGAGCTCCCAATCCGTCGATCCGAGCCTGCTTCAGGTTAATGTTGATGTATATAAATTGATCAAAGGCTTTGTAATGAAATTTCTTTGAAAATAGCTTCTTGCAGCAGACAAAAAAAATGTTAGTTATGGAGAGAGGTGCGTTCGCTGTATTGTTGCACTTTTGCAATATTTTCAGATTTTCATCACAGCTCCCGATCCCTCGGTCCGAGCCTGCGTCAGGTTAATGTCCACGTAGCCCATCTGCATGCATCAGGCTTGTGCGGACATCAGCGGATGGCCGCGCATAGTGCAGCCGTAGCCTTAAGGCAGGATTTACACCACTTGAACTGTGTATAATGTGTGTTGTCACATGATAAAGACTCTGACTTACATGAGCCTCACTTTTTTATTAGCAGGAGACAAAATATCTGTCTCATTGTATGGTGCATTGTGTTATGCTTGCTATAAATGCAGAATATTTTATTTAATTTAATTTTTGCTCATACTAAAGCAGTGTGTTGATGTGAACAGGCCTAATAGGCATCAAGCAACACAGTCCAACACATGTTATGATGACTGGTTCTAAGTAATACAACCTGTTTTATTAATCAAGACTTATATTTACCATTATTTAAGGCAGTGGTGGGCAACTGAGTTGATATGGAGGGCCACAAATGCGGCCCTCAGCATCACTAAAGGGCCGCACTTAACATTTTCAATCTATACTGACCTGTATAAGCATTTTTTTATGAAAGCATGAAATGAGAGCAGGCATTGCTAGAAGACAATTTCTAAATAACAAAATTTCTTATAAATGATACTTCAAGCATCAGAGAACACTTGTATGATAATGCACATTTTGTGCAATATATATCATCAAATGTTATGTGCCCCTATTCTGTTCCTCTTCCCCTATTCCCACTGTAAGAAGGAGAAGATGCATCAGCGGGGGATCGGTAGACAGGTTAGTTCCTATGCCCTATGCATTAACAGTTAGGATTTGGGAGTGGGGGTCGCTATAGAATGCCCAGGGGCCGCAGGTTGGGCACCTGGGATTAAGGGCAACTTGTGATCGGCTGACTAGTGCAAATTTAAAGAATCATAGTTCTCTGCACAAACCAAGGCCTAATTACTGTCCCAGCATGTGTTTTTATTAAGAGTTAGTATTATATGTGTCATCTCCAATACAGTCTCAATTTCATTCATATCCTCTCCAGTTCACAGGAGCAGCAATCTCCCTGGAAAACTATATTTCTACTTGACCGAGTTCCTTCAATCTGCTAGACCAACAATTAATGTACTTTTACAAACGTCAGTGCTCTTGAAAGCTGGCATACTTGGGCATTATCCCATCCCTGGATCCCATAAGGTGAGTAAAAATCTAATATGCAGTCACCATTGAAATATAATATCCTCTTCACTTTTCTGGCAACCCTGAAATTTATAACCTGGCATCAAAGGGAAGCCTGTGCTGGAGATATATGGGATCAGCTGACAGTGATTCAGGCTCACGCTGTGGGAGCCATTTATTTACAGGTCCCATTCACCAGCCTTCTGTCCCTAACTTATCACATCCTCAGAAGAGGCATCCACGACTCCTAAGCTCATATATCAGAACATCTATAAAGCTCATTTATCTCTGTGCTGTGAGAGGTATCACAAACATTGCACAATCAATTTCACATCCAAAGCCCAGAGGTTCTCATAGAAAACGGATTTTCGCTAAAAGTTTCCTGCTTTCTTTTGCCACTATTCCAGAAACATCATTAAAATCTCCATTTACACAATATATATTATTCTTAACGTCATACAGCCAGTTGTGCTATAGAAATCCTTTCATCCTGCTGTGATAATTGCCACTTGTTAAACGCATGTCAGTGCAATGTTTTAACATATAACTCCTTTTTTCACAATTGGATTCCAATCGCCTGTGTGTTGCGGGATCAAAAAAGATACATCTGTGAATAGAGTTAAGTGCAGGTAAACTATAATAGCATTACAAGTGCTTATTACTGCTGCTGCTCCAGGGCACATTCAAGAATAATAATAATAACAACACACAACCTGCAATTGTTGAAGTGTATTCTGTTTGTATTACCTACTGATTTATGAATAATGCTTTCTTCTAAAAGTGTCATATGGGTTTAACTTCGACAGTACAGTGACATATCCAGCATGTGCCAGTCCCCTTACTCTATAGAATCAATCTTGTAAATTACAGTATATGATTTTAATGATTGTAGTGGAACATGTAGGCTACAGCTAATGATTCACATGGCATCTTAATTTAGATCATATGATTGGTATACTTTGTGCGCTGTACCTATTCATTTAACCTTGACAGTGTTCTCTAGAACCAGGAAAAGACAGGCCTGGAGTAATGCAATAAAATGGAGTATGCGTAAGGCCTACATGTCTGGGAAGTAAGAGGACTATAGCTAGGTGGGGTCAAGTACAGGATAAGGGTATATGTGGTCTAAGTGATAGGTGGAGACTTAGCAGATTGGTGGATGGCAAGAAGCTGGAAGGGGTCGCAGTTTCACGCTGGGGGGCTGGAACTGGTTCTGTATCAGTTGTGAGGTGAGGTGACAACTCCCGCCCACCCTCCCCTTTTTTTGGTGACCAAGTCTGGTAAGCAGTCTCAGCGGGCCTGCAGGCAGCCTTAGTTGTCCTCGGTGGCAGGCACTGGTGACCTGTTTTGGATGTGATTGGTGGATCGTGACGGAACCTTAAAGGCTCGGAACCAAGATGTTGAAGCAAAGCTGATATTTTATTATAATTGTTATTGTTATGGTTAAATAAAAGGCGCTTTGACCATTTAAAATCCACCTTCAGTGTACAGTGCATTATTATTTTAAAGTTTATGTAAGATATTAAGGGGGGGGGGGCTATGGTTATAGTGGGTAATGTGCAAAGGTCCATATGACTTATCCAAGTCATGAGATTCCAAAGGAAATGCATGCCCATATTAACCCTCTGCCCTGATATACAGCCCGCAATATTTCAAAAACATTTATCAGCATTTCAGGCGGTAGCGAAGATACAAATGTCTTGGTTTTTAGCATGATGACACTACTGGTGAAATCTAGAACAACACACTGGCCATGTCATTAAGCTACAACCTGTGTCTTCACAACAATACAAAGCAACTAGGAATTGTCTTACAACATTTAAAAAAAAATCTTCATTCAGAACTAATATTACAGCTGACAATGGTTGTTGCCAAGTATAATTACGTACTCATTTTGTATATCTTTTAAAGCCTGGATTGGTATTTGTGTCATCACATCTACCAGTTCTGCCAAACTGCCACAGCCTTTTCAAAGCCAAATTATAGTGTCATGTTCTCCCAATAGATGCTGCATAGGCACATAACTAAGTGATTCAGCTGCATGTAAATGACACCTTTGTTTTTGCCAAGTGGGCCAGAACTAAACTAATATAGGTTGAATGTCACAAAGCCTCAACTAGAGTCTGGAAGAGATATGAAGAAACCGGCAACATAAAGCAGTTACGTCTCTCTTGTAAAAAAAAAAATATACAAACAAAATAAAAAAATATATATCATAGGTGATGTTTTTAGTATTGGCCATACCCTGGTATGCATTGGAAAGTATTATGTAATAGGTACCAAAGTAAGATCAGATACAGAAAATAAAAGTGATCCCTGTTTTTCATAAATCTCAATCTTCATGTAAACACGCTTGTATTACCATAATTATCATCTTTAATACATTTCACTACCTGCCCCCAGGATAATGCTCTTCAATATCCTTAGCACTCTAATCCAATTCTGATGTGTGATTGTAAAATGTCTGGCTTGATCTAATTCATTTAGAAAGTGAGGAACACTAAGCAGTTCCTGACATAGAAGACATTAAAGATACTTGTTACATGGATTTCACACGTCTAAGTACACTCTAAGACACATTTGTAGTGAAAGTATAGTTTTCATAACACAACATAATAGTGTGATCATAATATTGCATATATAGCAAATTATAAAAGACCTTTACTGTACTAGGGATCAGAGTGTTGTATGTTCTCAGCCCATAGTAGCCATAGTACCAAATAGTCCCTTGTGGTTAATTTGTCCACTGTAATTAGCTAAGGGCAGTAAACAAAGACCTCAGAATCTTTCCTTTTGAGATTAAAAGTGTATGTACAACACAACATCGATATCAATGATATGTGAAAACCATGCTTAGGGCACTGCATGAAATGTTCTCATTGTATCTACACCTGGCACGTATTTGGGCAGATCAGGCAATTTAATAACAAGCACTTTAATAACATTTTGTATAAGTATCCATTTAAAACCTAATTAAGTCTGCCAACAGACACTGAAAAAAAAAATTTTTTTAATCAGGCACATGTCTTGTGGGTTCGAGCCTTTCACTGAGAGAAAAACAAGACTGATTACCTAGTAGAATCTTTCCTGGTTCTAAACTTTGCCCAGAATCTTTCCTGGTTCTAAACTTTGCCCAGTGACCACCATCCAGAGTTGGGGATTGGCCTTTATTGCAGCCTATCAATGTTTTACAGTCTCGCCTGACTATGATTGATTTGTCAAAATTCTCTAGTGCCTAAAGACACCCTTTACAATATAAAGAGACAAGATGTTAACCAGCTTACCACATTTCACCTGCATCAGGACCATTACCTGAACCTTACAAATTGTTACAAAGAAATCCAAAGCAGATATGTAGTAAGATAGCATATACTGTATAAGCATGCTGGAAAATCCCTAGTTAGCATATAATTTCATTGATATATAAAACATTTAACATAATTAAATAAATGATCCCAATTAGTAATATCCTATTAGCTGAGCAATCTGTGAAGTGTACATAAAATTCAGCAGCAAGGATCTGATTAATAAAACACCAGTCTCTGGGAGTCTCATCTGACTGGTTAAGTATCGCTCCATAGCTGTAATCAGTATGATTCAAAACCTGCTAATAGTGAAATGTTGTGGAAGACGCGGTTGCCTTTGATTTTATTCGATGAACAATCAAACTTATTTAACAAGATCCTATACTCTATATATATAAACTCTTTATCCTATATTATATATATGTGCAAATGTGTGCTTGCCATTTTTCCATATGTTGTATGTACTTAATAAATAAAGAGATACATGGGTCTCATTCACACAAACAACATGCAACTGTGTTAGTAAATAAGTATAATGTTTAGAAGCTAAACAGAGTCAACTTAAAGCAGATGATGTCACAGAGAGCGTTTTTGCTTCCAAATTGCATGGAAGGCTATTGGTGTATAAAAGTGATGAGCGGCATAGGCAATATTCAAATTCACGATATTTTGCAAATAGTTCTACAAATATTTGATTCGATATTCGCGAATATTCGCAATTTGAGTGTATGGCCATGCATTGCTAAAAAATGTATTTGCAATGCATGGCCATAAGCTTCCCAATGCACAATATCTCAAATATTTGAAATTGCGAATATCCCCCGCCATATTTGCAAACATTGCCAATTCTCAAATAGCCGATATTGGTTGCATATATTCGCTATTCAAATATTCAGGCTCAACACTAGTGTATAAAAGAAGTCTTAGTTATGCTAAAATGACTGGAAGACAAAAAGCTAATGGAATGAATGTATAATGAAAATGTCTACACTGTGAATGATACACTATCTCTGTTACGGTGATTAATAATGCTATAACTTTAAATGGGAATTTGTGATAACCATTTTGTTGCACAGCATGCGGTCATATAGTCTACACAGTGTTCACATCGTCAATGAGCTCATTAAGATGTTTCTCCATATCAAATTGTACTAAATGTTTCTGAATCCCCCTTAAGGCATTTGGGTCACACGGGTCACACAGGCATAAAATCTTCTCTTTTAAAAGATTTTTCCATTAAAATTGAGCGCAATATTCAAAGAGAAATATTTAGCCAGTGGCATTGGATTATCACAGTGGTTTAGTCAAAGGCTTCCTGCTAAATCACGACACGCTAGTTCAGACGACACTGCAGCCATCTATCCTTACATCCTCCATGACATCACTGATCTGTCTCCCTTTCTGACAAAGACATGTTTTGTATATTTCTTGGGTGGTTAGGTGCTGCTCTACAACTCATGATGGTTTCCTGGCTCACCAGCAGCTGGGAAAAAGGGAACATTGACAACTGCCACTGACAGTTTACCCTGTTTTATTACAATTTATTAGGTATCTAACATAGACAGCCTAACAACAAATCCTATCTGATAATTAAAGCATGTTGGCATGGTCCATAGATTCATTTGTTGTTTACCCAACAGTAGAACTAGACATAAAAATATCCTCTGGTTTGTCTAATCTAAAGCTAGGCATACACGTCTCAATGTAGTAACAGATTCAAGCAATATCGGGTGTCGTGTGCATTCACGGTTCCTGATGTTACTCGAAGCTATTACAAGATTTGAGCCATTCCAACATGTTGGGAAACCTTGGTCGAAATCCATTACTTTAGATGGGGACCACCACCCAAGTAGGGGACATTGTGGTCACCCATGATCACCGTGTCTTACAAGTGCCTAATTATCTGCTTGGAAATCCATGTTACCTTATGAATACTTCTTAACAAAAGTCTGATTAGGCGGGTGATATATGTATCAAGCTGTCTGTACTTAGCTGATACTTTAAGGGGAACAGCATAACTTTTGATGTATTTGACCATATTCACAAATGGCATGTTGTTATGTGGAAGAACTGTAGTATGACTGCATATGTTAATTTGCCATCCATGTCGGCTAATGAAAGGGTGGGAGAATGAATCCTGTTTATGGGATAAGTGTCATAATTTTATTGGGACTACAAACACCCCCTCCTGTATTTATGTACATTAAACAGGGAAGAGGACTGAAAGTTTCAGTCTCAGTAGCACTGAGAAATCTGATAACATTGTTTGAGATTTCTGTTCAGTACACAATGTATTTCTGCATAGGTTACAGATATTTTTCTGTGCTTGCAGTAAATGCATTAAGCGTGAAAAAAGAACTAGCAGTAATGTTGTAACAGAGGCAACTGTTTTCAAAAGGACCATATTACAATAGCATTGTAGTATTGTGTACCCACAACACCTGCGATAATGCATTATCACAATCCACTACTAGTGTATAGGACAGGGGTGGGCAAACATTTTGACTCATAGGCCACATTGGCTTCTTACATTTGATAAAGGGGCCAGACCAAGAGCCTGTAATGCCAATTCCATACATCGCCGGCATCCCTTATGATGGGCATGTGACAGGGAAGTTACTATCTTTCATAATTTCCTGTGCTTAAAAAAAATTTTCATTCATTGCAAAAAACAGAGATAATTCCTAGCGACTGTCTATTGTCACCATGAGGATACGCCCAGTGTCATGTTCACCCAACTGCATCATCCCAAAGGCAATGTTTGGACACCTCTAAGCATTATGTGCACTCATTGCAGAGAACAAGCAAAGGGGAGCATCTTTTCAACAAGGTGACAGGGGGCCGGAAAATAAGCTAAACTCAATAGGAGAGCTTACATGGTGGCTCCAAGATCCGCCCCCTGGGCCTTAGTTTGCCCACCCCTTGTATAGGAGATGCTTGCATTACAGTAAAAAATGCATGCTGCAGGGAATGATGTCAACGCACTGCGTTGCCCATTAATGCTTTACTCAACGCACACAAATCTGAATGGTACAGGCTTTCTGTTGAAACATGTTGTACCATGCGTTGTCGCTAGAGCGCTGCTTTCAGGAATGGCAACGTAACTAGTGTGAAAGGGCCCTAATACTGTATGCTGCTTCATCTACTGTGTACAGTCTGAAATATTTTCTTTCTAGATTTATTGCCCCTTAGGAGCCCTGTTACAAATAAAACCCAAATATAGGGAGAACATTGCAGCTATGCCATATGTCAAGGAAAAGACAAGAAACTCACAAGGTCATAAGCTTACATGGCAACCATAGTTAGTTATAGAAATATAAAGGTGGAATGTCTGTTTAAGGAAGATTTATAAAGAGAATTGTCTTGGAAATTGTCATATGAAAGGAACGACACCATTTTAGAAAAGTACAATTTATCTGCTGTACCTGTCCCCGCATATTCTGTAATTTAAGTCGTGTCTATAACTCAGTTCTGTTTTTCCTGCTTTATCTTTCCCGATGTGCCCAGAAAATTGAAGAAAAAGACAAAAAAACATGATAGTCTTCACAGTAAATGGATTGGCACAAAGCATGCTTCAATGTGGAATTATATATGTTTTTATACATTATATATGTATTGTTTCTTTAGAAAGGGATAAATCCAGGACTTATCAGCGTATATAAGAAAATATTGCCTTGTACAATACGCCTTTCGGCACTGCTACATTCTATCAGTAGCACTCCATATTTCTGTTTGCTTGCCCTGCATGTGGTATATATCAAACCCTTTTCTCCTGGAGCACCGCCAGCGTTCCTTATGACTTGGCAGGCTGCCAGCAAATTCAGAGTTGATAAAAAGTACTAGTTGAAGCCTATCATCAAACAGCAAGAGGCTCTGTACAACCAATCCAGACCCCACTATCTGTGGAGGGTAATACCGCTATGAAATGGAAATACAGCAATCACATTACAACAAGCCAGGTAACATCTCAGCACCTTGCTGGTGTCACAGAGAAGTAGAATTGGATGAAAAACCTGCAACAACAAGCATCTTTATACCGTGTAGTTCTAATGTCAGAAAATGACTGTGTAATCTGCTGTGGACTTGTAATGGGATAAAAGTGCCTATATCTGACTTCTAAAATGTAAACATATAAACTGCATGTTTAAAATGCTCTAGCACCGCATCCCACCTTTACAATATTCATATATAAGTACGTATCAAAAAATGAACAAACGAGCTACAAAGATAGTAAGGTTTAAGATGATTTACCATCCTTTTTATATCAATATGGTTACGGTTTACTGTATGCATTTAACCCCCATGGTGTTCCTGATGGCCCCATCTTTTCCAGCGCTGTCCTGTCAGTACCCCGGCAGCGCAAACTCACCGATCTGTGCTGATCCGATGACTCAGATCTTCTGTACTGGCTTCTCCATAGAAGCAGATCCCCCCTTCAAGAGTAACGTGATGACGTCACATCAGGGCAGCGGCGGGAGATTCAAAAGTAAATTGCATGCAAACAGTTTTCTATGTAGAAAACAGTTTTCTGTGTGATTCCCCAGATGTGCCCCTTTGAAGTTAACCCTTTCTCCCCTGGTGTGATTTCACTAGGTCCATGACACCAGGGGAGAGAGGGAGAGGGAATTGTACTGGATACAGTGATAAACCCCATTTCCAGTTGAATTAAATTATAAATATATACTGTTTTGAGATCTATCATACAAAAGAAGTATTTTAGAGATTTTATCATTCATATGTTACCTTTAATTAATTTATATTTTTTTATGTAATTTTTTACATAATTGTGTGTTTCAAACATTATTATATTCAGGATTTTTACTAGACCCTTGTATGCACAAAAGTCTATGGTGCGCTTTTGATACAAAAATCTGGACCTCACAAGAGCGCTAGGGAGGTTAATTTCTTGGGACTGAACCTTCCTTCAACTTATTTTACAGATCATGTGTACAACAATATTCTCTTCATAAAAGGTTTGGTCCTCTTGTCGGCTGATATTCAACATGATTCGGGAATACAATCCACTTGTATCTTAAGTGGAAATAGCTTGCAAGTTCATTACTAAATCTAATTGGAAATCTTTCTAAAACTCTGGCAATTGGGTGCCAAAGATTCCAAGCCTAGGGGGTCACATGCAAGACTGTGTAAAAAGGTTCTTTGATAAACGAGCAGCAGACTGATAAGGACTAATTATACATATGGCTGTCTGTTATTGTTTGATAAATCTACCTGCATGCCCCATAATGTATTGCAAATGTTTACTCCAAATCATATGCATTATCAGAGTTATTATGACCAAAATCCATTAATAATGCTAAAAACAAACTTCAAACATAAAGATTTCTCTATTTTTTTAAACATTCCCCTTTAGAA
This sequence comes from Ptychadena robeensis, assembly GCA_036250615.1. Classification (NCBI taxonomy): domain Eukaryota; kingdom Metazoa; phylum Chordata; class Amphibia; order Anura; family Ptychadenidae; genus Ptychadena; species Ptychadena robeensis. Next base: position 86,468,809 of record CM070034.1, on the reverse strand, counting down.
CTATTGTAGAGACTGCACTTTGGACTGAATGCACATATTGAGGTCCCTGAAGAAATAGCTTTCACCACAAACAAAGACCCATATTTCTCCATGGGTATCCCTTCATATTCAGTTTCTTAAATAAATAAGCCTAAAGCAAACTATGAAACCATCTACATAAAACTCCAGTGGATCAGTATTCCTTGACAGACTACAGAGGAAAGTTTAAAAAACGGAATATCACTTTCCCTGCTGTATTCATATGGCGCGAAGCACAAGCCTAGAAGGCACAAATGAGCCCATGAGAAAAGTAGAAATATAAATTAAATTGAAGACTATTCTCATACTTTTTAGGCTATACCAAAAACATTTTAACCAAAATTCATGCATTTAACCAGCCATAGTAAAACTAACAAATGATTTAAGTATCTAGACAGTGACAGATGAACCATCGTTGGGCATCAATCCTACCTAGGTCCTTTAGGCTGTATTTCCGAGTCCGATACCATGTTTTTTAAAATCTTACCATAAACACAACCATTGACTACAATGCATGTGCTTATGTTATGTAAAAAAAAAAGTGCCAAAACATATGATATCAGACACTGTGAAAGTAGAGCCTAAAGGCCCCCATACACCTAGCGAGTCGTGGGCGATTATTCAGCTGACCGATGTGCGTGCGCAGTCGCGGGCATCGGTCGGTTGCAAAATCTGCTGCAGGTCGCGGTGACCCACATGGGGTAACAGATTCCCTTTGGCCCAAAGCTCGGTCGGCCAGAGAACGGACATGTTTGTAAATCTCTGGCTGATCCAATTACTTTGGATGGGGACGTCATCAGGTTGCACTCACTCGTCTATCGGCCCGGCTTGTCAGGTGTATGGGTGCCTTAAGGCTGTAGAGGATTTGGGATTCACCCGTCCTATTGTTTGCTGTTGAAGGAGAATTCTAAGAATTGTCTGGGTGGCCGATAGGCTCAAATAACCTTTGAATATTCTAGGGCTCATTTTATATTTAAAAGTAAAAGATGGTTTATATAGTATAATGTTCTCTTTTGATATGTGATTACAAAAATGATGCTGATGTACGTCTGCAAGCTCTTGGTCAAGGTTGTTCAGCCACCTTGCTCTCGTCCACATGGAAGTCTCCATCCTCCCTTCCACCAAAGCATACACACTGGAATGAACAGAGAGCAGCCAAGATTGTGACTGGATAAGCATGTGAAAGAAATCTGGGCTGCTCTCTCTTGAGGAGGCATCATATAAGGGTTGAAAGCAGTTAGGTCTTTGGTCGAGCTCCTTGCTCTCAACGGCAACAGAAAAGGTTGCCGACCGCTGCTCTAGATATACTTTAGTTCTCAATACTCAAAAAAAAATCAATACAATCTGTATATCTGTATGTGTAGTTCGGCAAGAAAGCCATAAGAAACTTTGAACGCAAACAGGACTGTTTGTCTTTCTATTTCTTATTTACATCCATGCATTGTTGATATCTAATGGTTAATTTGGAGCGGTGTAACACCATACAGGGCGTTTTATTGCCCACCACAACATCAATATAATGACATGGGGTCAAAAAGCACTGCTTTCAAAATAGATTTTAAACTTATTTTTGAGTTTAATGTCCCTGAATGGTATTTAGCTGGTGCGTTAACAGAAAGTAGAAAAAGGACTGGACAGCATCAAGATTGCCCATGTGACATGGTCCTTAAGCACTTTAGACTTAAGAAACAATATTGGATTTTTGCCTTTAGTAATTGAAGTTGTTTGTGTCCCTTCTGTTACCTTTTTAAATTTCAGGTATATTTTAGGATGGGATCTACAATAGAAAAGCACACAAAGTATATTATTGTATCATCTAACCATCCCCAGATGGCAAAGCTTAACATAGACTAATAAAAGTCTATTAACCATCCACATGAAGCCAAAAACTGATTTTATTTTCTGCAGCTTTGTAAGGAGATACCTTAATATCTTCTTGTACTTACAACTCCTTTTAAGGATGTACATGAAATGTCTATATCAGCAACCAAATCAATAGAAGACGGGATAACCTGTTTTTTTTTTATTAAGGTTATATGATTTTAATGAAAAAAGATGCAAAAAAACCAAATTTATAGTTCAAGCTCTGTAATTATATAAGCTGGATGAACCAGTATATTGATGTCTGCAAAAGGGCACAGTCTACCTGAAATGCAAAGTGATATGTATATATTATCATCAAACATAAAACATAGAAGGTGGCTATCTGCTATTCGAGAATTCGCAAATTTCGCGAATATGGCGGCAGATATTCACAATTTCGAATATTCAGATTGGGATGCTTATGGGCATGGATAGCAAATATATATTCGCAATGCGAAAATAAATAGCACTCATTTTAAAGGTAATTAGGAGGCGATTATAATTGCGATTCTAGATTCGCATTCGCGCGCAAAAGCAATTGCAAAATTCGCGAATATAGAATCGAATATTAGTAGAATTATTCGCGAAATATCGCGAATTTGAATATTGCCTATGCCGCTCATCACTACCAATCAATATGTACAGACAGGTCCATAAATATTGGGACACAATTCTAACAATTTTGGCTCTATAAAACCACCACAATGGATTTGGAATTAAACAAACACAATGAAGTGAAAATGCCCCAAGAACAAGCAGGAACTAATGACAGTTGCAGTAGAGGCCTGGCAGAGCATTACCAGGGATGAACCCCAACGTCTGGTAATATCTATGCATTTCAGACTTCAGGTTGTAATTAATTGCAAAGGATTTCCAACGAAGTAAAAGTATTTGGTCCCCTAACATGTGGGAGGCACAAATGCAAACTGTTGTAATCCCTACACCGTTCACCTGATTTTGATGTAAATACCCCCAAATTAAAGCAGTTAAAGCACATTGTGTTTGTTTCATTCCAAATTAATTGTGGTGTATGGAGTCAAAAATTTAAGAATTGTGTTGATGTCCCAATATTTATAGACCTGACTGTATTTTATCAGGGAGGCCACTGCACTACATTGCTGTTGGTAGATCTAATGGAAATTGTATGGAGTGATCTAATGGTGTAGGGGGGGCTTTAGGCTGGCCATGCATGGGTCGATTTTTGAAGACTCGAGCACAATCGATTGCTGTGCACTTTCAAAGAAAGCTTGGCCGAGCAGGGAACCAACAAATTGGTAGACCCTGTTCGATTACTTTGGATGCACATGAATTCTCTGATCAATCAGCAAAGCTCGGGTGCAGCATGGTGACGTCATTACGCTGCGCTCAAGGGTTCATTGAACGGATATCAACCTGTGTATGGCCACCTTCAGAGTCTCCACAGACACTATGCCTTTTTCCTAGAGGATAGTGATAAAAGATGCAACTAGTGAAATGGACTGCATTAGTCGACCCTCACAGTCACATTGATTAGCTTATATCTCAGAAAGCCTATTTTATTCTATGGGTTATGCTGTTGTGTCTAATAACTAAAACTATCATTGCAGTCAAGTCCTATAATGGGCAGAGGTTAATTGTCACTGATGTCTGGCCTGAGGAGTGTATACCATAAACACCATTTACTATAATGCCAAATGTCTAAAAGCCAGCTGAAACCATATTTATTCTTCTATTCTTTTCCATAGTGCTGAAGGAAGCACTGCCTGGGTTTATCTATAAATCCTACATTGTAAAAGTCAATAGCACCTTTAAAGTTTAGAAGACAAAAACAGCAATCTGTGAATTGGATTATAGTCCGTGTAACTGATTGCATTTATAGAAGTAAAAGGATGAACCTGAGTCTGCGGATAGTCTTGGGGCATTGTTGCTTTACGCTGATAAACACATCAGCTTTTTATAAATGATTTTTTTTCCTATTGCATTAAGTTTTAGTCTTTTTTTACGTATGTTTACAATCTTCTTAAAAAAAAATACATAAGCACAATGCCTTCATGATTTTTATCAATATTATTGAATTTGATTGGCAAGAACATAAAACACACATCTGTATTAAAGTCTGCGTATAGTAGATAATGGGGTACCTACCGTATTTTTTTTAAAAAATATTTGAAAAACAACAATAAAAATCATAAAGTGATTTATCTATGTATTTTAGAAAAATTGTGTATTTATTTTTTCTATCTACAGACATAAAATGGCTGTTGTGTTAGACCACATCTATGGTTCCCAGCAGATGCCTAAAATCACTTTAAGGGAAACACTAACTCACATATTCTCAACATTGTGTAGTACAGAAGCTACTATTTTTTTATTTCATGACAAAGATCATAGTTGACTACTGTTACCCTATCCAACCAATATCTATGGCTAAAGCATATACAAATATGGCTAAAGTAAATAAAAAAATATTAAATAAAGTTACTGCTGTACTATAAAGTACTACAGGTGACCAAGTTAGAACTATTACTCCATCCCCTGCAGGCAAATGTGGTAGAAATTATTTTTGAATGTTTTTCTTTATTATATTACTGATATATGTGATGTATGTTTTGTGCATTTTTATATATGCCTATCATTGTGTATTACATAACTAGTTCACCAATAATGATGTGCTAACAGAAACAACCCATTAATCTCTCCACTGGTATGCAAGAACATCCGTCCTGCATTCACTCACTAATATACACAAAAATTCCATGAAGATATGCAACTTATTTAATCAGGAGATGATTGAAAATGAATATAATCTCAAAACCTAAAATATATAATTTTATGTATTAAACATCAGTTCATGAAATATAAATATATTTATTGATATTTCTTGAACTGATTTTTAATACATAAAATTATATATTTTAGGTTTTGAGATTATATTCATTTTATATATATATATATATATATATATATATATATATATATATTGTAGGAAAAGCACTGTATATATATATATATATTGTAGGAAAAGCACTGTATATATATATATATATATATATATATATATATATATATATATATATATATATATATAAAGCCTGCACCTACACATGTAATTAACAGAGCAGACTGCAATGCAGCTGCTGGTGGAGCCATTAAAATGCAGTAAATGAACCCACCAGTTCTAAAGCCCTTCCATCCAGGACAAGCTGGCAGGAAAAGGAAAGATTTGGAGCAGAAAAGACTATACTAATCATAAAGAAAATTGTGTAATAAACACAGCAGGCAAAGATGGCATGCACTGTTATACAGGTGCACAGCTGCTGATCATGGTACATTTTACATGGCACAATGGGCAGTAAACTAAAATAATATATTCAGAGACTCAGCTGAGCAGGAATGAATTGGATCGAAAAGTCTAGTTTCACACAAATTGCAATTTCAAATAGTATATAAAAATGGCATCTTATAAGGCCTAGACAGAAGCTGGAAGTTACACACTGAGAAATGATAGAGCAATAAAAAAAATACAAAGAAAATGTTTTGTCCATAATTTGGGATTAGGCTGTGTGATTCTCTGTACGGCTCCCCAAATCCAACTGTATCTTGTCTGTAAAAGTGAAGTGTACAGGCAGGGCTGTATGTGTATCAATTAAAGTAAAGAAGCAGTTAATTCACTGCACTGATGTACAGTTCTTTGGTTTGTTATTATTTGTGAGTACTGCACGACCCTTCGAGTACCACTGGTCATAACACCCCCCAAACCTGTGCAGAAGAGGGCGGGAACATCCTGGGGTCCTATTGTACCATACAGGTATCCATATACACCAACCCTTGATGTGGCACTGGTAATATGCATTGTGTACAACCTTACTTCAACTTTTATCAGTTTTAAGAAACAATGAAGCATGACTGATTGCTAAATGATACCTTTCCTATCACACTGCTGTTTGCCATAGAACTGAACTTCAAATGAGAATAATAGAATAGCATAAAGCATCAAAATTAAATCCTAGATGTCAGAAGTACTGGAATGCATCAGTTGTTTAAAGATCTATAGAAAATGAGGCTTGTATTGTATAGCAAATATAATTACAGTACTGAAGTTCAAGTTTATTGTAGCAATACCAGATGGAATTACAAAACTTTAGTGTGATATTTAACCACCCTAGCGTGCGGGACGGCAGCACCTCGTCCAGCGCTGCAGCTGCTAC
>CM070034.1:86442269-86462641 GCA_036250615.1 Ptychadena robeensis | reverse complement strand
TGGTGCGCTTTTGGTACAGAAATCTGGACCTCAGCAGTGCGCTAGGGAGGTTAAAGTAGCTTTATTTACCTTAACCCCTCTACCGGTTTCCTTTATCTTTGAGATGGTCTTATCTTAGAGATAGTCTTGCATTTTAGGAAATGAGGGTTCATGGGCTAGACCAGTGATTCCAAACTTCCCTTGCAGGGCCCCACTTTACCATTTAGGAACATTATTGAGCCACCCTCCCTATTCAAACACAGATTTAGAATCAGGGCCAGCGCTCCCCTGGAAACTTGATAACCACTAGGATAGACTATCACAAGGAGTGACTTTAGAAAAAAGGCTGAAAAAGCAAACGACTGGGGTTGGGAAAGGAGATTGTGGGATACAAGACAGCTCTCCGCCTTTTCAATGTTCATGGAGGGAGGGATTAGACTTCTAAGTGGAACCACAGAAAAGAGGCTGAAGAACCACGTTTAGCTCCCTAGCCACAAGTTGCCAACTTGGCCCTGACTTGGACAAATAGAGGAGAAGTCTGCACTAGAGTAAATCCCCCCCATGCAGCATTAGATCACTCCATAACATTTCCATTATATCTTCCAACAACTACTAGTGCAGAATACAATAGTACAAAGAATACATAGTGATTGAAAGGTTTAGAAAGAACCTCATATTACATGGTTTTGGTAGAGCAAAATTTGATTGTACATAAATTGTAAGGTAAGATTGTAAGGTGTATGGAGGCCTTTAGTGATCAGGTAAGTAGACACAAACAAGGATATATTTCTCTATTAACACTATATGTGCTGCCTTGGCACTGCTCAATGCAGCATGCTGATCGCTTGCACATGGTAGACAGGGTTCCATAGGAATCCTGTTTTACCATTCACACCTGTATGTGCTGCATTATGCGTGGTCACGGAAATGAACTTTTGCATGGAAGTAGGCTTTAAAATAGTTTATGTAAGAAAATAGATGAGTAAGCTATAACTTGTTATTATTGGCAAGTATAATATTTCAAACCCCAAAATTTGGCCAACACGAAATTTGTATAATTTGGCAGTTGCACTTATGAACCTGCATTACCAGCCCTAGATCTCATTCATAAGGAAAGCATGTTTACTGTCTTGCAGAAAAATAAGCCCCTCTTGTAGGTGAGAAAGGAAAATAGAGAAAACTGCAGGGAGCAAAGAAAGCTTATTGAGTCCAAAAATCCATTCTCAATGTGCAGTTCCATATAACTGATACAAATAAACTGCAAGGTCAGTATAGACAATTACTTGGAGCTTCCCATTGCGTTCGTTTTCTATAGATGAGAAACGTTTGCTCTGTTTGTTTTGTTTAGCCAAAATCAATTTTGTGTTATCTCCCAGTGTGCTCACTTTTCGAGGAAGTGGAAACACCAACCTGCAACGTTTCTTTGCAAATCCTAATTGCATCTATAAGAGGAGTACAAAGGCTTTGTAGCTCTGATCTTCCTTTAGATATGTCACTTTCCTCCTTTCCCCTTTTAATATCTCACACAATGATTGTTTAGAGCTGAACCTCTCATTTCAGATGGGATTTAAGAAAGACAAGGTTGAAGTTCCATAGCATACTAATGCAATATTCCTGGCTGAGTCACGCGGGATTACTGCACAACTGCAACAAGGTCACCGTTCATGAAAATCTAAGTGATCTTCAGCACTTTGAAAGCCACAGAGAAACTATTAATGTCTCTGGCTGAATGTAACACTGACCCTCAGGCACACACACAATCCCTAAGAGAAGCATCTGATCCATCCTCTGCCGCAGACACATGAAATTAAATCAAATCATTTATTTCATGGAAACAAATCGCCTTTTACATGTCTTTAAACCAATTAGAAGTGCTTGTGAGGGCCAGGAAGTCAGAAGCCTTTGATGTGCACTAGTGGATGCTTCCGTTGTGACAGACACAGGAACATTACATCAGTGTAGCATGACAGTGACATTATATGACACCACTGGCATATTCTGTTATCTTGTAAGCAACACATTTCTCAGGAATATAGGTGCACAAAGAAGAGAGGAATAGACAGAAGAGTTAGCCTTCACTAAGTGTTGTTATACAGAAAAGATGCTTTATGTACAGTTATGTATGAATGACAGAGGTCAAAACACATCAGCTTTGGGTTCATCGCGGGTGAATGACCCCCCCTAACCATTGCACCACAATATCCAGCGATAAGGAAGCAAATAACTGACGCCTGGTGACTGCTTAACACAGTCCATAGCTGATACCACTATCACCATAAAATAAATGTGTAAAAGAAGAGTAAGGGACTGGAAAAGTTAGCCATCTATGGCGCAATATTATAGTTATGTGTTACTGGTGATTTTCATAAACATGTATCCAGTGGTTTGGCAATAAGGGTCACATCTGTAAGCCATATGTAAGCTCTGGGTGTCTTTCCAGGCAGGCAATCACTGTTTCCAAATAAACTGTGACAACAGATGTGATTACTAGAATGGTTTAGAAACAATGGAATCATAATAGCATGTCCATCCAGAGATGAAGGTTTTGATATGTGCTCTGATGTATACTACTGCAAATAGGTTCTTTTTCCATCAGGCTCCTTGTTAATCTTATAGTGGACAGTATCACATAACATTATTCGAGCAGTGCTGTTTTCTGTGTGTCATGGATGCATCAGCTTCCATGGACTTACCACAGTTTGCCTGTGGTTTAGTTCGTGTTAAGCATTGGCGTAAGCGTGTCCTATTAAATTAAACAGAAAAAAATAACCCAGATCCTTTTTGGGCATGCTTTTTCTATTCAATTTACTAGGGCATGTCACACTGACCTGTCCATTGACAGCAATGACAATGTGGGGCAATCATAGCCCAAAAGGGAGAATGGGCAGCGTCTTCACCACAGTGTAGACAAGCCCTTAGGGGGTAAGGAATGTACCTTCCAATTATTTGGTAGAATATGGATGATGTTGTAGAAATCTTGAGCACTTCACTGGCCTTAAACCTACTTACAGATTATGGATTGGACATTACCATGTTGTCCTCAAAGAGAGAACTGATGGTGATGCACATGATCACTTTTATCAGCTGATTAACTAGTACGGCTCTGATTGGCTGATCATGTTTCAGCCTACATGGGAAGCAGAAATTAAACATGATCAACTTATCCTCACCAGTCAATCAAGGAAGATTAATCTAATCCACTAATAAATTGATTGTGTGCTTCTCCATGAGTTCTCTTCCTAGAGAGTTTTTACTACACCCTAGGCAACCCTAATTAAGTGTATTAACATTAATAAATGCATTTTCAGAAGGAGGTCAGCAAGTGCCTATACTTCCCAATATTTCTTAGTAAAATGTTTCCTTTGAATACCTGTGCTCTAAAGCAAGTGAATTGACTCCTATTTTAAAAGAAAGAATCTAAAGAGCATCATGAAGACTATAACCCAAAAATTAGCAGAAAAAGGGACATTTGCATTTTCCTCATAATTAGGGAGATTTTTGTGAGCTGCCACAGCTTGCTTACAAGCTCCTATTTTAATTGATGATTTTTTTTGTGACTGCATTGAGGATTTCATTTTTGTAGGCTGAAAGCATCATGTTAAGTCCCAGTGCTGTATGATAATTAAATATCTATTGTTGGAACATTTTGCTTCTATTTATAGAAAAGACAAGTTTACCCTTGCTGAGCCCAAAGGAACAGATTCTGCTACAATCATGACAGCGGATAAAACATTTTCTTATCATAGGCACAAGTATCATCAGTAATACACCTTAGATTGTTAAATGCATCTTACAGCACAAGCTTCTTCCTAGTTAGTATAATGGATAATCCACCCTATGCACATTTTCCAAGCTTCTGCACTACAAAATGAAAAAAGCTGGTTTATCAGGGACAGTAACACTTTATTCCCAAAGGACCTTGGCTAAGTCCATTTTCTGACTGCAGCATTAATTGAAAAGCAAGAGTAGGGAGGCCTGTGAATGGTTCTGCTATGACAATAAATCGTCCCGACAAAGACAAATGCATGCATTTACTGAGAAGCCCAAAACACGCACAGAGCTACACCAAGCACAGTGTCTCCCTGTATCATCGTACTTTCTCTTTTTATATTTATTTAGTACCTGCAAGTGGGAATGGTGTGCATTTATGTAGGACATTTTATATGTCTAACGGTATTGCTAAGGCTTCTTTCTGAGAAGTGGGTCATATGTACACTAAATAGGTAATGTAGCTTTATTTATTTATTTGATTTTTTTGTTTTGTAGCTGATAACATTATCCAGAAAATGCAATAGTGTACACCGAAATCCTGCCATTGGTTGGGAGAATTATTGATTTGGACAGATAAATTTAATGTCATGGAAGGGATGTAAAATTTTATATCATTCCATGTTAAAAAATTATTTACTGGTACCTTATCCATCCTTAGATTGCATTGGCATAAGATGATTTATCCATTAGGGTCAATCCATCAGATCAGCTGTCTATGGGCTCCAGGGCAATGCACCTGAATCCATTGGCTGACTATTATTTAGAAAATATTAAGATTTACTGCTCTGAATACTTTGGCTTATTCCTATTGTGACAGATTTACTCAAAATGATTGTACTACACACATTTGTTATATAGGGATGTACTGTGATATATAACAATATATTGACTAACTAATACAGTTCATGTCCATCCTTTTAGTGTGGTGATCTTAACCCTCCTAGCAGTCTCTCCATACTGCACCATTTTTAATGACACAGTATGGGCGATTACAGCAGAGTACAATGTACTCTGCTTGAAATTCCCGCCCTCCCCTGCCTCTGTCCACGACGTGGGCTGTAACACTGAGACCCCTCTATTAACATGGAAGTCTATAGCACCCCCCCCCCCCCCCCTCTCCCTTCGGCGTCACCATAATGTGATCGGGCCAACAACCCTGAAATGCTGCAGCAATATAGAGAATCGGCGCAGCTTTATGGGGATTTGGGGCGGTCATGCCTTCCCTGCTCGCCCAGGGTTTGTTTGATAAACTGGAACTGGGTTCGTCATGACCGCTAAGGAGGTTAAAGTACTTTTTCCAGTTTAAAAACGTAACTCCTCTGCCCCACATCTTATAACAACCCCCCACAAACTACATACCTGATACTCATGACAGCAATGATATCACCAGTCTCCGCACTGCTCCAGTCAGGATAAAGATATTGGGGAGCTATGTGCCATGACAGGCTGGGCTCACATGTTGTGGGTTGAATGATACTGATAATTCAGCTTTATATAACAGGCAGATTTTGAGAATGGTGTCATGTTAGCCAATTTAAATAAAATTATCATAGGATGGGGTTACTACTACAGGTCAAAGGTCACAGAAGTGACTTTGGCAGTCAACAAATGGTGTAATTTACCTTTCGGTTTTACTGTATATGTGACAGACTTTCTGAAAACCAGGCATTCAAAATGTGCTAGCGTGTCTCAGATCCCTCTTATGCATATGGCCAGATTAACATGTTGCAAGTGATCAAGCCTTTATTCATGAAATTTCCATGAGAAGGAAACAACATTTGGTGCAAATATATAGCATATTAAACTTTTAATTAAAATGAACATGGCTTTTCTTTCTTTCTTTTACCACATCTGGGCCAGCTTAGTATTAATTTATGACAGAACATTGTCTGGTATTTGCATGTATCAAACCACAATATATCATTTCCTTGTGTTTAGATGTTCTTTTTCCATTTTACCAACATAAAGATATCAATGACTAATGACTATGACAATGACTTAGAGGCTTGAGTTAAGGATCACTTATTCAATAGCTAAAGTGTAGGTCTAGCAGTTCATTGTGTAAAGCCATCTGCATCTAATTATGCACGAACATGCTTATCACCATGCAAAGCACATGAGTTCCACACAAAAAGTTTTATTTCCTAGTATGAGGAGCTGAGTACTATACATTTCAGTACAGAAATTTACAATTGTATGAGCTGGAGTATTTACCTTTCTATTTATGGTCAAATTAGGCAACTACAAACTTACAGATTAAATTTCATTGTATGTTCAGTTTCCAAACATGTAGAACAATTTTAACTATATTGAGCATTGTCAAATAAATTCAAAAGGATTTTGTATGTTCTGTACATAAGATAGGAAGTGAACATTTTATAAAGGTTTTAATTTATCTAGGTCATGTTAACGCCAGTTGTTCGCATTTTAATGCTGAAAGCATTCCATAGCCTACCAAAGTCACCTAACTAGTTCCAATAAATGGAATATAACCTAGTATTTGTATTCACACTGTCACCAAAGAATGTGTCAGATGTTGACTGTTCAAAAACAGGTTGGAAGTAGTCAAAATGGTGAAACAACCCAGATCTAGTTGCATACTATCATGCTTGGTGTCAAGAAGTCTATATATAAGTATTCCATCCATCAATGTATATGTTCAAGTTTTTGGAATATAACCCAGTATTTATTTTGATTTCACACAGTCACCATGGAATGTGTCAGATTTTGAATATCCAAAAACAGGTTGGAAGTACTGAAAATGTTGGAACAACGCAAAAAAATTGTGTTACTTATTATCATGTTGGTGTCATTGAGTGTTAAATATATTAATGTATATGTTTGATGTTAAGATTAAGAAATAGATAAAAAAGGTGTGAGCAAATAGTGAGCAAATTTTTCTAAAAAAAAGTTCATTCATGAGGCCTCTTCCAAAAGCTCTTGAGTACTAAGGGGAAGCAGATGCCAGTTCAACAAATGTATTCTTTTTTCCACTGGAAGGTAAACATAATGCACCATTGAAGTTAGATAATTAGTACCTCATTAGGCCAGATTTAAGAAGTGATTTGCTTAGGTATGGGTACTTGATGACATCCCATGTTTGGCCGTACTTCAAACACCAACCACACTGTACAGTAAAAACGGAAATACTGGAAGAGGGGCGCTACATATTTCCATGTCTACCAGTTTGGCTTTGGAAACAGGATATATCCTCTACCTTACTCAAGATTAGTTGTCATTCTTTTGATGACCAGGAACTTTACTCTAAAGTTACTGTTTTATTATTTAATAGATTAAACAATAACTTGAGTTTAAAATGTTGTATCATGTGTCTAGTGCAATGCTTCATTGATTTTACTGACGATTGTAAAGTTATGAATAATTAACTTTATTACAGTCAGTGGCAACATAAGATCAAATGTGAACAATATTATGATAGCTGATGTCAGATCAATTATATGTCAGTACACAGGAGCGAAAGTGGATACGTCTTGATTACAGATGCTAGAACTGCCATTTGATATTCAATCATGTGAGAAGAAGCCGAGGTCATGTCTCTGGGGACACTGAGGTCACCTGGCTTTGCGCTTCATCAGTTTGCTATCTCTATAGTCAAATTGCTGTGCGCAAGATCTGCAAAAAGCTCTTATTAGTAAAAGTACACAAAAACTTATGAAGTGAATGCAGTTTGTCCCACTTAGGTCAATGGTACACAGACTGTTAATATATGTTTTCTATTTCAGGTCTATAAATATTTATTGTTACACAGACCCATTTCTCTGTGTTTGTGATTCTCTCTGTGTTTATGCTTTCCATTATGTTTATATTTCTGCCATTTGATCTATGTCCCAGAAGGGCAGGAAAAAATACAAAGCTGTATAGCACTGCTCAAAACATGCAGAAAGAATCAATAGCAGCATACATTCAGAAAGACTGCCTTAAGGCCCCCATACACCTTACAATCTTACCATACAATTTTTGTACAATCAAATTTTGTTCTACCAAAACCATGTAATATGAGGACCTTTCTACACCTTCCAATCACTATGTATTCTATCAGGGAGGCCACTATACTACATAGTTATTGGTAGATCTAATAGAAATTGTATGGATCAATCTTAAGGTGTATGGGGGGCTTAAGTGTTAGAGTAGCCAAGGCAGTACATTTGTTTTTGGAACTGGAAGCTCTTGCATGTGCACATGTCTGGCACACAAAATGAATAACATAGTTTCCAGTATACTTATATAATATGCCTTGTGTTTGATTGCAGCTCCTTCCTTCTGCAAAGTTAGAGATAATACCCACACCTCAGAGTAAACAGAAGGATGTGCCCTGTTATTTTGGGTGATGGTACCTAAATCTAGTCACATGACTAGCGAAGTGACATAACCGAACCCCTAGGTTACTGACACAGCTGATCATACGGCTGGTTGCAAATCAACATGTAGCTGCAAGACAAGGAGAGTAAAGGGAGATGCCTTTCATGAGACAGTATCATCTTGCCTACACACACAAGGTGGCAACACACACAACAACTCTGTAAACTGGCTACCCTGTTACTGTTGTGCCTTTTATAAGGGGTATACCGTTTTATATATATTCTTAGTTATAATATCTATTGTTATTAGTTATAATATCTATTGTTTGTATTCTCCATTTTGTAGTCTGAGGAGAGTTATGCAAGACATGTTTTCATGTTTATGGTTAATGGTAATATTGAATTAAACGTTCACTTACCTCTGAGTCAGTGCAATCATAGATTGCAGTGCGATCCTAAAAAAATATATACTTAACTGCTTTTACTTAAGCAGTTACAGGTAGCAGTTTTCCTAAGCATGTTGCTGTGTCCTTGTATATGTTTTTGCTGCAGTACCACATGTGGTCACTAGATGGTGCAGGATAATGGGAAAAAAACATATCTCCTGAGATTTAGGAATGGAGCACCATTAACACAGTGATGTTCCTATCCCAAGTCTCTTGGTGGCCTCTTAGTGCATGCCAATGATATGGATAGCAATAAAGTATGGCATATATCCAATTTTAAAAGAAAAAGCTTAGGTGGCACGTGTTTAGGCACTTGCTGAGTGTACATGAACATTTAAAATGTCCCTTTATTTTACATACAGTACTGTATATAATATGCAGTATATGCAATAGTCAGGCACAAGCAGCAATCCTAATTCTTACCGGCATACCTAATACTTCATAGGTGAGAATATTTAGATCTGCTGACAGTCTCAGAACTGCTTGAAATGGAACATTGTTTAATGAAGGTACACAGAGCTTCAGGACAGTATCATGAACAATATAAAAAGCATCAAAGGGAAAAGAAACAATTTTGCTGATCTCCTGCTGAGCTGGGCAAGGCATACAAAAGATAAATACCACTGACATTACACAGCTACATCTAATTCATTTCTCTCCTTGTCATTGCTGGGAATAATTGGCCAGCACTACAAGCAAGGGAAATCAGTTTGCTGTTTTGCCTTTTGGAGGTACAACTTGGATTGTATAGTGTGTAGCGTGGCTGATAAAAAGAAGAAGAAAATACAAGTCCCTAATACAAAGAGGTTTCTAGCAAATTGTTGGAGTGCCAGCACAGAATGTGGCCTTGATATTTCCATGGCAACCGCACATACTGCAAAGGCAGTTTTACCTAGACGGTATTCAAATGCTGCCTTAGAGGAAGTTTGCACAGTTTGTTATATGGTCAAACTGTAAATGCAATAAAAGATTTCTCTTTGTTTTTTCTTCTCTTTTAAGAAGAAATATAACAACACTTTCAAAGTATGGAATTACATGAGACGTTGCTAGGGCATAGTATAAATTCTGTGAAACCTGATGCAAACTGATTCCACAGTTGTAAAGTGTTGTTGCATATTAGTTCTTGCTAAAATAAGATATAGAGTTAAACCTTTACTTTACCTTCTGTCTTGCAGAGTTGTACAGGCAGATTTCCTGTACTTAAGGTAAATTAGAAGCTGCAGCAAATCAAACTCTACTCATGTCATGGTTGATGGACAAACAGAATCATCTAGTTCTCTACCTTGGGCTTGCCATTCCTGGCCCATCCCTTTGGCTTAGTCATTTCAATCATGGAGGCTCAATAAGACATATGGATATTACTGTGTCCTCCTTTTATCATAAAGCTATGCAGAGAAGCCTGCCATCTCCTCCCACCACCATTTGGCTTTCATCATAGAAGGAAAACTATTACCAGATTAAGCACCAGCTTTAACATTTGTAGTGGCATGGGCCCACAGACCGGAGTTAGTGTCCCCCTTAGGGCCCTAGACCATGATGCACCTGGGCCTCCAGCAGATATGAGAGTAGAGACAATTCCTGGGGTGGGGCTTTTTGAGAGAGGAGAAGGAGGGGGACTACACGCGCCTGTGCTAGAGCCATCTCCCCCTCTGCAGCCCGGTGAGCGGAATAGCACGCACCCCCCTGTTTAGCCAGTGCCGCGTTGTACAGCTGCCATTGGTACCCTGCCAGCCCACCACACCTACTATTAAATGCAATACTAAATTCAGCCACTAGATTTCACACGTATCACGGCACATCACGTCATCTTAAGGGAGGAACGGAAGAAGGGGGGACGCCTGTCCGGTCCTCCACGGTTGTGTCTGTGGAAGCTGCAGGATGAGTGCAGCTTCCAACAAAGGCAGAGAAGGCAGAGAGAGATGGGAGTGTATCTATCTCTCTCGTATCTTCATTACTTTTTTCAGCAGGGCTCTGGTAATATAAACATTACAGTTCAGATGGAAATCTGGTCGTGGGCAGCCCCTCCAGCTCCATGGCTAATCTTCTTGCCAGGAGAGCTGGCGGGAAGCCAAGAGGCCAAATGGCCGCAGATTCGGACCATAAGACGTGGGCACGTTTTACCCAAATTTCTGGGAAGAAAAAGTGTGGTCTGAAAAATACGAAAAAGTAAGCACACTCAGGGATTGTTCTATTGTTACCATATAAAAGAGATTTTTCTATTGTGAAAAAAAAATCCTTATCACTATATAGGTCCACCACATTTCCAGACCGAGACTGTATCATGAAAAGGCAAGAAAATATTGTTAAAGAAAAAAGCATTTTAATATCTCCACATTATTTTGTACTTTGTCAGTATATATATAAATCTCATGTAATCCATCAAAGGAAAGGCCAGGAAGCCACTCATCCACTCATATTAGGAAAAAAAAAGGCAATTAGTTTCACTCTGCTAAAGAGAACATACGAGTTTAAACTGTATCATGCTATCTCTAAAGGGATCATTTGGCTGTTTTCATCCCACAGATTTCTATTGTTTCATATATTCATTATAAGGTTTGCCAACATCTGCACAAAACAGAACTTTGATAATGTCACTTGTCCAGGAGCATAGTGACAAGATACAGATTAAAGTAGGGTAATTCACTGCTATTACGCTTGTACTGATCTTCAGAATCCAATTAAACCTTGTGGCTTTTAATAGCAGACTTCTATTTTAAGGTTTATTATACTATATTAGGATTGACATACATTGCTTCTGACATAATATAGATGCCTAATTGGAAAAGAGGGCTGGAGAAGCTTCATTTAGTTCTTAACCCTTCATTTCAGGAGGTGTCTGCATTATATTAGGAACTCTAATTCCGACTTCATTTAACAAGCCAGTTGGCCTGTCGGTTACCATCAGTACTATAACAACAAATGAATCCTGGTCTGTACATTGTATGGTGAAATTCCATGGCAGGTATAACTGAAAATACTGAAGATACTTACTGGTAACAATTTACAATAAAAAAAATATAAACTGACTATTTTACCAGCATTTTGATGTTAAAAGTTTATAAAAAATTACTATTGTAAATTTTTAAATCGACTGGATGACTAATCTTAAGGAACAAACTGATTGTTGATCATCTGTAGATAAGGATAATGCACATGGGGATTAATTGATTTTTAGGGTGTAAAGAACACCCTTTAGATCAGTGGTTCTCAACCTGTGGGTTGGGACACCCTCGGGATTGAATGACCATTTAAAAAGGGTCGCTGCATTCACTGAAAGCATCAGAGCTGCTGCTAACAAGCAGCATCACTGATGCCCACAAGTACCGTATGAAGTTATGAGGGAGAGTAACGATAACTTAGAAGGGATAGGGCATAACTTTCCCTCCTAACTTCCCACCTACACATCATTTGCACAAGCAGGGTGGGAAAATAGGAAGGAGGGGAAGGCGTGATGACGCACGCTCGCTAGTGCCCATTACTTCAACAGCCGTCCCCATCCGAACTAATGGGATCGGATCAAAATTATCCATCATTTTAGTCCAATCTTGCTATTTGGCGCACGTGATTTCTTGCCGACCCGATCCCGAACGGATGTGGGAACGCCCACAGCATCCAATCGGCGGTTGGGTTGGGCAGGAATCGGCCTGTCTATGCCCAGCTTTAGCCATCTGCCCAATACTTACAAAGTTTCAGAATAAGTAAATACTAGTTTGCATTACTGAAGAATTCCAAAACATTCTTAGGTTAGTTATAAATGAAAATTACTCCATTAGACTTTGTGTTGTCAACAGCTCCATTCAGTTAACTGTTCTTTGAACATTTCCAATTCAAACCCTTAAAATTTCCAAACTATCACAACTCATCATGTTTGTATTATTTTATACTTCCCAAAGAACTTAAGTCATTGAGTTAATTATTAGAATAAATTGTCAGCTGTTACAGAAGGTTTTGCTTATGAAATGGAAGAAAGTGTTGAAATTTAGCTGAGGCTGCACAAATTATTGAGCATGTTTTTATTTGAGAGTCAGTTTATTTTAACCGAGGTGAAACTTTTGAGAACACAATTAGAAATCTTCTGTTACCGAAATTGCTAATTTATATCTAAACTAAAAGACATACAAGTAAGCATTCAAGAATCAAACACACTGATATACCAGACATATGAGGTTGGTGTATACAGTGTATACAACAGACAACAATAAGAAAGGAGGATAAGGGGAATCTCCCCTCCAGAGAGGAGGTAAGAGTGTCCACCATACCTGTCAAGTATTCTGTTTTAGCTGTGAACCTACGATTTTTGGCCCCTTTTCCGGCCCCCAGCCCCAAATAGTTATTTTCCTGAAAATCTCCTGTGATCTATGTCAGTAGGCTCAATTGTTCCCTGCAACTGATCCTACTGATGGCTGAGTTCACGAGAATACTAATCGGAGAGGATGGTGAGAAAGAGAAGGAATTAAGGGATGGGGAGGTAGGAAGTTTTGGCTGGGTTTCCACTACGTTTCTCAGTCCGTCCCTCTGTTAACGTCCCTCCGGAAACCCAGCCTTAGAGAGGGGGGTTGCATAATCTCCACGCTTGTCCAGAGGATGGGCAGGGTGGGAAGTTAAGAGGGAGGGGAATGTTACCCTCACCACTTGTCAGGAGGATGTGAGGAGCACTAGTTTCAGCTTTTGGGATTCAGCTTGGGCGGCACCTGTATTGTCATGTCATGTCATTTCCGGTAAGTGTAAACTTGACAGGTATGGTGTCCGCTTCAAAGAAATTCACTTCCTGTCCCATCAAGTTGCTGTTATATACATATATTCTACATATATATATATACATATATTCTACATCTACATATTGGCCCCCTCTATGGAGGTGTTTAAAAATTCAATGTTGCCACTGGACATTGAATAGGTTTTTACTCTTAAGTCTCAGAAGCTTCTGTATCCTTCAGGCATTGGCATTTATGTATTTGTCTCTATTCTCTATTCTTTTTATCTATCATTATTTCTTTGTTGGTTGTGTTCAAAGAAGTAATGAAGTCATAAGCACAGAATTCAATTGTATACATTTTTCATGTATCAACACCAATATTCTTGGTTCCTCTTCTAACTGCCTGGTATCATGCTTTTAATTAGATGAGATTAGGCATATATTGTTATCAATGATTAGCACGCTGCTCACAAAAAAAAAAGATTGAGCATTCTCCAGGAAAACTCATCTCATCTCTCATCACTTGGGATTTAAACAGGTGCAGTGATGAACAAACCATGGATATTAAAGATTACCTACCTAGTAATTCTCAATACCTTCCAATGTTATCATTACTTGTAGGTATTCCTATATCAAGTGTGGCTGCCTTAAGGATTAATAATGTGGTTCTGTATTCTTATTCAGTCTCTCACGTTCCTTTCCTGTTTCCAGGGAAGGGAGGAGCTCTAGGAACATTTTAAGAATAAAAGAAAGAAAAAAGAAGAAAAAAAGAGAATAACTTCTAACTTTACAATGCTTTCCCTATTCGAGATAGGTTGGGAGCGTAACAGCTATCAATGTGGATGTCAAATTTCGGTATTTAGTTACACTCTTGGTTGTTGAAGTTAGAAACTCACTCTAGTACCAACAACCGTATGTTGTAGTAGGCAGTGGTGTGACACTTGTTGTTACAATGTGTCCTTCTCATGCTGGGCGCTCTCTCTTGCTTCTGGATGTCCGGATCCTCAGTGATATGTTATCTACTTTGAAAAAAGCTCTGTGTAAGGTGCCCTTTTAAAGTACATTGACGCGTTTCGTGGTTCAAAAGACCACTTCTTCAGGATGAGTATATACGTTATAACAATCTCTGGTTTCTTATCTTAAATGCGTGCTTGGCAGACCGTAAAGAATGGGTAAGAAGGGCCATATTATTTTGAGAAAATCAAGTTTTCTTCTGCAAAGGTATACAGCACAATACATAATTGTCATGCTTATAATATCCAACAGAGTTCCAATTATTAGTGTTGCTGGTCCAAAATCAGATGAAAGGTAACCATTGATTGGTTGCTATGTGCAAATACTGTGTTTTAAAAAATATTTTATTGATTTAAAAAAACATAAAAAATCAAAAGCCCCCATACACCTTTATATAACTCTATACAATTTCCTTTAGATCTACCAACAACTATGTAGTATAGTGATCTCCCTAATAGAATACATAGTGATTGGAAGGATTAGAAAGCTCCTCATATTACATGGTTTTGGTAGAAGAAACATTGATTTTACAGAAATTGTATGAAAAGATTGTAAGGTGTATGGGGGCTCTTAGATTTGAAACAGTCAATTAACGTTGGATACATCTGTCTATATCTAACTTTACGTATGGAAACAAAAACAGTACTATCAAAATGTTTGTATTGTGCTGTAGCTATTGAAAACTGGCTTTCCTGTTAAATGATATCACATACAAGTGGTATGCAAATGAAAGCAGATTATTTTATTTACAATTCTCATCTTTATACATTGTGAAATTGACTGTATTACTTATGTCAAAGAGTAAAAAGAGGTTAAAAATTATGGAGGCAACATAATTAAGTGTTAGTATATTGAAGTGTTGGTAAAATTACATAATTTAATTGCTGTTTTACACTAGAGTGGCTTGTAAAGTCATAACAGTACCACAAGTATATGTGTATGTTTACCCTTAATTGTAATGTGTGTAATTATTTGCGTACATATATATTAAGTTGAACTGGAGGACATGTTTATAAACCCATCCCACTGCAAAGTAAGTATTTCTCCTTTAGGTCTAGGGGGCTTCCAACTTATCCTATGCAACTTTTCATGTCAGCTTCCGCTCAGCCTCTTTTCAATACCTTGACAATGGTCTAAGGCCAATGATGTCATCCCTTGCAATGTAAAATCTATATATTTACACTGCAGGCAGAAGAAAACATGACATTTCTGGTTTCCATGACCCAGATTACAGCTTACATTATCCATTAGTTATGTAACACTGTCACCAATTGTCTTTCATTTCAATTTTCTAAAGATATTTTATGTATGTAAAATTTGTACAGCCAGCACTGGGTAAACTTTCTGTTGTAACAGCTAACGCATATATTTTCCTATAATTAGAATACGTTGACAAGATTAATGCCTGGCACGGTTGTTCCACTTTATTTAGATTTTAGGTTGTTTATTTAAAGCCTTTCTCCCAGAACAATTAAAATTTACCCAAACAAGCATTTAACCCTTCCCCTCCCAAGTTACCATGTCTATGTAATTATGAACATGCTAATAAGTTCATTTTGTAAATAGAAGCAGAGTGTCCACTGTCTATATGGGAGATATGGAGGAAGAAGAGGCACAAGAAGAATTCTGATAGTTGAAAGTAGAATGAGAGATAGATAAGCCCATATATGCCTTTATTCACTATTCATTTAGTACTGGTAGACTGTAATAGAGGTGTTTTGAAGATAACCTGGGTTCAGAAGAAGTGATGGAATGGCACTCAGTCTATGGACATCTACCAGCAGGAAAAAGTACAGCATGAGACATCTATGGATGGAAGGGGTATTCCATTTCCTATGGCTGCCTATCTTTAATTTTGGTGTTCTGCTTTAAATAAATGCAAAGAAATAAGAAAAATACCCTCATGGGACTGTAACTGGAAAATCGACTCCCTTGTTGATATAGAATCAAGTCATAATCTTAAAAATATTCAATTTATTAAGTTTCATAAGCAATGTCACAGTAGATGCTATACAAAAAGCACATACAAATCCAAATACAGACGATATGGTCTAATCCACATATTACAACATCAAATAACATGTGTACACATGCTCTATTTGCAATCTATCTATAAAAACATCCACACTGTGGGGTGCATATGGCAGCTACATGTTTCGCCATTCGAATTTGGCTTCCTCAGGCTGTGCACCCACAGAAAATATGTGAATCTGAGATTAATGTGGGAAGAAAACGCCTAATCGGACCATACTCGGTCGTAGTTCCCATCCCCAAAAATCATACAAATTATTCCTCAAAAATACCACTTGCCTAATAATTCTGCACTCCCTGTAAAGTATACACGCACTTGTGTACAGTAGAGACCAGTTTGTGTTCAGGTGTATTAGTATTTTTTTTAGGATTAGTATTTTTGCTACAATACTTTCCTTAAAACATTAGATGACAAGAGTGTGAGCAGGTGTAATTGTTACACAAACATGTCTGTTTATACAAGCCAAATTGCTTGCGCCTATAGATGAGGAAGCAAATAACTGTGCTTATTAACTTACTTATAGTATCTTAAGTAATGTATTCTTAAAGCTATATTTAAAAGATCCACTGTCAAAAGCAGTGATATTTTCCAAAATGGCTTAACTAACTGGCAATCATTTCCTAGTCCAATCGGTATGGGATTTTTCTTTGCATGTGCATATGCATATGAGTAGAATTTTATAGGTCAGTTGATAGTGGTCAGTAGTGGACTGGTCAGAGGTGTGTGTTTAATTCTTAAGTTTTTCGATTTTGCAAATTTTTCTACAATTGGTTGGATCTGGCATAGTTATTTAATTCATTGGTTAAGCTGGGCATAGACGGGACGTTTTCCCATCGACTGCCGAGCCGACCTTGTGGGCGTGATGACGTCATCACGCACGGCCGCTAGTGCCGAGAATCGGCCAGGCACCCTTTGTGTGCTTGCCATTACTTCGGCTGGGGACTGCTGTCCCCATTCGAACAAAATGGGATCGGATCTGAATTTTCCGTCATGTCGGATCACTATGCGATCCGACATGTGGCAGATTCTTGGTCAATATGACCAGTTGGCGCACCCGATTCCCTGCTGACCCGATCGGTTGCGGGAACACGCACGACATCCAATCGGCTGTCGAATTGGGCAGGCCTGGGACTGGGACACAGCCAGGATGAGTTTGTCACTCAAAAGTCTTATTTAATGTTAACAAACATATGCAAGTATTATTGAGCAGCTTTTTTTATTCATCTGCATGGCGTTAGTGGCATGAAGCTATATTTCATCTAGACCAGTTAATTCTGTTCTGATAACTTTGACACTCAAGCATATTTGAATATATGTGCCTCATGGGAATGTGTTTACTAAACATTATAATTAACCTCCAGTGATGAATTTTTCCGCTCATAAATCCACAATGATACACATTACCATGTTTAGGATGGATAGAATCATTTACATATGACATGCAATTTATACATCTTGATCAGGTCACTGCCCCCAGGAGTCTACCCTTTAATAACAAGCCTAGCTTCTTTTGCAGATGATATTACAGCCCTGATATAATACCTGTGAAAACACCTTTTACATAATGATTGGCATTAGCATACATCCTGGTGCTGTTTTCTGCCTAACCAAATAGCCCATTTAATTAGGTGGTTATAAGAAGCCCTTATTATATATGCATTGCAGGACCTTAATATCTGCAGACTGTGCACAGAAAACATCAACATTAATGTGTATAAGGCATAGAAAAGCAGCTTTCTTCAGCTTGGGGCCTAAAGTGACCTCTTTAGTGGCTTTACCCATAAGCCAGCAGTATTCTCAGATCACAAGAGGTATTTTATAATTTATGTATGTCTCACAATAGATCAACTACCCAACTAAATCTCTGTCTTTTCAAGAGGCATACTTGTTATACACATTTCTTTTATGTTTTAACTTATAATCTGTATGCTGCACCAACATCAAATATTCAGTGCTTCTGCTTTGCATATGCATCTCTAGGAAAACTTCCCATTGTATAATACAAATCTAAATAATCATGGGTGCTTTCTGTGATTTGTAGCCTTGTCTGTTTGTTGTTTTCCTTTCTTGGGCTTAATGTTCTTTTTATGCCTATACAAGTTCATGGAGGCCACAGAAAGCTGTTGGGAAAGTAGAAGCCTGCGGCTTGTGACAAGTGACATTCTTAATTATAGTCATAGAACGTATGCAGAAGATTGTA
The DNA here is from genome assembly GCA_036250615.1 of Ptychadena robeensis. Lineage (NCBI taxonomy): Eukaryota > Metazoa > Chordata > Amphibia > Anura > Ptychadenidae > Ptychadena > Ptychadena robeensis. Next base: position 86,444,184 of record CM070034.1, on the reverse strand, counting down.
AAAAAAACTTATAAAAGCACTCATTGCATATAATATTACATTGTTTATTTCAAGAGAGTTCAGTCACCATTATTTTCTTAAATTAGATCTTAGTAAAGTTTGATTATGCATAAAAATTAAAGATCATTTTGTTACTCATAAGACACAATGCAGTGTTTACCATAACAAAATTGGTATCATTAGACTTAGGTAATGTTATTAATATTACTAATTAAAATGCTGTAAACCGCACCAAGCACATAACAACTTTTTTTATGCTATGAAATTTTTTCCAAGTTAGTTAGCAGTTGCTATGGTAACTAAAGTGAATTACTCTAGGGCACTTGAACTGTGACCGCGGGTACGAGCTGCTGTGTCAGATCTGCATTATATCATTCACTTCGAGGACAAGAACTGGATCCCATTCTCTTAATTGTGAATCCATGTTCTAATGGTTGATTTACCTCGCAGTGAGAGGTTACAAGAAAGAGGAATTCTTATTACTTTGCTTTGTAGTTGTTTGCATTTATTTACTATTGAAAGAGGTAATAATCGGATGGTCAGTAATCGGTCGTAGTTCCCATCCCCAAAAATCATACAAATAAGAAAAATACCCTCATGGGACTTTAACTGGAACACCGACTCCCTTGTTGATATAGAATCAAGTCATAATCTTAAAAATATTAAGTTTATTAAGTTTCATAAGCAATGTCACAGTAGATGCTATACAAAAAGCACATACAAATCCAAATACAGACGATATGGTCTAATCCACATATTACAACATCAAATAAAATGTGTACACATGCTCTATTTGCAATCTATTTATAAAAATATCCACACGGTGGGGTGCATATGGCAGCTATATGTTTCGCCGTTCGAATTTGGCTTACTCAGGCTGTGCACCCACAGAACATATGCGAATCTGAGATTAATGTGGGAAGAAAACGCCTAATCGGAGTGTGCCGGAGAGTGTCTGGCTACAACCAGACTTGGAGTGTCCCTGGTGTTGTCTTCTCCAAGCTGTATAGGCTCGAAAGCCTACACCAATTAACATAGGGTGTACGGGGTGTGGTCTAATGAACATCAACACCCTATATTAGGTGTGCATAATTATTAGGCAACTTCCTTTCCTTTGGCAAAAGGGTCAAAAGAAGGACTTGACAGCTTAGAAAAGTCAAAAATGTGAGATATCTTGCAGAGGGATGCGCACTCTTAAAATTGCAAAGCTTCTGAAGCGGATCATCGAACAATCAAGTGTTCAGTCAAAATAGTCAACGGGTCACAGAAGCCATGTGGACAACAAAGGCGCAAAATACTGCCCATGAAACTGGAAAAGTCAAGCGTGCAGCTGGCCAAGATGCCACTTGCCCAGTTTGGCCCTATTTCAGAGCTGGCAACCTCACTGGGTGCCCAAAAGAAAGCCAAAAGCCCCCAAGGTGTGCAATACTACCAAGACAGAAAAGGCTGAAAGCGACCGCCACTTGAACAAGACACACAAGCTGAACGTCAAGACTGGCCAAGAATATCTCAAGACTGATTTTTCTAAGGTTTTATGGACTGATGAAATGAGAGTGAGTCTTGATGGCCAGATGGATGGGCACGTGGCGGATTGGTAAAGGCAGAGAGCTCCAGTCTGACTCAACGCCAGCAAGGTGGATTACTGGTTTTTGGGCTGGTATCGATCAAGAATGAGCTTGTGGGGCCTTTTCGGGTTGAGAGGAGTCAAGCCAACTCCCACGTCCTACTGCCAGTTTCCTGGAAGACACCTTCTTCAAGCAGTGGTACAGGAAGAGTCTGCATCCTTCAAAAAACATGATTTTCATGCCGGCACATGCTCCAATCACACACATCCAGTACTCCACAGCGTGGCTGGCAAAAAGGGTATAAAAAAAGAAAAACTAATGACATGGCCTCCTTGTTTCCCTGACTGAAC
>CM070034.1:86383124-86442244 GCA_036250615.1 Ptychadena robeensis | reverse complement strand
AGAGGATGATGTGGTCAAAATACTCATTTGCCTAATAATTCTGCACTCCCTGTATAGTGCGCAAGTCTGATAACTGAACATGATCTGACAAACAGCTGAAATGCAGCATCGGGGACTCTGCACATCTCTGGAAGAGGGATGTTATGCATTTACTTCACTCACATTTACAGATAAGCTTGATGTTCGTAGCCTGTATAAACAGATAAGGTGTATACCCTTGTAAATAACTAATTAGTATCTGAACATCATGTATTGCAAAATAATTTTGACTGATAGGAGGTTATTTCTAGGCACAATGTTTCTGTCAGATTTGCAGTGACCTTTATCTAAGACCCACAACTGAAAACTAGTCAAATCCTATAAAAATTCAAAAAGCCAGAATGCATAAAGAGTACCTATTATCAAGTTCATGTGTATAAAACATGGCCTAATATAAAAACAGAGAAAATATACCAGGATGTATCAGGATGCCAAACAGCATGTTGTATTAAATCCAGAGTAATATAAGACATGATCTACTAAGAATTAACAATGAATCAATGTCAATACTGTAGGCACTGGAGAGTAGCTTACCTGTCCGTTGAAGGATAAAAGTCCCAGATTATGAACCTACATATATTTCATGCACATTAAATATATTTTAGTTGCTTCAGTGAACAATCTGTTTGACAAAAATCAGAAGAACTGCCACAAAAGATTGAATATACTGTGCTGATTAAGATTCTTACACAATCTATCCAGCCAGTAAGTGTTCCTCTGCTTAAGCTAGCCATACACAGTCGGATTCCATGGCCGATCGATCACCTATCCGATCAATTCCGGCGATCTCAGCGGGAATCGGAGGTCCGATCGATCGGCCAATTAAGTGTGTCCGATCGCTACATACCACCTTGTCCAACGGATTCCTGGACGATTCCGTGTCCGATCGCTTACTCCACAAATGGCAACTCCCCCTGATGTGGGCAGAATCGGATCAGAAAGACCAACATGTTGGTTCTCTGTCCGATCCGATTCTGGGCCCCTGAACGATCAGACGTGATCGGATGGACAAGGTGGGCTTCACGCGATTCCGGGACGATCGAACGATGGGAAACGGACCCGTGTATAGGGGCCTTTAGTTTACTTAGGACACAAATACAAAATATGACACACAACTTCAAACTACTTTTACATTGCAACACATAAACAGTTTGTATATTTTATTCCAAAAATATAAAGTTACCTATAGTAATATATAGGGATATATATATATATATATATATATATATATATATATATATATATATATATATATTTATATCGGTATATATATATATATATATATATACAGTGGAGGAAATAATTATTTGACCCCTCACTGATTTTGTAAGTTTGTCCAATGACAAAGAAATGAACAATCGCACCAACAGTTGTCACCTTCTCTCCCATCTTCTTGCTAATGGCTTTGTAGCCCATTCCAGCCTTGTGCAGGTCTACAATTTTGTCTCTGACATCCTTGGACAGCTCTTTGGTCTTTCCCATGTTGGAGAGTTTGGCGTCTGCTTGATTGATTGATTCTGTGGACAGGTGTCTTTTATACAGGTGACTAGTTTAGCTAATTGAGTAGAAGTGTCTAACCACTCTGTGGGAGCCAGAACTCTTATTGGTTGGTAGGGGTTCAAATACTTATTTCACTCAATGAAATGCAAATCAGTTGCTATCTTTTATTTAAAGTTATTTTTTCGATTTTCCTTTTGATGTGCTATCTGCCACTGTTACAATAAACCTACCATTGAAATGATACTGTTCTGAGACTTTTCATTTCTTTGTCATTGGACAAACTTATTTCCTCCACTGTATATATACCGGTATATATATATTCTTACAATTATGAAACCGGTTGGGCACTGTCTAATGAGGACATTGATTTAGAGTGACCTGGTAACTTTGAAAATGATTGCATATATTATGAAGAAATTAATGAAAAGCACCATAATAAAAAATGCATTAAAACAAAGGCTAATGGGCAAATGACTTCTCCAAGAAATGATTCATCGGGCATGCCATATCACTTTGCTGAAACTGCAGAACAGTTATGGCTGAGATCATCAGAACTGTGTCTGAAGTACCAGAAGTCCTGGAGGTTATTAACATTACAGCAGTGATGTACAGCTGAGGAAATGAACCGTGACATCAATTGCCTTCCCCTATGTTAGATAGGGGTGGCCACAACTTTGTGAATACATAAGAAAAAGTAATAAGTGCTAATCAATATTGCCAAAACAAAAATACTTCATTTCATTATGAAAATCTCACTCTGCATCCTTGCATTAGGGTTTGTCTTTGTGCAAGGTCTGTATTCTTGAACAAGAGCCCAGACTAACAGTGCGTCACCCCAGAAAGGTCTTGTTGGCACAGATTTATTTGGTTCTTTGATTACAACTTCTGATTTGTAGTAATATTGTAACATGATCCAAAAAAAAAGCAGACTTGGTTAATGGAGTTCAGCATATTGGCTCTTGTTCTGTAACATTTGTTGATCCAGAGGGAAAATTTCATCAGAGCTTTTACATCAACAGACTCAAGTCACTTTCTTGGACCATGCCATTAGAAATTTCAGATCACAGCAAACAATTACTGTATAATGCTTTACTTGGATCTGGGCTTAAACTGCAACTTTCATACAGAATTTTATTTGTGTTGCAATAAGGTTTAGTGTACCATTCAACTGAGTTTGTTGGAGCCAATCACATTATGTCCCACATTAACAGGACCCCCTATATTGATGTAATGCAAATAGCTGCTGATATATGTTAAGGGTCAGATTAGCAGGACTTAAACAAACCATGGAGGAACTAGCCTAGCGAATGTATGTGTTTTTGTGTGTGTGTGAGAGAGAGAGAATGTGAATGATTCATGTCTCAGCATGAGTGTAGTGTGTGTGTCTCTATGTATATGATGAATGTTTATGTATGATTGGTGTGTTTATATATGATGCATGTCTCTGCATGATTGGTATGAAAACCAACTAAAATGATATATCAACTAAAGTTTAAAGGCAATTTCACACAAGTACTAGTACATAATACTGGTAAAAAAAAAAACCACAGCAAGTGTAAAATAGCCCTCAATATAATCCTGTGTAGATTAAATTGAGGGAATGGAGGGCTCAATAATGTTCCTATATAGAAAAAGGGGGGCCCTCCAGGGAAAGGGACTACTGCATTAAACTAAGTGAATTGGGGAATGATGATTCATTTTGCATTGCAGAGTAATGATTTTCTTTGCTAAGTGAACAGCCAAAACTCCTTTAGTAAATCAACCCAATTGTAATCCCAAATCAGCCCGAAGTGTATTTCAAAAGCATTGTTATATTTCATAACAATATTTATACTGAGAACAAAATACAACATACTCTTGAGCACAAGGTGGTTTAGCTCAGCTCCTCAGCCAGAAGATTAATTTAGAATATTAATTTGAAAGGCACATGGCATATGACATATATTGATCTTTAATGATATTAGGATGATCTATGGTATTTCTATCCAGTATAATTTGAACTTTATACATATCATCATTCACTTTTGGCATGCATATCCCATAGCTCTGCACTGAAAAGAAAAGGATCCTGGTGGTAGATTTCACGGGCTATGGAAATAAGAACTTTTTATGAAGGATTTTTATGTTTCAATCATTTCTATTAATGTTTTCACACAAACAAAGAGATTACATTAACAAAAAACAACAAGTACAAAGTAACAAACACCATAAAATAAGTTGTCATTACAATTAATCTTGCATAAATAGTAAACTGCTTCTCAAAGATTGGCATCTTACCGTTAAGAATCATAAGCCAGAAAAATTAAGATTTAACCAAGGCCATGGACATAACCACACCCTTGCAACAGCTAAAGGGGCTGCCAGGAATTCTTAGGTGACAAACCTAGCCCTATACTTAGGCAGATTGCCAGGACGCCACTCCAACAGCGTCTCTATAGGACATTTTGTGAGATTCAACTGAATTGAGCTAAAGATAAAGTTATGTATACATATGCAGAACTTCTTAACCTTGGGTCCACCATACATGTTTCATATCACCAATCTGGCCCCAGATGAATCATCTTTTAATAACTAAAACAGATCCCTATACACAGCGACTGGTGTTACCACTGACCACCAGGGGAGTGGTGGTTTAGATATTCTTAGAACATGCAAGAAACATTATGTACGACAGTATAAACATAGCTAAAATCATATGTACTTATGACTTGGAACCGTATTCTTTATCATTCCCAGCTACAGGAGAATTATGATATGGAGAAGAGGAGTAGGTGGTACCCCACTGCATCCTTCCCTATAGGAAACAATATGGTCAGTCATTTATGGATCTATTCTGTCTGAACTACAAATGGGTAAACCTGGTACTTGAACACAAATATGTATGATTCATGATGATCATGATAAACATTCATAACCATCATGATAGATTGTCTTGGGCAGCAATTATCTTATAATTTATTGTGTTTTTTTTACTATGCTGTTTTTTATGTACAAATTCAAAACCTTTGTCAATGCTTAATAGGGCATAGTTAAAAAACTGGAGAATAATTGGATTTACAGTGACATCACATAAGGCACCACGTTCAATTATGTAGTGTCAAAAGAAAAAATCTTGCAGCTAGTATCTTTTCTCCTTTATGCTGTTCTTTAAAAAAATCAAACTGAGTAATACATAGGAGGTCCCCCCACTATGTCTCCATTAATGAGCTCATATCCATATCTACCCAGTAATAAGACTAAACTAAAGCTCACAGTATGTATATATGAAGGCTGCAAATGATATAAGCTGCCAGCGTTTCCCAACCTGTTTCATCACAAACAGTAGAGTGCCTAGAGTTATAAAGCATGGCTCTATTAGAAGTATTGTTTGACATGCTAAAGAACAAATGAGAAATACATTCAGATGCCACCCTGCAGATAGACCCTAGTGGGAGAATTCCATTAGCATATTATGTTCAGTGGATTTATACTCTTAAAACCAAACATGTGGAGAGAACATGTTGCGTACACACAAGGCTGTTTTAAAGTCATCAAAGAATTAAAAGACAGCTTCCAGTTGGTCAGCAGACATCAGTAAAGCCATAGTTGGAACAGAGAAATCCTGCAAATTCCTTGACCTTTCTGTCTGCAAATATCAGCTGGAAGGTGGTTTAAATGCCATATGCCTGAGCGTACGGAGGCCTGTTTTCATAATACTGCCATAGACTGGTGCTTAAAAATTGGCAGGCTGTTCTAGTTCTAGTTTCTAGTTAATGTGCATTCTCTATTCAAATATCTATGCTGTGTAATTTGCTAACCTACTATTGTACTGTAGTATGATACTTAGCTCATACATACAATACAACACAGCATACAGATGAATGGACTAGAACTTCATAAAAAGAAAAAACCTTTAAGGACTCATTTGTAGCATTTTCAATAGGCTTTTTTTTTTTTTTTATTACATTACGTTTACAAAACAACTATATGTATATATATGTATAGAGTACATAACTTTCTGAAACATCAACTATTTTCAGTAAGCTTTTTCATCTCTTTTCCATCTTAAGTTATCAAGAATATATAATGTTCACAGAATTGAAACAAGTGTGTCTCCAATCCCTTAAGTTGTAAAACCAAGTAAACTAGTATATTACTAACAAAAATAATGATGACATTGCCACTGAACTGTTCATGCCATATACACCCTCTGTTCGACAAGAGTCACTTGCCATGAATTCTGTAACCTAAATTCATAACAACACTACAGTATGAAAGAAATCAGAGGAATATGTGCTTCTAGTTCCATGCAGCAACCATCTGTTATATTTTTCTTAAGACTTAGCCACAAATCTGTCAGGAAAACTGTTATCCTTTCCAGAGAGAACATTGCATAGTTATTTCAAACGTAAGTGTGATTGTTTTCTACTTTAAAATATGCTTTACAAATTCAGATGGAAGATGCTTATTAAATGCATGCGAAGTCAGTGATCTCTCTGATCTTCCCTTATGCTGTCTAGTTAGTCATCCTGCTAATGCTTTTTTTTTTACAAAACAACATTGTACAGAAAGTGTTTCCGACCACTTGGAAAAAAAATAATGAAAGCCCATTGGCAAAAATAAATAGTAGCTGTAGAGCATATACAAATGTACATATTGTTGCCATCACTAGGTTAAAGACCTGGACAGTAGGAGGAACCTACAAATTCCTCCTGTAATATCAGGGGAATACACATTAGATGGAAAACAATATTAACAGGTGAACATAGTAAAAGCATTTTTCAAATTTAATCACAAAAATAAATACAAAACAAACTACACATTGCCTTATATCTGTGTTTACTGCCCAAGCCACATATCTAGTGCATCAAAAAGAAGTGTTTGGGCATCCATAGGACGCAATAACCCAGACGCACGTTTTGTCCTGATTGACTTCTTCAGGGGATCTCATATAGGAGGCTGGAATAAACACATGATCTGGGAGAGTCTCTGAGCTCACTGGATTGACCCTATACTTACCTCTTACCCGGAATTGTACTGTTTAAATGCGGCTTTAAAACCCTGGAGCTATATATGCCTATATGATTGCCACATATTTGTGGCGGCACTGGTCTTTATTTGTGGACTGCCCATTCCCTACGAGACTTCCGGATTACGGCGCTCTTTACCTTGGCCTTTGTCATATGGCACCTTATATATTGACATTGTTTTGCTATATAAGAACCCCCTGAAGAAGTCAATCAGGACTAGTTTTGACATGTGAGTCAAACATTGGACACAAACTAAATATATAACTAGACATGCATTAAGCAGTGGTCTTTGACAGTATCAAATATCCACCATATATAATAAATGCTTTTAAATATATATTTACTAGACTATAATATGCAAAAAAAAAATTTTTTTTAGGGTTTAAATGCAGCCTTGATGTCTTGTCCAAATTGACCCTGAATGCCAACACGTTATCCAAAACTTTGTACTATATGGATGTTTATTGCTGGTCTTCTTGTCATGTGTGAACTCTCAGTCTCCATACATTAAAAAGACATATATATGATGTTTTATGACATATAATAAAAGGTCACTAGGAAAATATTAGCACAATATTATAATTGGCAACAAAAATTGCATATTTACTGCAATTAACCTATAAATCACTTCCCACATGTTAGGTATTCTTTAGTGTTGCTAGATTGAGCCTTATGGGGTTTGTGCCTAAGTTTAAACTCAGTGAAATGAAATGTACTGTTTAAAACACCCCCTACATGAAAGGTACAAAGAATACATTTTACAATAATAAACATCTAACATCTTGTTAGCTAGTAGGTGTCGAGTGAGCATCGAAAGTGATCCCATCCTAGCGTCATATTTAAAAGGTTTTCCAGAGAGAGGGGGATATCTCCACAGTTTGTGACGGATGCAGTTTCTTTTAACTTTCACTTTTTTCCCTCAGGCTAAATCACTTGCACAGACTGAACTAATCTCCACAATAAGCCACCTCTTTGATTATAATTCCCAGTAAAGCGCCACTGTGCCAGCCTGAAGGTTCATTTAAATACTTTGCCCATAAAGTATACTTACTGGCACGTCTTAGCATAGAAAAGCTTGATCCTACCATGGCAGGAGAATATTTCTCAAGGTCAGTGTGTGCATGTAAATGAAGAGCTTGTATAATACTCCTAAGTTGCTAAAGTCCTATTTCATAAGTAACTGACATTTCTGAACCAGAACTAGCTGTTTATATCTGCCCTAGGCCATAGGTGGTCAGTCTGGTAAAATAACAGCTTCCAATGCACTTTATACAGCTTGCTGCAATGTCTCATCTAGATTTTTAAAGTAAACCTGTCTAATAGAAATATGACACTACCAGTTGTAGGTCAGCAATGATGACCTCCAAGGTCCCTTAATGGCAGGTTTACTTTATATGTTTCACAATGGAAGTTGTGATAGAAAGTATTGAAGATTCTACACTTTTGAAAATGCTGTCAAGAAAATAGCCTTTAAAATAAAGGATTTCACATGATTTATAGTGATTTCAATACTGTAAAAGAACAGTAAAAATTTAAGAAAACAAATTATTATTTATAATTTCTAATAAATTCAGTGGCAAAAATATCCTAAGTGGGTTTCCCTTTCTAAGCTGTCAAACCAATCCATATTTACCATTTAAGAAAACTGGAATGTTAACAGAAAAGGAGAAATCAGTGTCCATGGTTTTCTCTTAACTTAGAAACAAAACCTTAGGTTTTCTTGGTTAAGGAAAAATGTCTATATTATTATGTCAATATAATTAACTAATCATGACAATAGTTTTTGAATGATAATTTATTCATGTAATACAGCTAAATAAAGAAAGACTTTATTCAGCCAACAATGTTTCATTTATTCATAGTTAATTAGTATATTATAATTCTTTTTTTGTTGTTCATAGAATGCATCTTGGCTGACCAATGAAGAAAAAAGATGATGATAATAAACACAATAAATTACTTCTAACTCAAAGGTAATATCATTAAATTAAAGGAAATGTAACTTTAATGGATTTAATACATACATGTGGCTAGTGCAGAAGAGGTTTTATGGTATACATCTGCAAAAGCTAGGGAAAACCCTATTATTTGTGGTTTACCAAACCACAATGACTTGTGTCTACTCCTCTGATGAACAACAATGTGAAAATAAATATTTTTTTCTGCTTTTATGAAGTTTTTACCAATAAAGATCACATGATCACAGCTACAGGTAGGTGTTCCCATTTTAACATGAAGGAAGGGAACTTCTAAAAGTGAGAGTACTAACCACACATTGCATCATGCAACCCCAGCTAGGCTCAATCATAACATATTACCAACAAGAAGACCATTACAACTGAGAGACAAATCATAGCTAGATAGACGGATACAGAAATCACAGGTAGAGAGAGATAAAACACTGAATCCTTTCCAACCAAGATTTTTTTTAACAGTAGCTGCTGTGCTATTTAGTTAGCTCATGGCACACACTTTGAACTCTAACATACCCCCACTTTATCATTATTTTTGTTTTTTACTGGGAGGATGTGATTCAGATAGACAAGCGCTTTGGAAATAGCACACACATAAATGGCGGCGTTCAAAGCTTTCACATCATAAACCAAACTGCGGTCTTTGAAGGTAGACGGAATAACTCTTCTGTTCCTATCTCAGGTCTGACATGAGATATTATACCTTGGGAGGCTTGAATGGGTCTGTTTAAATAAATAAAGAAAAGCAAGATGTTTCCACTCACCGCTTATTGAAGTCAGCTGTGTGGAAAAAGCTATGAATCTAAATCTAGGGATAGTGTAATGATACATATACTTGTTCTGTAGATTCATTATGAAATCACATGACTGTTAAAATACAAGACCCACTTACTGGTAAGATTTTCAATAATGTGAAAAGATTTATCCACCTTGACTAGGCCTCTCATATGGCTATTGTAGATTCAATTTAAAAGCCTTTCTGCATGAAACCTGTAAGGTCATTCCAAGTCTAAGCACCAATACTTTCTAAGAAAGGCAGAGGCTGTGTAGGAAGAGGATATATCAAATGTTCTGGATAACCTACAGACATTGAATGGAGTATGTACATTCTTGATTAGGAATAGTGTGCTAAATATTAACTAATGCTTATCAATCTACCAGGGTTGCTCAAAAGATAATGCTACACATTTTCCAGAAAATCCTTATTAATAATTTATTCACATCATTAAACCTTGTCTTGTGGATAGCATATTTAAGTGCCATAAAGACGTAAAACAGAGAGAGCATATCTGGCTTATATGGTGAATGGGGCATTCCCTGTCTGGGAATGGTGACTATTGCAGATCATGGGTCTCTAAAAAGGAAGCATGAGAACTTCATATTTGATGTAAAATTGCACTTTTATACATTTGAAATTGACTGAAAAAAATGCCTACTTTGATTGTGAACCTATTTGATCTCAGATAACACAAACATCTGTGCCACACAATGCCACAACAAGTGGCATTTATATAACATTCATATGAAGAGAGATGCCTGAATGCCAAAGTAGGTAGATGCACTGCACTGAATAGATACAATATTTCTTAAAGTATGCAGATTGAAAGTGGTGTTCCAGATCTCACCAATTTTATTTAGGTCATTGGCTATCCCATATTTGGTAAACTTTCAAGCATGGTTTCATGGAAAATGATTTTAGACAATGTGTACTGATGTGTGTACTGATGCTGTAGATAAACTGAAGAAAATAAAGTATCACTACTTATAGTTGAAGTAAGTGAGGGCTTTTGTCAATTCTATTTATTACTAAATGAGAGATTGATGTTTCTATGTTGTAAATATGTCTGTTAAGGCTATGTTTAAATGGCGTTTAGGGAATGCATCCCATACATCTGCATGATTTCCCGCTCCCCTGTTTCCACGAATTTCAGTGGGCCCACCGGCCGAGAGGTAAACACAGGGCAGTAAGTCAACCTCCGCTGTCCACCTGGCTGGCGAATTTGACCAGACAGGGTGGGAAGTCATGCATATGTATGAGATGCACCGACATCCCAGTCAAAGCATGTGATTAACACAGGGGGTATTGGCGCATCCCTAAATACCATATAAACATAGCCTACGGTTCTCATGTACCCATACCTTGGCATCGCTAGTAGTAGCTGGTCATAATCAACTGTATTTGTTTAGTTATGCTAAAGATGCTTCAGTGCCAAGTCAGTCGCTTGGATTGGCTGCTAAACATCATTGTATGATGTAAATACACTCGGCCCCTTCACCTGTGAAGAAATATGTATAGATTTGTCCATTTACAAGATGGATAAATAATGTAAGGACATTGTGTATTCAAATAGTCTTTATTTCAGCATGATGTAAGTAAAATAAATCCTCTGTCATGTATCATCTTATAATAATTATGTTTGTGAAATATTATCTATATTTTGAGATGTTGTACTATTTTAAATTAGATATATGTATAAAGTATCACATTTTGCAAACAATGGTGATCACAAAAATGTCAACATTTAAACATTCAGATGAAGGCATTAAGATGTTAAGCAACATGGACCTACTGGGCAAAGTGATATCAATGCACAACCATGATCAATTTGAAGCTATGAACGCCTGTCTATTAATTACATCACAAAATTCCTGCAATACAAGATTTCACATTTCACAACACAAGCTCTAGAGGGAAAAAGGAAATAAAAAGAAGGTTTGCAAAATGCATGAGTCTGGAAATTGAGGTTTTGTTGACATTCATGTTTGATGAATAGAGAACATGCGGGCAAGATTTTTTCTTTAAACAAACATCGCTGCAGGCTGTATTCCACACTTCTACCTCATAAGAGGCTGAGAAAAATTAGCTTAGACTCTCAACAGGTTGAAGAAAGAAAGTGGGTTACAATAAAATATAGAAAACTTTTCTGTATCATTGTAACACATTTTCTGAGATATTCATACCTATCTTTCTTACATGTTACATCCCAATTACAAAAATAACATTTGTATTCTAAAAATGTGTTATTCCATTGTTTAATGTTAATGCCATCGCCAGATTATGTTAATGCAATACAGATTATGGCTGATGGCATGGTATGGTGCTGAACCTAGCTGTCTGGAGCCATCACCATGCCTTACCCCACTGCAGAAAATTTGATTGGTACATTTACACACATTGGATTTGGAAGATCTTTCAATGAAATCAAAAACAATAACTAGCTGTATATACCTTATGATAAAATTCAGTTTTGACTATATAGGTGTGAATGATTTTCCATAAAGGAAAAATCGTCAAGTTTACAAAAAAGCTAAACAAATGTTTAGTACCTACCCAAACCAAACCAAAGGGTTTGAAAGTGTATAATGAGCTGAACAGAGCCACAACAAAGATATTATTCTAACAATGCTAAGCTATTCACTGATCTCAGTAGATGCAAGCACTGTTGAAGCATTCATGCTCAAAATTGATAGGAAAAGCAATGAAACCCTTGTCCTAGCCGGCTTAACTTGGCCTACTTCCTTTCTAGCAATGACTCAATAGTGTCTCTGTCTTCTAAGTCAATGCAAATGGAAAAAAACTTGTAAATTGTAATTTTAATATGGCTTCTCTTTGCATGGAAATGTTGATATAATTGTATTATTCTCAGTAAATATGGATCATGGAGTCAGTATCAGCAAAGAAAAAACAGCAATGACTAATACCTTTAAAGAGCATGCAGACTGATTGTGCAATTAGCAAACAGAAGATGTTACATGAGGTGCCTCCCTGTTCTACTAAATAGACAGAAAACTACTAAAATGTTTATATGCATATGCAATGCACATGGGGATTTTCCGTTAAGCCTCAAACACATCCAACATATACATGCTGGAAAATTATTAAAGCTGTGATATAATTTGTATATTCATACAATAATTTAAACTGATAAAAAGGATTTGCCCAATCTCCTGAGAAAGAAGAAGAAATGGCAATATTCAGGAAACTAATCCTGAAATGTATATATGTCTATTCGATAACACTTTCCCTTCATCTCTGTAAACTTGTGTTAAAAAATAAATATTGTCTACATCACTATGGTGTGTAATAGTGTATATCCTAAAGATTCAAAAGGTTCAAAAGCAAAAATCAAATACACTAAAGCTCAAGTGGAGGTATTCATTTGGTTTTTCTAATGTATTCTCCACCGAATTGTGATATGAGTCATGCCACGTTAATACTTATATTGCCAGCTTAGGTTCCAATCATATTACATTCAATACAATAAAATAATGGGAATTAAACTGACATAAGAGTATCATGTTTATTAAATGAGTGAAAAGAACCAGAACACTCTATAATCAATTACAGCTATCAAACTCTTTTCATTTTAACATTATTTTTTCATACTTTGTCTCAGAACAAAGACATTTAAAAGCTACATTGGTTTGCTTCTGATCCTATTTGTAGTGCCATTTAAGCAGCTCATTTGCAAATGCATGATGGATATATGATGTATCAGTGGTGTAGGAACCACTATAGCAGCCATAGCAGTGCTTTGGGGCCTATATTCACAAGGGGGCCCACCACTCCTGGAAGGGCAGGGATTGGAGTGACAGGTTGCGATGGGGGGCCTGCATACAAATTGTTGCTATGGGGCCCAGTCATTTCTAGCTACGCCCCTGTGATGTATGATGGAAAATTACAAAATACAGAAAAATTTGCATTAAGTCTGATCTTCTCATCTGTGTAGTAATGCAAACCTATGTGATGGTGTTCTTTTGAAAAACTATACAATTAAACCCTAGTTACTACATGAAAGGGTTTGAAGCAGCTTATTCATGATGAAAAGGTTATTAAAAGTGACATATTTTCATGTTTTTATCAACCATTAAATAGCCTTTTTAAAGATATCCTGCCCCCAATCGAAAACTAAACTACTGGTGTCCTGCATACTGCTTCTTTTTTCCCAATCTATAAGACCCCAGTAAAACAATGACCAGTGTGTGCCAAGGAGACACAAGAAGTGGATCACTTATTAGCAATAAACAGTTCATATTGGAATATCCAGATTACATTTTTGCCTGAAGGGCAGTCTGGAGCAGCACCTACATGGTTAATCATTTGGTTTGTTGTAGTATAAAAATTGGTATAAAAATTAATTAACTTTTCTCAGATTTCTACTCCAAGATTTCCGTTGCTGCATATTTAAAAACCATTCCTTTAAATACATGAAAAAAGAAATGAATATAAAATAGCTATAGCAGAACAGTCAAACGCTGCTCATGTTTTATATTGAACTTCCACGTTTCCTGTAATCACTGCTGGAGAAAGAACCCAGCCCTAACAATGTAGTAAAGTTGAATTGCCCTCCTCCAATCTAAGAACATCTGGGTAGCAGTCAAACATCTGTCCCATGAAGTTATTTCTAGACTACATGCCTTCAGCATACGGCCGCAGAACATGAAAAAGAAGATGCTGTAATTAAGGCTTAGTCACTGATAAGAACACTACTCTTTCCTGAAAAATTAAGTCACCACAATGCGTGAGAATGTTTCCATTAAAGTGTGCTAAAAACATATTGCTTCTAACTAATAGTCGGATATAGATGATAAAGTCTGGCTGCATTTTTATGCTGCTAATGGGGCTCATTTAAAAGATGGCAGTAGATCAAAAATAGAATTGCAGTCTTTAAAAAAAAAATCCCGTTTGATGTTGTTTTCAGACCTGTCCTGATTAGTTGCAGATCTATAACTTTCCTATATAAAAGTGCTTTTTTTACTCTTTTCAATCAATAATTATAAAAGTTTGCATTTCCTCTTACAAAACATCTTAATTGATTTTCTATTATGCCATCAGTTTCTTGTGCCTGGAAAGAAAAAAAGATTAATGTACTAAGATGCACTTTACTGTGTATTGGGGGCATTTACCCTGGCGGAGAAGGATTGTCACTGGGACCTTGGGACATCTGGTGTTCCCACTATAACAATGTTCTTGTTCTGTTAACTGCACTCTAATGGATAGTGACAATGTTGTCTCTGACCATTTTGGCGCTGTAGGCTAGACTTTTAATGTTCTCTTCATGCTATCAACAATAATCCCACCACCACCACCATTCATTTCTTTTAATGCAGAAGTGTTCCTATAGTGGCTCCTAAACCTCTCACATTTATGTGCCTGCGTATTTGTTGGTTCTTGGCAATTGCACTTAGCAAAAAAAAATCAGTTTCAAATACAAATAAGATATTGATTCTGGCTTTGAAATTATCCTGACCATCGAATGGGGTTAAGAAATTCTATCAATTTAACACAGACCCTTCAGACATGGATATAGTGTCTATAGTGTTCACACTTTTTGGCTTGTGAGTTTATAATGGCCACTTCAAAATGATCTATCAACAAAAAAATGGTAACTATAAATATATATACCAAGTATACTTGATATTTTAAATATATTCTTTACTTTGCACAACAGCAGAAACATGTATGGCATAATACAATTCTGTAATGTTCTGTCCATTACCTTACTGTGTGCTAATAAAGATGTGAAAACAATGCAGGACTCCATAATCTGCTCCCATTGCCTTTGTGATCTACCAGTAGTTCACCTGTTACCTGTTGGCCACCCCATCACTCTTCACAGTAGAAGGTCTTAAATAAAGTCCAATTAATTGTACAATTTACTTTATTTTCATATACAATATAATTTTCTTCCCCAGATTAGTACTTCCCATACTAGTGTCCTTGGCACTTAGTTTACTCATGGCTTAAATCTGGCAGGGATACCAGCCCTATACCTACCAGCTGTGACAGGTATTTTCTGAGTAGAGTCTGATTTGTAGGTTAAGCATGTACTATTTGCTATATGTAAGCAGTTGTAAGATCTCTGGGCAAACTTTTGTGTCAGAATCTGAGAGCTGTCACCGCATTGTATATGTGCATGTCCAACAGATAGAAAAGGGTCTACAATTTACCTGTGTTGTTCTTTAATGAGCATTTGATACTTTAGTAGGAAGTCAATTACAGAAACCAAAACGCATGCTGTGTGGAAGGTTTGTGTCTCACACCAGAGTTGGTTAAGCTTGCTAGCCTCTCAAAATGAAAAAAGGTTTCCATGGAAACAGCAAAACACGATGATTCTACACATAACAAATAATTCAATTGCAGATGTCCATGGTCTGTTTATTTAATATATTTAATTTTTTTGCTATTTTGCCTTATGTCATTCAAGCAGATTTCCTTACATCTAATCAATGGACACTAGCTATACTGTTAAAGTACTATGAATGTAAAATCGCAATATTTCAGCATTGAGGTTCGGATTCAATGTTTGTTCTTTGCTGAAACTATGTTTCAACACACACTTTTTAAAGGGGAATTCTACATGGCTGCTGGAAAATACTTTACCAAACAAATAAATTGGTTAATCAAAGGAAGTGCATATGGAATTTTAAAGTAAAGTGAGGACTTAGAGCTGCTCAGCAACATGTTTTGATTTTTCTGTTTTCGAGACGTTGCACTGACCTTGGAAATTGGTTGAATTTAAATCTACAAAGAGAGACTGCTAAAAGGAAAAATATTGACATTTCACATGAATCAGTAGGGCACATGTTAAAATCATAAAAAATATAATATCAAAAGAATAGAAACTCTTGCTTACTATGAATGCACCCTTAGCTAACATAACACCAAGACAAAAATCTGTATGATCTGAAACTTTCAATGTTTAGTAACTGCAGAGTTTGTTGTTTTCTATCAAACAGACCCACCCTTGTAGGCTTAGACAGAACACAAGAGGAACTGTGCAACGCAAAGGAAGTGGTGGCGGTGTATGTAAAGCAATGCGTTCATGTTATACAAAGAAATACTAACTATTCCAGTAGTATTACAATACTATATTGTGTCTTTTTTAAAACCACTTTAGAGACTCTGTCAGGCTTCCTAGACAGCGTGCTAGTTAGGCAAGTTTCTTTTAACTACCTGTCCTGTTGACAGTCCAGGCAGAATATTATACCAGGAAGGCCAGTAACAGCAAAAAAACGAAAAACTAACAACTGTCTGATGAACATAATAAAGGTAAATGGGCTCCCAGAAAGAGAGCTGAAGGCATAGATGGGAGGGAGCATTGACGGAGTGGGCTGGTAGGAGGAATAGGCTGGGCTGGAGTCAGGAAGTAGGTGGGGCAAAGGAGGGGAGAGGCTTTGATTGTAACAGGAACCGGAAGGAGACTATGGGTTTGTATCACCCTCCCTCCCCCTTTTTTGATACCTACAGTAGGTAATTGTTATATTGATATTGTTTAATTATCTTTATGTTCCAATTTGCACAGAAGGTTGGGCCCTAATCAGTGCCTATTTCCATCTTAAAGTCAAAATGGACAGCAGTGAACAAAGGTGGTTTTGAGGTATTTTATAGAGGGCTCATGCCCTAAGGTTTGGTTATTGTTGTTAACGGGGAAGTTTACATTGGAAGTACCCACTGAGCTGGATATAAAAGGGCTAGTGGCTGGTATTGACGGATATATTAAGTGTAATGTTTTCTTTATTTGTAAGTTGAATATGTGTTTGTATACTTAAATAAAATGGCACTGTCTAGGGATTTAAGCTGAATTTTTGTTAAGCTGTGGCCGTTAATTTTGAACATTCCACTTTTCTATATTCATGAAATTTTCCAACAAGATTTATTGGGTTGTGACGTTATTTCAAAGTTGGAAGGGTTTGTGGGATAAAAGGTTTATTATATGGTTATGGAGACAACTCAGCCCTACCTGGGTTATGTATTTATGGTTCATGTCCTCCATTGAGAGTTACATTTTTATTTGTTGTCTCAGGAATGTGGTAGGAAAAAATATCTTCATAGTCAATAATAACATAAATAAAAGTACTGAAAAACAGACAAAGAAACAAAGTCGACTGACTTTGACTGGAGTCTTACCTAAAGATTAAATTGTTAACATTTAACTAATCACTTACATATTACAATTAATTAATTGTTATAAATTTAAAGTTGACCTAGTATCCAGAGCATGTTTGCAAACAGTTGAGACAATTTTGTACATACTGTATCTCTTGTTGCCCATATAAAGCTGTTTTCACAGCAAACTGCAATCTACAGTGTTACTCAATAACTTGCAATGTCATAGTGGGGTTTTCGTATTTGCTAATTTTTTGTAAAACAATGTCTAGTAAAACAATGTTCTGCATATTTTAATTCTGTTTTTAAGATACATCTAAATTAGAATTCAATCAGCTGGGCAGAGTAGAAATGAATGTGAACCTGGAACATACACAATAACAAAGTCGAGTTTTACACCTCACACCTGTAAATCATTGGGAGCTGTGTTCATTATTTATCCGCTGTCAATCACCAAGTTGTCTTGTGCATTATAACAGAGGAACAGGGGACTTAGCTTTCTAATAAGAGATCTCAAAGAGTTTAACTCAGCTCATCACTTGTTGATTTTTGCTCTGCCTTCCCCAATCTGCTTTCATATGAAGCTGTCAATAATAATCATCATATATCAATGTTTATATCAGTATAAACAAAACTGGCAATGTAATAATAGCAGTTCAACAACAGCCTGATCATATTGATTGGCCAAGTAGTATAGTATAAAGGCTGTTATAATTAAGCAATAATATTTAATATAAATCCCTGTCACAAAAATGTATTTACAATACTTCAAATCAGTGCATTCCCACCCAAAAATTTATTTCAGCCAAGAAATAAAAAAATCTCTCAACAATAACCCATAATTTGAGTTGTTATTTGTTTCCATAAGTAGACAGATTTTACTACATACTAAAACTACATTAAGAAAAGCTAAAAAAAAGCTAAAAAAAATGGACTTACCACCATTAGAGATGGTTTCAAAAATTCAACCATTACGACAATTTCAAGTTATTTGCAAAGCCTCTGAACATGGTATCATTACCAAACTTGCTGGAGATGTAGAGAAGTGTTGGGGGTATACTACAAATAAAGGATTGCCCTAACACAAAAAGTTTTTGCATAAATGAAGTTCAAAGTCAAGTCAAAATTTGGAAAGTCGAAATTTTTACTTTGAACTTAATTTATGCAAAAACTACATGTGCTAGAGGAAAACTTTATTTTTTTTTCCAATCTTCAAACAGCCCTTCTCTACATCTCACATTTTGGTGATAATACAATTTTCAGAGGCTTTGCAATCAGCTCACAAAGTCAGCTAGTCGAAAAATTTCACCATCTCTTGTCACCATATGAACAAACGTTTGCTTAACTTTGTCCAGCATCGACTGCCCATCTACGGGGTCTTCAGCTTCTTCCTCTACTCCCCAATCCAGGGTGATGTCATACATGCAGCAGTTGATGGGGATGGAGGAAAAAAGTTCCTATATACCAGTTTTAGTGCAGGAACTGACACACCCCTGTAATGTCAGGGAAGTTGAAGACATGTAAACATTTAAAATACTATTCCTATTTTAGATTAAGGAGATATGAATTAAAAAATATATATATATCAATAAAAAACATGGAGAAAGGATTTTACATTCTGTATTTAGATGGAACTGTTCCTAGAGCCCTTTACCTGGATATTGTCCATACAAGATTATTATAAGTGCTGGTTGCTAGTTTACCATTTATAAATGTGTTTTAGGATATCCCTAATGTGCTGTTTACAGCTTTCCTTGCTGGAATGGAAGCTGTACCTGATAACCGGCAGTGCAATGATCCATCTGCTTCTGCTTAATACATTCTATGGGTCTATGCTTTCTGTAACTCTCCAGCTACTTTTTGAATATTGACTTACTGATCCTCAGATCACCAGTTTCAAGAGGGACTTTTCAGCATGTGATAACAAAGCCCTCATTCTCTTTCACGAAGGGCTCATAAACACACATATAAAGTGCAAAATACAATTTGGCAGGTCATCAATATGAATCCAATATGGAAACATGCAGACAACATAAGATTTTTTGCTAATTTAACACCCTAAATGCAGATTTGTTGGCACCAGCCATAATATTATTGTTAAAAAAAGTATTCTAACAAAATCAAAGATAAAAAATCTAGATTACATCACCTGCAATTTTAGTTTCCTGACAGGAACTAAAAAATTGAACATAAATTACTTGCATTCTTTTGCCTCTAAATGTATCACAGTTTTGGCTGGATGATAGTTACGGTCCATTACGGTTTACTCTAGTCTGGGCAGGTTGCTTCTTGAATGGCTTACAATGTGTGCTGAATGAGTTCAGATCAAGATAAATAGCAACAGCGACTATTTGTGATGTCCATGGTAATGCTCTTGTATAATGGCTGGCTGGAACAAGCCTCAGTTTAAGTTCCATAATTCCTTTGGGCTTGCTATAATTATGAATCAATCCAGGAACACATTTAGTGCTCATAACCTACATTTGCTCCAACTGTCTCTCCTCTTTATATTTGCTTCTCCAGTATTAGCCATAGCGAACAACAGTAACCAGTAGCAGATGCTGTTCAGTTATGAAAACAGATGCAAACTAATTAATGTGTAGTAATGAAGTTATTGGGCATACGAAGATAAGCAGCTGTCAATGTCCCATCACCTGTGTCATCATTTGTCACTCTCTCAGGAGAGGGTAAACAGACCACCTCCAGATGGCAACAATACCTTTAGGATATAACACTGAGTGAATTTCTATTAGGTAATGTGTTGGCAATGCTCATCAACTGAAAGAACATAAACACTTCACCTGCCAAGTGTCAGATATATTTTGATGAAATGAAACATTTTTGGGTTTTTTAAAGAAGCACTGTCATGAGGGGTTGTTATTTACTCTTTGTATGTATTGTCTCAAAGAATCACACTGGAGAGCTTGGCTAAAGCATAGTCAGGCAATGTGCCTGGCTTCAAAGCAAAGAACCATAGTTAATCACTTTACAGGTGGTGTGTCCTCAGATCATGTTGGAGAGAATACAATCTGAGGCTATATAAAAAAAAACATGGAAGAAAAATGTGAAAGATACCGAAGAACTATTCAAAAGGTTTTTCTAGATGTGCTGGAGTGCATTATAGTTTGCAACCTTATTCCTTGTGGGAAGAATTTGCACTGCCCCACTCTCTTAGCTGTTTGGAAGTAACCAATAGGAGGTACTTTTGAACAGTCTTAGCTCTGCGAGAAGATCATCATATATGAGAAATGACTGAAGCAAAGGCTAATTTGAGGGGCCTAAATTGTGGACTTTGATAAGGTTTATTAAGTCAAAATGGGAATTGACTATCAATTTGTTTCACCCCTCTACATATTTTGTGGTGGTTAAAAGCCACTTTTTCAGGATAGGAGGGTTTCTCTGATTAGCCAGCAGGAGATCCATTGGCGACATCTTGCAATTTATCCTCTCAAAACCTGTAGAAGCGTGAGACAATTTTAATGTTAATTCCTGTTTTTCCCTAAAAAACCTTGTCAAAGTTTGCAATTTAGGCAACTCAAATGTGCCTTTTTAATTTGGTCATTTCTTTTATATGGCTAAATATAATATTTTATAATTTTACGGTAGATTAGATATTACATAAATCCTCCATTACATAATAGCTGTTGCTAGTAGTGTTTTAATTAACAGCAAGTCATTGTTTTTGTAAGTAAAAGGTAAAGAACTATGTCATTAGGTTATGAACATGACAAATGGTTTGCATAAGAGGAAAGGTCAAGCTATTTATTTAACCAACGCACATTCAATGTTTGAATTGGGACTTAAAAGTAATCCACAGTTGAGTTAATTCAATGTGAGGATGTCTTAGTAAGTTACTAAACAAGAAAAAAATCTTCAGTCCAGCTGGCATATGATAGTATAACCCAAAGTTCAGTTGTAATATACTAGGATTACAAGGCTTCATTGTGCATAAGCAGGCTTAAGAGATGTGAAACTACATTTCAGTCCCTCAACCCTATAAATGGTTCTACTGCAGGGTCAATAAACGGAAAAAATGCTGTATTCAATAATATATACCAAAAAACATACTTTTCATTTTAAAGTTGTAAAGTTGAGGCCAAAACTATTAGCCCCCCTTATGAAATTATTAACATTGCTCCATGAAAATGACCATTCACAAGAAGTGTTTGTTATTTTGGAAATCAATGCACTATACAAAACAATGTCCTTTAGGTTTAATTGGGTTATTTTATTGATACACCTAATTAAAACAAGAAAGAGCAGAAATGGGACATGCAGAATTTTTAGACCCCTGTCATTAATAGTCAATAGTGTCCCCTTTCTGAGCCAAAACTGACAACAGCCTCTGAGATTGGCTAGGTTGGCACAGGTCTCCTGATGGATTTTGTCCCATTCTTCCATTGCAAATTATTCTAACTAGTCCAAATTGCATGGTTTGTGAGCAAGGACATGCACATCCATGTCTAAACGTCTTTGAAGGTAAATTACCTAAAACTGCCTATAATCAGATCAGTAATCATGTGTGAAATCTAATACTTAACTTTTTTTGGAACAAATATGGACCAGATGAAGTAAAATGTTGTCATTTGCAAAATGAGATACTTTATGTTAACAGAAATTCTTTAGTGTTTATGGTAACCACACTCCAGCCACTTTCCTATATGTAATGGTTTAAAGTTTAATGAAACATTGACAAGATGCACTCAGCTTCTTAATACATGTTAAGAATGCTTTTTGATTAAATTTCACTTATATGTCCACAAATGTTTCTAAAAGGCAAGCTTATTAATGGTAAGTAAAGTATATGATCTATTTAACAGTCCTTTAAATAATGGGTAAACCCCTAAAATAAGCTAACTGAATGATCAAATAACATTGCATGATATCCATATCACTCTGACTCCAATATTTGCTGTATTTCATGACTCTGATAAATTTTGAAGTTCACATTCTCACTTATCAGGTCCTTTTCTGCAATTATGTCTCTATTGTGTGCAGAAGGATGTACATTATGCCCATTGTGTGGGAAAGTACTCGCTTTTCTTCAGAAAGAACGGTTTTGCATACACAGCATTGTATAAACTGGGGCTGCTTACAGAGAATACATTCTAAAAGTATCCATTCCTCCTGATCTCTCTAAAAACTCTGGTTGCATTTATGGTAAAAAATAGAATGTAATTAGACACTACAAAGGATCTTGTGATGCTACCTAAATATCTAGAATTGAAAGTCAGCTATTTTGTTCAAATGATGACTAAGTTGTAGTTGTATAAAATCTTATAAGAAATGACCATCTACAGTATAATAGAGTAAGGTTGGCCTTGGGAAAGCGAGAGCTGCCGAGATTGTGCTATTATAGTAATGTTTGACACTATAAGATTCGTTTCTAAGCCATAAAACTATATATGGATGGAATTTCTACCAAGGTGGAAAAAAGGGACTTTCTGTTGTACAGACGCATGTAACACAAGGTTTTGTGTACAGGAGAAAAGACATGATCTGTTTCCAAGGAGCTCTGCTCACTGCTTGAGAACAGAGCACTCCCATTAATGCATTGGAAGAGCATGTCATTTAGAGCTCGCTATGATTAATGACGCAGCATACTTTGTGCCACACTACAAAAAGCACTGGCTTCTTAAGTTCTGGTGTGCTGAAAACCATTCTCAGATGCCTTTCGCAATTCTGGCAACGTGCCTAGTGTATATAAGCCTGATGTGCCCTCTGGTTTTCATTGTAAAAGTGTAAACAATACCTTAAGTGAATGCGATTAACCACAAAAATGGAGTTAGAATACAATTACATTCCTGGCTCAAATACCACTTTCACTTTGTTCTAGAAGTGCTTTTCTGTAGACCAGCTTCACCTGTTAACATATGAATCTTATATATTACTGTATGTCTGCAGTTTCTAAGCATGCTTTTCAAAACCAAAAGGGTGAAAAGTTACCAATTAAGGTAAGGTTTTTTGTGGACTACCTTCAGTTAGGTAAAATTTCAGCTTAATCAATTAAACTTGATAGTGTCAATGGAAACACTCTGCTCTCCTTAAAGTAGAACTATCACTTGCTTTTTTACCTCCTCTAATCATATGAAGAAATGTCGATAATAGGCTGAATACAACAAAAAATTCATGAGTAATATGCAAAACCTAAATGTGCCTTGCAGCCCCTCCTCTCTCCTTCTTTGTGATGATGCAGTGCCGGGGACACCTGAGAAAAAACTTGATCTCATAATGATGAAAAATACACACAGTGCCAGTGGTCACTCGTGATATTGCGCTGAATAAATCCCTGGAAGCCTGGCAGATAAATATGAAATCTCTCAAATGATTCCAGGAAATAGCGGCTAAGTATATATTTTTTTAAGGATTGTGAAGTGCTACAGAGCACTGAGTTTAGCCAAGGAGGCTTTCACCTACCCTCTTCCCTCACATCCACAAAGCAGAAAACCAGAAGAAAGATTTACCTATGAGCCAATCTTACCTCTACTGCAGGTGTGTATGACAGTCCGGATCTTTCCTCTGGCTCTTTGAATTTTGTATGTGAGCTAAAAAACAGAGAAAGGCAGAGGCCGCCCAATGAAAGGGACCAGTTGGGGGGGGGGGGCAGATACAGCTTCCCTACCTCCTTTTACTTCTGATCTGCTGGTCAGAGCATGACCTATGGGGACCAGAACTGCAGTAACCCTTTTTTTTAGGGATCAGATGCTTCGCTGTATAGGGAGCATCTGATATGAAGGAGGTAAGTCAAGACGAAGGCACTTTTTGCCCCCAATCTTGGTGGTGAAAAAGTGTATCTTATGGTCCGAAAAATACGGTATATGTAAAGCTGGCCATAAACGTTTAGATTTGTGGCTGATTTTGCTGCCGATCGACCGCCATTTGTGCTCACGGAGATCTATCTGCAGCAAAATCGGCCGCAAATCTAATGGTTAAATGGTTAAAGGTTAAAGGGTGCCTGGCTGATTCTCGGAAGGACAGGCCGCGGGCGTCTATGAGCACCTTTTGTAATGCCTAAAAAATGTTTTGGTTAGCATGCAGAACTTGCAGTGGTGCAGCAGAATGATTGACACCTGCATGTGGGTTAAACAGCATCAAAACCACTTACTAAAAAGCTTTCAAGAAACTGCCCAAATGTTTTGACAAACCCACTTAATGCAAAACAGTAATTGCACCTTTTTTCTTCTTGTCAGATGTAAGTGGGATAACTATCCATTCAAGTAGTAGATTCAGTTGGCATTTGGCATTACACAGTTTGACATTAATTTGCCTAATTATCTATTGCACTCATGGCTCAAAGACGTTCAATTAAGCTAAATCCACTGCAATTAAAACTGAGAGGTCAAGACTTTAAGAGCAAAAAGTTCAAATCACTTGGCTTGTCAGATGCACCGCTTGCCCTTTGCTGGGTTTGAACTTTTTTGACAAGCCTCGGCCATCAAACCTACTCCATAGAGCACTGCGGGCAGAGTTAATGGAACTGCTCTCAATCCAGAGAAACATCATACTGAATCCTTTTTGCTGGCACGGTTTCAAACAAAACTCAAGTGTATTTAGTATAGATGCATATTTCGGCTGTCTGGCTTAAACCACATGTGTCATTGTTATTCATAAGTCTACATTTTTCATTTAAATACATTTTATATATATATATATAATATAATATATGTACAGAGACAATCCTCCTGATGTGCAACATTGATTCTCCTAGAAGCATTTATACATGTATTGATATCTAAGCAGAGACTTGTTTAGATCCAACAGCTTAACTTACAACTCTAACAGGCTTGCTTAGTCCTGACTATAATTAGGCTGTGAATGGAACACTAATGATTTTTGAGGCTAGCAGATACCTTCTCAGATATTGAATGGCTAAGACAGAAGACATGACCTAAAAACAGCCACATTACTAAAATCATCTCTTTTTTCCCTCATACAACCCAGAGATCATTTTCACATACACGATTTAGATTCCAACATCTGTATGCAAATCTTTATAACTTCAAGTAATTAGAATAGAAATATTTCATGTTTTTATAAAAGCGAAATATTTGCCTTTGAAGGTACATATTTCTCTTTGGTTGTGATAGCTGCACACTAAGGTTGCATCTGTTATGAATGATGATAACAAATTCTGACAGCCATCCGCCATTAGATGTATAAAAAAGAGAGGATATTTGCTGCCCAGGAAACTGATCATAACCAGAGATTTTACAAAATACTTACCGTATATAGTAATACCAGCTATGAATATGATATTTTTCAGAGAAGGCTCATGTTACTTCATATGATCCTCTGACACGTTTCATCCCACTATATCGGACTTATCTCTTCCTATAAGTTCTGATATAGTTGGATGAAAAGCATCAGAGGATGAGGTGACCCCAAGGGGTACATCTATTACTTGTTGTGTACTTGTCGGTGAACTAAGAATAAAAGCATTGTGGAAATCTTATCCAGTGTGTGGAACTATTGGCTGTTCTCAATGTGTATGTAGTGATTCTGGGAGACGGTTCATGGTGGCGGTTCATGAACCTGGAGTCCACCAGGCTAATCAGTGCCAGAGAGGGAGTCTGTGTGGGAACAGTTGCAGACACGGCGAGTGCGGGTCTCACCCTACTTCTTATGTTCATGTGACTTTATGTTTCAGTACTGAAGTCTTACCTTATTAGTATTATTTAATTATGTTTTCTGTTCAGATTGACAGTTATTTAAATTAACAAACTCTATACAGCATTTCACATTACAAGCAAAAGTGTAACGTGTATTGGGCTTTAGGCACATACAGTAAATATATCCTTAAAGGTTTGGTGATGATGCTCTTCAATTGACACTCTCTAATTATCCCTACCAGTGACATATCTAGCAGCAGAACTGTAAACGTGTGATCCTATTGATTTAACACATTCTTTCATCCAGGATTCCAGCAACATAATAAGGCAATCACTATTATTATAACAATGCAGTTTCTATTGGAATAAAGCAATGATGGACAGTAATTAAAGGGAAAGCATAGTTGTTGCCCACATAACCTACTTAACTATACATTTTAAAGCGAGGTCAATTAGAGAGTGCAATAATGTAATTTTGTAAGTGTCAATGTCAGGCACGTACAAAAAAGTCAATGGCAATGGTCAATGAGAATTAGATGCAAACAAATGGAACCCAAATTCCTGAAACATTCAGCCTTACACTATGTTTGCTCCACTAATCAAAAAGAATAATATTGATGTTTTTCTTGTGGAAGTGAATTAGGCTTATAGGGTTATTAAGTAGGAATGACATGTCAGTTCTGTTTTCTCTAGTTAGTATTGTCTGTTGGTTTTTGATTATAATACCCTTCAAACATTTCTATTGGCAAATGCACCAAGGGGATTTAGTGGAAGGCAGGCACAAAGGTACAAAATATTTGTATTGTATTATGGAAAGCTTTAAAGTGAACCTATCACAAAATAATGTATTTTTCAGAAACTTCACATAACTTTACATATAAGCTTTACAGATTACTTATCATGAAGATCAAATATAAACTGTCTAACTGCAGATAGCTCCAGGGCTACAAATATGCCAATAATCACTTTATCAGAAAATCTTTAGTCATTATTTTAAGCCTTAAAGCCCAGAGCGTGCTATACATGGGTCCATATTTATTTTTGATTAAGCAGTTCAATTGATCATTTGGTCAGATCATTTGGTTTATTTCTGTGACTTTTATTGAATAAAAGTGATCAAAACTGAGTGTAACAATAAAGTGCCATGGGTCAGAAAAATGTCTGTCCTTTGAACCATTATTTGATGTGTAGTTTCTATCCAATCAGGTTGTGGAGCATGCACACAAACATTTATTTTACAGTCGTCCCCCCCCCCTTTCCAATCCAACATCAGTCAGACAGTATACCAATCTAGATAGTAGCTGACAGTAAGCATACATAGGACCTTAGTGTCAGGATTGATTAAAAGCTAGCTAACAAGCCACAGACTGCTCTTGTGGTGGAAGGAAATCATGAGAATAATGAGGTTGTAAAAACATTTTCAGAAACAAATTGGCATGGTTTTGAACATGTCTCTAAATCCATATAATTGACACATGATTAATACTGGAAAAAGGAGGTCAGGTATAAAATATGTCTAGAGCACTATTGACACTGATTTTCAATGAGCCAGAACACCAAAGACAACCCACTATCCTCAGCTATGAAAAGTAAAAGAAAATTAATTACATGCACGTAATGAACCGCGGCCGATTTTGCCAGTGACCGATGTGCATGTTTGTAAATCTTCGGCCGATTACATTAGTTTAAATGGGGAACGGCATTCCCGTTTTAACTAACGGTGTCCCCATTCAAACTACCGCCCGCACAAAAAGGGTGCCGCTGATACTCTGAGCACTCCGCCACTCATCTGTCCCCACTCGCTATGTGTGTGGGGGCATTTAGTGGCTCAATCAAAGGTAAATACTTGCTAACATTTGTGCATAATTTTACATAGCTGAGTATGTTCCAAATCTTTGTTAATCTCTTTAAATGTCTTCATTCACTTTGAAAAGTTATGTTTCTTCAGAAAATCGACAACCGTGCTTTAGGTCCCAAAAAACACAACTGTCTACTAAAAAATTGAGTTGGACCTCACAGATACATACTCACCTTTTTGCTTTACATAAGGGTCTCTCTATTCATGCTTGCAAAACACATTTGAAGATACAATGCCTAAATATTAAAAAAATACTCATAAATAATAGTTATATAAAGTGTTTCTAAAATAGTTTGCATGGCTAGGCAGCTATAAAAGATGCATTATGTTAATAGAAGGTCAACAACAGTCAGAATGAGGACGTCCATAATACCTGACACATTGCATCCCTTTTCCACAATTGGTGTCAACTAAGACTTAATTATATTGTTTATGCTGTGGCCTTCTGCTCCCTCATTTCCATTCTGATGATTGTCTATGATTGTCACATTTGCTCCCTGCTGTTTTAACATGTTTAATATTCGCTTTCTACCCCATTAAATGGCAATGTAAATGCTTGTGGGCCTCTCAGCCTAGGGCGGTCAATGTACAAACCACAACATGAAGAACTGAATATCCAATTAGTAAGATCATTTTAGTAAAAGTAGAACAATTAACACAACTGTATAAAAGAATAAAATAAAAAGAATAATGCAGATAAGACCATATAAAATACAAAGAATGCTTATTGGAATGCCAAATATTTACAATAATAAATAATAAGTTGATTTAATTCATTACTTTTTTATCCACAATGTTGAGCAGCCAGGTTCAGGCTTTCTTTGCCCACTAATAATAGATAATTAAAAATAAATCTCCCAGCTTAAAAATGTTCAGGTACCTGTGAAAAAATGAAAATAATTAAAGCTAGCCATACACAGTCGGATTCCATGGCCGATCGATCACCTATCCGATCGATTCCGGCGATCTCAGCGGGAATCGGAGGTCCGATCGATCGGCCAATTAAGTGTGTACGATCGCTACATACCACCTTGTCCCACGGATTCCTGGACGATTCCGTGTCCGATCGCTTACTCCACAAATGGCAACTCCCCCTGATGTGTGCAGAATCGGATCAGAAAGACCAACATGTTGGTTCTCTGTCCGATCCGATTCTGGGCCCCTGAACGATCAGACGTGATCGGACGGACAAGGTGGGCTTCACGCGATTCCGGGACGATCGTTTCGCGTGCACGCGCCCGGAATCGATCGTCCCGGAATCCGATGGGAAACGGACCCGTGTATGGGGGCCTTAAGACTATTATTCCTAAGTGAGAATACAAGGCCTTACTATATGGACATAAGACATACATGATTCCTGTAGCCACTATCTTTTTCTGTCAGTATTAGCATGTCCTATAGAATTTAAATGTGCTTTAAGTTACAGGTCTAGTCAATGTAAAACGCAGCTACTCAGGATCAAAACCTAGCTATTTCAATATAACTCAGAGTGTCTGCAGCTGGAGAAGACATTAACACGTGTTTTCTGGCTTTTATAAATTTTAGAAAACCAGTATGATTTGTGTAGATTGATCGGGGCAACAAAGATATAACTGTTCATTTTAAGGCAAGCTAAGCAATTACATTTTTACTGCACGTTTAATGTCTTGCTAACACATTTATGCTATATGAATTTAAAATATCACTTACTGTGCAGTGCTCAGCACCATAAAATGTGCTAAAGGCATATAAAATGTTCCTGTCTTCTAAGTTTCACCATCTCTTAAAAGTTGTTTGCACCCTTGCCCTTGAAATCCAAGTCTGGCAAAGACAGCCTGCAATTAACAATAAAAATGTGTAGGGACAGCTAAATATTAGCTCATTCTGCTGCATTTTCTATAATGACTTTCTACCACAAGATGGAGGTCAGTAGGGTTCGTTGCTTAGAAACTGGGTTTGCATTACTGCGCTAAGCCAGCTGGGAGTTGGATTTCCTGTGCTTTTAACAACTTTTAAAATGTGTGTATGTTATGCAGTTGGATCAAGGTTTTTACCCTTACTCTAGGTATAAATACACTGTCTTTATTTTTACTTTATTGAAAGCAAAAATAACTTTATTGCCAGGTGTGCTGCAAGTCCCTAATGGCCTGATCAAGTCTCAAGTCAATGCCGTTAAGATCAGATTTCTACTGTTGTTTTTATTATATCAAAAATGGATGAATATAACTGATGACACCAGCAAACATAAAGACTAGGTCTGGTTGAAGTATGGGTTTGTGAGTGTACAATTCTGCTTATTGCCCTGGGACAAAGAGACCCTAGGCAATAACACACAATTTTCAGTGCCAAGGCAGATTATAAGAAGAAAATGGCTAACCACAGGAAGGAAAGGTTCACTTAAAATGAACCCCCTCCAGTATAAAAATCTTCAATATATCACTTACTTTTGACATGTATCTGTGGCATGATGTGGGGCCTCACCATGCAGCATCAAAAGTGTATAGGTATAGGTCACTGGTTTGCTCACATACAGACCTGCACCAATATGTTTGTCCATCGAGGTAAAATCAACACTGGTCCTCAAACCCCATTTTCCCCTAAATCAGTTTTTTTTAAATCTGCACATATTGTAACACTATGTCTTATTCTTTATGAGGATTCTCTACATTTTAAATGGTAGTGAAGTACATTTTCATCTTGGTTAGTTTTCACCAGTATAAATAGATTTTCAATTTTGAATGTCATGTCTTGAATTTCAAATAGATACATTAAATGAAACCAGATGTTTTACAACTTGTCCTTGCCTGAAGCTAGCACATTTTATAGCATATATATATATATATATTCAAATCGCTGTATAGATTTGTTTGCAGTAATTATAGCATGCGATAGGTCTCTGAGAATGCAAGAATTTACTTATTAAATCTGTAATAACTGTTAAAACTATAGATAGGTGTGGAGTAATTTAGCTTCTTCCTTTATGGATCTGTTAAGAAACAGTTGCTCAAATCCCAGGCATATGTAAAGACACAATTAAATTATTTGTTGAGTCAATTGTGCAGAAGTGAGAGTAGAAGAGAAGGGAAAGCAGTTTGTCCAGCAGGAGTGCTGAATGCAAATGTGATGACAAGAAAGCAGGAAGAAAGAGCAGAGTCTAGGTTATGACCTCATCAATTGGCTGCTATCCCTTCCCTGTCCAATCAGAAGGCAATGGTGGAGGGATGACAGGATGGTTTTCCTTAAAATCAGTGTCCACAATAACTAAATATAGTATTTTCTCTTTTGTCTATTGAAAATAATTGTTAATCCTGACTGTGACTCCTGTTTGTTGTTAGAAGTGACAAAAATTACAGCTCTGGGGACCATATGTGTCTATAGCAGGGGCGGGCAAACTTTTTGACTCATGACTAGACCAGTAGCCTGTAACGGCCGACCCCCCCCATAGGCGTGCCAAGTCCATGTATCGCCGGCATCACTTATGATGGCGGTGATGTGTAATAGGCGACATGTGACGCTATATTATAACATTTCCTGCACTTACAAAGAAATGCTCATTAAATGCAATGAGCAGAGATGATTCCTAAAAACTGTCTATTGTCGCCATGTGGATGCACCCCTCAGTGTCATGATCATGTCACTGCAACCTCCCAAGGCAATGTTTGGACACCTCTAGGCATTATGGCACTCATTGCAGAGAACAAGTGGAGAGGAGCATCTTTTCAACAATGTGACAACGGGCCGGAAAAGAAAGCTAAACAAATCCAGCCCCTGAGCCTTAGTTTGACCACTCCTGGTCTATGGCATCCTAGGCCCTGATCAGAATGGCATTAAAAAGAAAACAAGAGCTAATTTTTGTTCTGTTTATTGCTTTGAAATATACTTTTCGTCCTAAAAAATAATGAATTTTCCTTTATCATGCTTTAACGTTCTCATGATGCCTGTAAATAGCTTGATACAGTACAGATTAGAGATACTTAATGAGATGCCAAAATTCAACATTACCATGCAGCTGAACCAATCATGCACATCAACTGCAAAGCTTCAGTCTGCAAGAAATTTGCAAGCTAATGTAACTTTTCAGCATATCAATAACAACTCTAATAAAGATCATTCTTGGACCGAAGAAAGGTAAAACATAAAAAGTGAGACCTGCATATTAATATTCCCAGAAGACACAACTATAGTCTCTCTAATTACAGTTTAATCCCAGTAGTCCTGAAAAATTAAAACATTCCCTGTCACCTTATTTTTCCGGACATAGCTTTATTTAATGAATAACATTTCATATGCTATGTACCACAATGCAAAGGGGGCTAAAAGAATAATCAAAAACAGAATATATGTGCAAATACTCTTGAGAGCATTCATTGTATCTATTTCATTAAGATTGGATAACATAGCTTCCATTGGGAAACTAATGGAATGAATACAATTCTAGATTCTATTACTACAAGACATATTCCTAATCTCATTCACCAATTTAGGTAAACCCATTCTTCACAATTGACAAAAACAGCAAAGAAATATCTGACATACTAGACATTATGCAGGGCAATCACAAATCTGGTTATGTGTGTGTTTTTGTAGTGACAGAGTTTTTAATAGTTTTTTTTTCAATTGATTCCTCATCTTTACAATTCAAGGGACAATATTTTAATGTTGCCCAGGCTATCCTGGATCTACTTCAAAAGTCAGCCAACAAATGCCATAGCAAAGAGCTTTTAGAATAAATAATATTCCTTATAAAAAGTAAGTCAGTGCCTAGAGTCAGCCTTCTCTAGGAAAGCCACACTATTAACACATTGTTTTACTTTAAAACCCTGAACTTTCTTTGTGTATGCAAAAAAATATAATTCCTTGCAAAAAATATGAGTATATAATTGGAGTCTTTATGTTCATCATTGTTCAAGTACGGCAATTTCAAATGTATTAGAATAAAGGTTGCATGTTCCTCATATTTTCTCAAGTGGAGCATTATTAAAGTGTCGAGTTTTACAAATGGAACTATAATTTTGTTTGTCTATTATTGCAGACCAGTCAATCAACAAAATAATAATTTGTTTTCTGTATAACAAGAAACACACAGTAGAAAAACTGGTAAAAGTTACTTAAAGAAAAGGAGGAAACAAAAGCTTTAGAAAACAATAGCCATGGGTGTCCTTTAATTAAATACAATTAAATGTTTTAGGAAAGCTTAGTGTTTACATTAGAAGATCGAGGATGGAACCAAAAGAGCAACTATAGGGAAAGTTTTTTTTTGTGTTCTCTGTTTAAGATATATATGAACAACAGGGCTAGAAAAATCATCTGTATACCCAATCTGCATATACATATTGGTGAAGTTATCGCGCCTTTGTTTCTGCACTACAGTTCAGTCTGCCAAATATTAATAACAAATGTGGTGCATTTTTGTGTAATTTGGGTTTAGAGAAAAAACATCCTTCAGTTTTGTGACATAACTCCACCAAGCAGCATAATGGGCACATGTATACAGTAAACGCATGATACTAAATGCACAACCTATGATTGCACAATATTCTTTATGATCATGATTGTTGATACTAAGGGTACATCATGACTGACTACCATACGTCAGATATCATAAGCTGCACTGGCATATGGTGATGTTTTCAAACTGAAGTCTGTGTTCCATTTTTTAAATACCAAAACTTACTTCAACTGTTGTTTTACAACTCAGTGTAGCTCCTTTAGAAAAAGCACCTTGACATTAGTAACTCCAGTCACAGAATATGTAAAAGTCAAATCACTGGCTCTCCTCCAGTCTTAAAACTCTGCTCCATTCTGAAGATACATCATATGTATGGGAGGACTATTCAATGCGAGTAGAAGGGGCTTGTAGTACATAGGAAGACAGCAGTCTAGACTGACAGCACTGCCCATAAAACAAGACATTACTGGCAGAATCGCCATGAAAACATTAAACCACCACATCTAAGGAATATAGTGTATCTTTATGATATCATTTAGATGCACCTTAAAATATTAGAGTTATGTTTGCAAGCTGAGATACAACACAGAGAATGACAAGAAGTCATACTGTAATAACTGTAACAAATGTAATAACTGTGACTCCTGACATAAGATGGATGATGTTTGTATATATACTGTACACACCCTTGTACACACATGATATTAGAGTGATGTATCAAAGAACTGCCAGGCCCTGTATATATATATATATATATATATATATATATATATATAGGAGGTTGTACAGCACTAGCCTGAGCCTGCTTCATACTCTTAGATCCAAGTAAGCTGCTGTGTGTCTTATTGTGCTTGCAGCTCTCCTGTGCAACATGAATCTTTAAAGAGTCAGCTTAGAGGAATCAAACTGCTTGCAATTACCACATTAGCATCACTTTGCAAAGGCCCTTCAAAGCATGGGTTTTCAGGCCTGCACTTGAGCTGCTGTCACAATTTGTCTTGTTTTTAAACACTCATCAAACCATTACACCGCATTTTTTATATTACTACTACTTCTACAGCTGTTTTAACTTGGATAACAAGGTTGGTATTTTCTCTGTCTAAAAAAACGTTACACACATGTTTACATTAATGGAAATCTTTAGCAAACCATATTTCACTTGTAATGAAGTGGTCAGATTAGTGAGTGGTGAGTCCATAACCATAAAATGATGCTGGGGCATGCTGGTCACTACCACTTGCCTTTCATATGCATTCTCATGTCACTTAAATCTATAAAACTAAGGGAATAAAGAGCACAGGAGATTGGTTAAGAATGGTCTAAAGTTACTAGCCATGTTACATCTATCACATACTAAGTTTAAAAAAGGTTTGGATGAATATTTGTCAGAATGTGGCTTTTTTTTTTCAAATGATCATACTCTGCTTTAATCTAATCTAATTATGGGACACTAACACAAAGGCAAATAGTGGTCTTCTTAAACTATGCTTACTCTACAATATTGTAGCATTAAGTCTACCAAGAATTAAAGCTGCCATACTGTGTGCCTAGGATATAAAATGCAGAGCAGGAGCCAGAGGAAGGCAACATCTTGATATTCAAACACATACCATTTTCCTAATGGGAAGACCCAGTTTCAATACTTATGAATAATGGGAGATTAATGATGTAAAATTATGTTCCGTTCAGTACATTCTAATGTTTTATCTTGCATGCAAAACTTCCTGACCACATAACATTTTCCTGCTCTCTTATCAGACTCCAATTCTATATTTTCTTTTAAAAACATTGTCTGTATGAACTGCTCATCTAGGGCAACCACAAAGCATTTATGAAATTGCTGCTTTTTTCACCTGTTTCATCATTTTGGGAAAAATTGCACTCAAATTTGGGCTGTTCACATTATAAAGTGTCAGACTAAGGATCTGTAATGACAGTATTCTGCACATCTATGAAGAAAGAAAAATACATTTGCAGCAAATAATTCAAAGTATAGAGCTATAGGCAATTTAGACAAAACACATGATTGAAATAAACTCTTTTTTTGGAAAATATAACAACAAATCTAATTTTCAAAGAACAACCTAGCTTATTAAATAAAGGGTGTTTAACATGGCCCATTTTATATCATGTGCTTCTTCTCTTGTTAATTCATTCTAATAATTTTTGAACAGTGGCACCATTATCTGTCACCTCAAACAAACCCAACCAACTATCCTTATGTCTTCAGCTGAAATAGAGAACCATGTCACAAACGACAAAGCCTGCATGTTTCTTTTCTCTTATAGAATAAATCCAATATGATCATAGGAACCCTGGACAATAATATAAGTCATATTGACTCATAACCAGGGGTGCACATAACTTTTTTAGTGCCTCAATGAAGTCCAGGAGAAATGTTGGTACTCACCCATATGTAGCTTGGTCTACTCACTGTCCCGTGTGTCGCCTCCTGCATGGTAGATTCTGGACCCTGTTACCATTAATCCTCCAATTGCTGTCCCCTCTATAATGACCTGTGTCGGGAATTAGGTATTGCATTCCCAATTGACACCCCTAACTGCAACGCTTTTATAGTTTTTGGGCTAGTTTACCTGGAGGTTCTCGAGCTGCTTTCGCTCGGAAACCGCCAGTTCGCTCCCGCACCGCGGGATAACGATCCTGTGATCGGCTACAAAACATGCGGGGCATTATAGGGTGTCTAGGACCCCATAGGGTCCTTGCACAGCCCCAAACCGCCGGAACCCTATGTGGGGTCCGCGGTCGGTCACTAAACGGTCCTTTACCTGGAGGTAAAACCGCCAGTGTAACTTAGCCTAAAGCGTCCCTGCGGTTTTTATGGGACATAAATTTTATATGTTGAACATATAAAAGGCAAAAACTTTTGGCATAAAAAAAAACATTTACAGTGTGTTTAAACACTACCCCCCCCCCCCCCCATCATTCCTCCACCCACCCACACAAAGAAACACCCCTACCTCCCCCTTAATAATCAGTCCCCCTCCCACCGACCTACCCCTAATTACCCCCCCACCCCCCAACAGGCACACCGTAACCTCCTTATCATTCCTCCCCCACACCCCACCAAAAAGAAACACACCCGCTCCCCTAATAATCATCCCCCTCCACACAGACTACCCCTAATATACTACTCACTCCCCGCCCCCCACAGGCAACACACAGTACCTCCTTATATCACCCCCCCCCCCACAGCCTTCCCCCAATAATCACCCACCTCCCTCTCCCCCCTGATCATTCCTCATCAACTAGACATTATGGCCTCATCTACACCCCCAGACAACAACTGATCATTCCCCAACACATGCCCCACCCTCTAATCATTCCCCGCAGCAGATATAGCTCCTGATCATTCCCCAAACCCATCCCCTCCACCTCTAATCATTCCCCCAGACAACTAGCCCTGATCATTTCCCCCCCTAAACCACACATCCCGCCCCCCCTCCCCTCTAATCATAATCATTCCCCCAACACACACCGATCACCGAGAGCAGAATCATCGACCTCGGGAACACAGGGGGCGTGAGAGCAAGGACTCCAAGGCTCCTCCTACCGACAACGCCCCCCGGCAGATGCTTGCTTGCAGTCAATCAGTCAGCTCTGTCAATCTGTCCCATCTGTATCTGCACATGCGATTTACTGACAACACAGGTACGCCAAGCAGGTTTTAGACCTGGATGCGTACCAGCGGACCAGTTATGTGCACCCCTGCTCATAACCTTGAAAAAGTCTAGTAGAAATATTTAAATGTCTCCAAACCCAACACCAATACTCATTGAGGGTCACAGCACTCCTGTTACATATGTGTTGCATATGAGTTTATGATTAATCCTCCATTAATAGAATATTAGTTTCACATAGAATCTTTCTCTACAAGTCAGTCAACCTAAACAATAGATTGGTAGACAATAGAATGTTAATTTCATTAGAACCTCCTAACAAAAGCCAGAAGAAACCTTTCATTTATCTACAGGCCACATCACCAGAGTGTCAGTGATATTGCTGCTTACAACACTTACTTCAAAGGGCCCAATGCAAATTAGTATAAACATAAAAGCAGACTTTACGGAGCCAGTTGTAGAAGTAAGTTAATTAATATTAATGTGGTAATATACAATTAGTGGGCTGAGTTATGGTGTCACCTAAACATAAGCCTTCCAATAAGCAAGGCA
This sequence comes from Ptychadena robeensis, assembly GCA_036250615.1. Lineage (NCBI taxonomy): Eukaryota > Metazoa > Chordata > Amphibia > Anura > Ptychadenidae > Ptychadena > Ptychadena robeensis. Next base: position 86,404,748 of record CM070034.1, on the reverse strand, counting down.
GTTTAAACTCCTAAGAGTCAAGGAGACGCCCCTTTGACCTCTTAGAAATTATGATAAATATAGTCAGTCATAGGGGGTAAGGGGGGGGGGGAAGATCTTAGCAAAGAAATGCGTCCCACCGAACGTACCATATTGTAACCTTATAGGCCTTATATTGTAACCTTCTAGTATTGTAACCTTTGTCTATATGTTATTATGTCCTGTTATGATGTTCATTGTTATATTTATATGTAGTTTAGTTTATAACATTATTACTGTGAATCTTTGTGGCCTGTCTCTAATCAACTGTTTGTGAATGAGCTCTCTAGTTGCAAGTATCCTCATTTACAGGTAGAATATATTGATATGTCTATATAATATTCATATAAATATCTCTATAATTATATAAAATAGATTATTATTAATATTCAAACCCGCAACAATATACAATTATTTAAATTGATTATTATTGAGTAGGGTCAGTGAAGAACAAATCTTGAGTTCACAACAGACTGAACAAGACTGGACAAGGTCAAGATTTTTAGAATATTTTCAGAATTGTGAAGGAATGGACTCTACACTAATTGTAGATGAACAACATTTAACTGTTCCAGTAATGAAACACATCTTTTAATTCATTTAATAGCCACAGGTATTTCTTGTAAGGATCAAGTTGATTTCTAGTTTTGGAATCATTAATATATTTTTGTGAATGTATTTTTATATTTCATCTCTGTGGTCTATGTACTATTTAAAGAACCAACCTAGTGTGTGAAAGAAATGGTAACTACATTGTTCAATGCCATTCATGGCTCCTGTTTTTATTTTATTTTAAGACTCAAATGTAAACTAAACAGTCAGGGAGTGTCTGAGGGGACATTTCAGTCCGTCATTAGGGTGGATATTTCCACACTGCTAAAGTGATACAAACCTAAACAATGTCAATTACAAATATACACCAAAACAGTCTTTTCAGTACAGAGATACTTCATCTATTTCTATGTTTGTGAAAATTAATCCCCGGTGGAGAAATTTCAAATCTCCTCTGGTGCAATTGCTGTTCATGGGCAGAAGTGCTCGTGCAGAAAATTAGGTATTTTTGCACTATATTTGGTTTTTCCATGGATAAAATCCAAATAAATTGTGTACGTAAATTCTAAAACAATCCCCCACTGACACTCCCCTTCCGTTGTCACAAGAAAAGATGGATGCAGTGTGCTTCTCCCCTAACTGGTTTTCCACTTCTGTGACTTGCAGCTGATGCTTTGTGTAATAAAACGGCAATGATCCCATTCTGAGCAGGTGATATATTAAAACAATGGGAAACTTTCCTATTTTACTCCTGGTACTTTCTGTAAATGAAAACTAGGAACCATTGAGTTGAAAATGATAGCTATATTAAAAAGCATTTAAAAATACTGAGATGAAAATCTGCTGATGCTTCTAAAGAGAAAATGTGGCTTATATAATATATAATCTTATATTTTTTTCAAATGTCACAGTGGTACATAAAATGTTAATTACTGTATATATGGCCAATCCATATATAAGCAAAGGTAAACTTATTTTACCTAAAAACCTGACATTTCTTTTGACTTAGTATAAGCCTAGAGTGATGCAGCAGCTAAGGCACAGAAATGAAGAGCTAATGCACATAAGACAACCTTTCCCTACATCTGCAACAATTGCCATAATCAGGGGGTTTGCAATTTACTTACATTTTACATCTCTGGACTCGGGTATAAGCCAAATGCCAACCTTTCAGCACATTTTGGGTGCTGGAAAATATGGCTTATACTCAAGTATTTAGAGAAAATAAAAGTGAACATCAAAATCTTCATCTTTAGAGCCGGCCCTGATTGTTAACTTAAAGTTCCCCATCATATACCGTGTGTCTCGCAGTATCTGATAAAACTGATACTAGTCATCAACACATGTACAGTATATGCTATTCCCATTTAATAAAATAAGAAGCTGTTTCAGGTAACTTGTAGGCTGAATAGATTGTCTGTTTATGTTTAGCTTCCAGCTGTAAAAATGTTATGAAAGAGTTTAGATTAATCTCTGGATTTATTGGAACATTTTGAATGTAAACGTGTTGCAGAACAAGTTTTGTTTTGTAGAGAAGAACACGCAGGGAAGATCTGTTTGACATACACTCCCAGTTACTCTATAAAGGAGTTCTCTCTCAGGGGTGAATCCCATAAATACTGTTGTCACCAGAGATGATGCCCTCTCTGGAAAATTTACTTTCACCTATTTGTTTCAGCAACAACCACACAATCTGAGATTTGATGACTTCTGTCTGACAATATCACCAAGACAAATAGAGAAGGTGAATTTCCCCAGCTGCCATACAGATAGCAAAAAAACATCAGAAAGATGTCCATTTCATAAATTTAATAAATAAAGTTTTGGCTTTGGATTTAACACCATTAAACTTAAAATCAGTAAGCTCAAACACCCAGCAATGAGATGCAAAGAAATAAGCAGAATTTGGAGTGTATAAGTTGTGTAAATGTTGGAGGTATAAGTGTCAAGTCACTGGGGACATACAAGATAGGAAAGGATAAAAGCTGTAAACTTGAGATGGTAAGATGGTTAGAGTGCGGGAAAGATTTACTTGTTGACATCCCTCCTTCTCTCTCACTTACTCTGTCCCATCTACTTTTACTCTCATCAACACTTGATAGATAAAGCTCTAAAACAAGCATCTGTAGTTTAGATGCTTTGATAGTGAAGAGTCAGAATCAATATGTGTAAAAAGAACATAGCCGAGCAATAAGTACCTTGATGTTATTTTATAATTAAGCTAAATTACAGCCCAGCTTTTATAATGCGTATCTAAACCCAAAAACACATTATACACATTGTGACTTACCAGAAAAAGTAGCTGAATTAGTTGTCTTTTTAAAATGTGTTTCTTTATTTTTTCAAGACAATCCTCCTATTTCTAGTCCGGAGTGTCATATTTAAATACATATATTACACTGCTAACCATTTTTGGTTCACAGGCTGGGGTTTGACACCCCTGAACTACACACACATACACTGTACACACAGGGATGGGGCACTAATGAACTACAAATACATTATACAGTGTTTGTAGTGCATGTATACCCCCATCCCTCTGTCTACAGTGTGTAGACCATGAATGCCCCAATCCCTGTGTGTACATTGTGTGTACAGTGTGTAGTCCATGTATGCCCCATTCCCTGTGTGTACAGTGTGTAGTCCATGTATGCCCAAATCCCTGTGTGTAAAGTTCATGTACTTTGCTGTCCCCCAGACCCAACTTGGTAGCTATCTCTCCAGCTCTGTATTCCCTGCAGCATTGCTACAAGCAACTAGCAACATTGCAACTAGCTTAGAACTGTGCTGTTATCTGAAATAGTTGCAATGCTTATGCCCTAGAAATATGTTATAGCGCACAGAAAGGATCTCATCTATCACTGAACATTATAAGAAAGCAGCTCCTATAATTATGCACCTAGTAGATATTTTTAGATTATTTCACTAGGGAAAATGGTGACAACCATGTTTAAACTAATGAATCCCCTGTTTATATCTTATGCTGTATCACATACCAACCCAGTACAATACACATAGAGCCAGCACCATAGACCATATACATGGAAACATGATGAATAGAGATGGGTGCAGAATTTCATCTAGCTTATTTGTGAGTTAATTGCATAGGCCCTGAGACCAACATGAGAAGCATTGTCCTAGCACATGTAGATGTTTCTTAAATTACGTTGAAATTTTGACTCACAACTTTTGATTTGACTTTGAACTTTACATGTGCTAGAGCAATACTCTTTTTTGTAATGTTCCCATACACCTTCTCTATATCTACAGCAGTTGGTGATGATATTATGTTCAGGGGCCATCTCTAATCCTAAAGAAAAGCAGATAAAATTCACTGCTATTTGCCAGAAAAAAACACCCTAGTGACCCAAACATTCTTCAATTATGATACCTGATGAAACATATCTATTCTTTAGTTTGACTCTAACATACAAGGGCTATGTGTTTTGTAGGATATCATTGCATTTACACAAGCTCGCCCTGGTGGTTTCAATGGTGCTAGATCACACATATCAACCCAAAAATTGGCAGGCTTTATATGTATTGCACATACTAGGGAATACCAATAGCAATGGATACCAATAATGCATGAAATTGCATTATTACTGATGGAAAACATAAAAATTAAAACACACAAGGGAAAGTATGAATCCAATTGAAGGTTACATAAGTGAACTGAAGGTCTAGAATAGTATAACAATTTGAATGGACAAACAAACAAACAAGAAACAATATGATGCCAACTTTTCTAGAACCCAAATATGTATGGATTGTACATGCTGAAACAATGCTTCAGTGACTGCTGCCTGCTGTAACAACCTTATTAATTTCAGCAGCTATTTATTTAGTTTGCGTTAACTCTAAGCACCGAATATAATTTTCACAGATCATTATCCTGATAAATAGAGTATGGCAGATGGAGACAGAAGTAGAATGGAATCAAAACAACAGTGAGGCTAATGAAGAGTGAAAGAATACAGGTAAAAACCTGAAAACGGGAGAAGCCATAAAAAAATTTTAAGAATTAAAACGTAAGCACAACACAAACATATGAAGAACCCCACAGTGGAATAGACATTAATACTGGGGCTAGTCTTAGTTCATATCAACAACCTTAAGCAACTATAGATTGCACACGCATAAATTCTACTGGTTCAAAATACAAGGTTCACCATTCTTAAAGAATAACAATAATTTGATTCTGTCTTCCCTGTAAACAACAAGACATTTTATTGATGTTACTCTTCATTATAGCGCTGGCTACCTCTTTTATCCACAAAATAAACATGCTTGTTGGAAGAGTCAAAAAGTGCTTTATAAAGTTTATTTAAGGCAAACCTAACAACTTGAATGACGGATGAATTGAAGGATGAAGATATTTTAGTGGATTAGAAAATATAGTCAAGTTAAGCAAAAGGAATCAAGGCTAATAAGATCATCACCATCGTCATGTTGCAACCATAAAAGGGTTTTCTAACAATAGTTCTAATGCATTCCCCCCCCCCCCCCCCCCCCCCCCCCCCATGACATAATGATGTCACATTGCGGCGGTGGGAGATTCAAAAGTAAGTCGCGGTGTGATTCCCCAGATGTGCCCCTTTGAAGTCAATCCCCTCTCCCCTGGTCACCAGGTCCATCACACCAGGGGAGAGAGGGTGACAAAGGGAATTGTACTGGATACAGTGATGACTGTATCGAATATAATTCAAAGTAAAAAAAAACACAAAAACATTTCCAATTGAATAAAAATGCAAAAGTATTTTAGAGATTTTATCATTCAGACGATACCTTTATTATTTTTTTTTCTAATCCTTTTTTTACATAATTGTTTGTTTTAAACATTATTATATTCAGGATTAGTGTTGAGCGGCATAGGCAACAAACAATTTTTGGGAAAACATTCGGAAAATTTTCGCATTCGGCAATATTCTTCTTATTGCGAATATCGGCAGTTTTATGCGAATTTTATATATTCGCGAATATATGTTTAACTTGCATTGAGGGGCGTGTTGAAAAAAAATTGCACATTTTGGACGCCATCAAGTGATTTTCGCGAATTTTCTAAAGTGCCGATTTTCGCAAATTCCGAATGTTCGCATCACCCCAATATTGGATTTAAAAACTGTTGATGGTCGCAGGGAGTGTTGCTAAGCTCTTGTTGCAGCCTTCCCATTCGTCCACTTGCATTGAGAGGCATGTGTAATGGAAAAAAAATACCGAATATCCGGAATTGCGAATATTCGGCAATATATTCACCATCTTCGCGAATTTCCGAATTTCCGATATTCGCGATTAATATTCGGAATCCGAATATTCGTGATCATCACTATTCAGGATGTCTACTACATCCTTTTATTTTTTTATTTTAATATTCTTGCTGTAGCAGTTCAATATCTCACTGGATTAGTAAAAGAATACTTTTTAAATAGACACAAAACTATCCTACAGACACTGCACAACTATAGAAAGGAAAAGACAATGTCCAGAAATGACAGATCAGTTAACAGATTCACATACAGATTACCACCCTCACGTGCAGTACTAAACTTTTACAATGATTTGAAACCCAGTCCAAATCCCTTCTGAAAATTAATAATTTTCTTTTTTATTGTCTTCACCACAGATTCTATATAATTGCCGTTTGATCCTATTGACCTTCCCGTCACTTGAGAGGTTAATAAAGGGCAGGGTGCTTATGAAGATAAATGGTGAGCAGTTTAATCTTCATCATATATCCTGTATAAATGTATAGTACAATGGCCTCGTATGAACAGTCCTGTCATTTCCATTGTTGGACTCTGCACATGTGGCTCCTTTGTACATGTAGATGGTTATCTTTTCCCTTTAGACTGTTCAGCTAGTGTATGGAGAAGGACAACGTTTGAAGGAAGGGTGAAGTTTAAGCAGAATAGAAAAGGAGTGTAGATGAGAACAAAGAAGAGACCATAATTTCAATGAAAAAAATCCTGTTACATTGCATTTTAATGTATTTCTTGCCATTGGTGGTGGTCTCAGTCTGAAAATACATGCACAATTAAATAGAAGGTTTAGTTTACAGCACACACATGAAAAATATGTGCTAGCTTTCATATGAATGAATGTGCTGAGGTATGTCATAAACATCTTCAGAAGTCTTTCGATATAAGAGTCATACAACAATCTACTAGCAACTTTGTGCAAAGCATATGAACAGTGAGCTTCCAACTGGCTATAATACCATCATAAATGAACTAAAACACACACACACACTGGTGAGTTTTCAATTCACTTAATGAAAATATAAGTATTATTACAAGGTAATGAGCAAAGTAAGAACATGGGGGTGAAAAGATAAAGGTTAGACCTAGGAATGGGCGTAAAATGATAATAATGTCGTTATTATTCCAGCAAATTAACCATCCCCTTACCTAGTATGCCAAAGCTGCAAATGGTTCTCATAATTCTAGAGACACCCAAAGGTCAACTAGAATCAGAAATGTTAACAGAAACTGAAGTTCCATTTGCAGCCATTATGTAAATGGAGGGCTAATTTCATTGTGTGGGTTAGGAGGGTGTGAGAGCATGTGCATGAAAAATTGATTAGTAATCCTATCATTAACAACAATACCTCTGTACAATTTCATGTTCACAATATAATACGCTAAGCACCATGATTAGCAGAGCATAAACATCTATCCTGTATTTATCATGTAAACACCTTCCATAGGAGCTATTCATTTTGTTACCTGTGCTTATAGGGTGCAAACATCTTATAAAATGTTTTACCAAGTATGTAGAACCACATTGGGTATATTGGAGACAAAAATGTACTCAACTCCACTAAATAATTATTATTTTCATGCAGTGTTTCACTACACTGGGGAGACTTGTCTTTGTTGTTTATTTATTTATATTAATATATTAATGTTTTTTTATGTTAACTCTCTCCAAATCAATATTCCAAGAATTAGCCATAGATTATGACTCTTATAGTTGCCCTTGTATGTATTACTCATGTTTAATAGTTTTTACCTTAATTAATTATAATAATATTATTATTATCGCATTGCGTTACACAGTTTTCACACTCGCTCACCTCTGATTAATGATCATACCTTAGTTAAAACTATATCCCGACGACATAAAAAAGCAAACAAAAATTATTATATAGATTTTTTTCCCCAACAGCTTCAGGGCTGTTCTGCCTGTTAATTTATTGTGAGCCGTCGTATTACACATTCAGACAAAATGTCTCATTTTCAACACAGTGCATGAGCACAAACGGCAGAAATCACTGCAAAATAAGCTGTCATGTTTTTATGCTCTGTGACGAGATGTTCAGTGGCAGAACATGAGCTTTAAAGTCTTTTTACTGAAGCTCACTCTTGTGATTGGAGCTGCACTGGACACCGTTTTTGAAATTATTCAGGGCTGAAGAAGCTTTTCAAAGCACACTATTGGTTGTATAACCAGTAAAAATATACATTTCTAAATTTGCTGCTTTTCTGCACACATAAAGTCCAAACCCTGTATATCTGGCTTCATATGCAGCTTATGTTGGGAAACAGGCCAATATGGCAATCTGTCTGGTATTAAAATGGGCATAATTAATATTATCCTTTAAACATAATGTTTATTTTATTATGAAAAAATGCACTCTGCCAAATCAATTGCAACCATTTGGGACTTCCTTAATTTGCATTACAGGGTGTATTACTAAAGGTTGAAGGTTGGATTTGCTAATTTGTAAATCCAACGCGTCCAACTTAAATCGGACCAGAAATCAATCTAACGAATTACAGACATGTTTGTAATTTTTAGATGTATCTCATTACTTTGTAAATGCCAGCACACAAAGGGTGCACGGCCGATTCTTGGCATGACGTCATCATGTGTGGTCGATCTTCCGAGAAGGCAGCAGAAAAATTAACTGTCTATGGCCACCTTTATACATAAGAGGACTAGATTGATCACATATACTTAGTATCTTATTTATTACATATACCTATTGATCATATTTAAATGGGGCATGCATGGTCATCAACAATATCAATGTCATGCACCAGGGCACATAAATCTATGTTTTCATGAATGGCACTAGAAGTGCCAATAATAGGGAGCAATGCAGTAAAAAAGACAAAAAACTTACCTGTAATGACCAATTTAATAAGATTATCCCACAGCTCTTCTCACTTCCTGGTTAATTTTAGGCAGAAATAGGCAGTGATCTGCTTTGAAAATTCCCATAGAAGATCACTGAACGCCCCCCAGTGGCCACCCGCGATATTGCACCCCCAGTTTCATGTGTTGCCTTCAGCGAACCAGGAAGTGAGGGTTATCTTCTGAAAATGGTCATTACAGGTACGTTTTTGAGTTTTTTCACTGCATTCCTCATTATTATTGGCACTTCTAGTGCCATTCATAAAAAACATAGATTTCTGGTGGTAGGCCCACTTTAAGTGGGTTTTGCCCACAAAGCTGACTCTAATAGGACCTGTGTGTATTTTTATTTTTGCAGTATTCTAGGTAAACTGTAAATATTAGAGTGCACAAACTCCCAGGAGACAATCAGTTTCTGAGATGCTACAACCGTCGCATCCTATGCCAACAATCTTTCACATGTTGAAGTTGCATGGACCCTATACCGCAACAACACTGTGTGTGGCATATTGTCATTTATATTCCTTATACAATAAGCGCTTTCATTTAATTCAGTGTACCAGATTTGTACAGTATAAAAGTAGAAACTCTGTGGTGCATTATCTCAGATTTAGATTTCTTAATTTGCAGAGAACATAATGTATGATTTTTTTTTTTGTTTAAACAGAACTACCATCTGTAGTATTTCTCTTGAAAAAGTAACCTGCCTATTCATCATGAATAAGAAGCTTTACATATCCCTGGCATGCTTTATTGATGAGAGTTCTAAGGTAATAACTTGCTGTATGTGTTACATAAAAAAAAAAATCATGGAATAAGATCATATGAACACAGCAATCATTGCTATATGGAGGACGCGGGGTGAAATAAAGACTCGCACAGTGATTAGATCTTTACGCTATTGATGCTACAAATATAATGAGAACGAATGTGAATGACATTACCCTAATTTTATCTTATCAGGACTCACATTTTGTATATCTGTAAAAAACAAAGGCATTTCAATAACTGCATGCTGATAACAACTCAGTATGGTTTATATAGCACACCAAAATATTCCTATGCCCTTTTGTTCACACTGCTACTGAGACTTCAGATTTCTATAGAGCTTGCTATTGTACTGAATTTCAATGGGAACTCCCACTAGGAGAATAATGCAAGACTGAAGTCATCAGGAGCAGCAAGTCCTTCATACGCTGCTTTATATATATATCACCTAATCTCTGCAGACATGGTCAGAGTAAACTAATGCACTGGGTGACCACACAGAGGAATACATTAAATACACCAAAGGCCACATTAGAATTCTCTGCCAAATGCAGTGTCTGACCCAACAGAATAGCAATCTGCTGCCTGGCTGCTCATTTCGCGGCTGCCCTTCTTGTCAGCAGTCCGAAATATGAGAGCTGGTAGCCAGCCAGATTCAGCTGGCAATCTCTGCTGTTGGACCAGACAGGCAGCAAATTGTAGAAGCTGTTCCATAAAAGCATGAAGATCCAGCTCATATAGTTGCATGGGCACAGCAGTACCACTCCAGGTTAAAAAGCGTGACCTAATATTTAAGTTGTGGTCTAATAAAACAAAATGTATACTTCAATTTCATGGATCCTTTCTTTTGCACCCCCCAAAAGCTTTACTTACAAGTGTGGCAGTAAGAACATCATTTTGTATTTTAGATCTGAATGTCATATCTAGAGACAGCAGAGCATGTTCTTTTTTTGTAGCAGCTCATATTTTTAATTAAGCTGTAAAATCCATCCTTACTAAGTTGAAGAGAATCATAAAATTAAAGCAATTAGATCAAGCAAAGAAGGCTTAAAGATTGCATTAAACTAAATACTGACAACGTGACAAGCCGAATGTGAGATCTCTACATCACAGCTTGCAACCACTGAGGCGCTGGGGTAGCATTTGTACACAGGATGTGTACCCTCCTGAAACACAACCTATTTTCTATTTTAAGTAAAATGTTCCATACACAAACACAGTCATTCTGACACCCTGGAGCAGGAATACCTAGAAACTCCAACGGTACAATTATACTGCCAGTGTACTGCTGGCTTTGGGTTTACTCCAGTAATTCCGTTCCACAATAGTCTATGCTAGCATGATGAGGCATCTGACAGCCACCACCACTAACGATATGCCTCATGGAGCAAAACAAGGCAAGGGAAACACTCAAACATTAAATCTGAACTACTGATTGGTGTAAAATGAATCATTAATGCAGCTCTGTATTCATTTTAATTTTTAGTGGAAGTACCTAGATATGCCACAGATCCGACTTCGGGTGGTATAATCCGCAAAAGTCAGACTATAAAGGCTAGCCTATTTTACAAACAGATTATTATATTTTAAGGTTACTTTCATTTACTTTATTTTCATTATTTACATAATTTAAAGAACACCTAAACACACCTGTTGTACATTATGTTCCTTTTGTTAAACACCTAATTTTTGGAGCAATCTGTTAAAAAAGATGTAATAACTTTATAACCAATTTAATGCTTGTTAGGCCTTTATTATTCATTGTGTAACTGACCCAGAGGAAGCAGACATAGCTATATCTGGTTTGCACTTACCTGTTACATATTGGTTGCTCAAAATGACTTGAATTAGTATTGTATAATAGATATTGTATTTTTTTAGACCATACGACACTCCGTTGTATAGGATGTACCTTATGCATTGGAGCATGTGATGGTCAAAAAATATTTTCCACTTTGCTGGCCAGAGCTCCATGCTCCGACAGGAAGAGCAGGAGTTAAGGAGGTGGAGAAGCTGTCTCTGGACTGAGCAGCTTGAGCCCAACTCACATACAGTCTCTCCTATCTGCCTTTGCCAGTGTATGTGAATGTGGCTCATGCTGCTCAGCCCACATATAGGAAGCACAGGGCCATAGGAAAGATACACCCTTTTAAATACACAGGTAAAGCCATATAGGAGAGCTGCCCGTGGTCAGCTCTTTCATCTTGCTCTGCCACTTAATTTTTTATGTCAGTGGCGCGCTGCTGACTTAAAAAATGCAGAAGACAGCTCCCCCGCCTGCCCGTCAAGGCTTTTTAGGGTGGTGGAAGTGCGTCTTATGGTGCAAAAAATAAGGTATATGTTTTTGGTTGATGTGGAGACCCACTGTTGAAGTTGAGTTTCCAGCAGGCCAGAAGCAGACAAAGCAACTTATGCTTTCAATTAATATTATTAATAATCATACAAAGTTCCACAATTTAGGGATTTAGATAATACCCTTTTAAAAGTTCATAGAACCATGGAAGTCCCTTTCCATAGCAGTTTATCCTGCTACAAACAGTGGCTTGGCAGTCTTTCCACTCAAGAATATGAAGACAGGGCAGGTCCTGTAGGGACGGGAGATGGGGTTGATGAGCTGCTGGAGGAATGCCATCAGTGCTTTTGCTGGGAGCTTTAATAATAATTATTTGTATTAACATTATTATATTATTATATCATTAAGTCAATGGACATACTATTTGATCATTATTACTCAAAATGAATATGCAAAGATAAATAAAGGAGAGATTTTAGGTAGCCATATTTTAGCCCTGTATAGCCCTATTTAGCCCTATGAATATAATATTTTTTTTAAATGTTTGGTATTATAATCTTTAATCATGACAAGACTAAACTGTACCAAACATCCTTAGAACACATTGCATAACAATATTCAGGAATTTTACTGATCTTGACAACAAACTTTCAAATAAACTTGGTGTAATGTTGAAATCTGGAATATAGTACGTTGATTTATTTATACTACTTGTGTTTTACAGATAACATGTCTTATTATTTCAAACATTCAAATAAAGCCATTTACTTAGGTTAACGTAAGTACGATATGTAAGGAACAAAATATACAACGTCATATGTCCTTTTTTAAACCAATTTTGAGCAAGAAAGAGTTAATACTCAGTTTAAGATGATTCCAGCAGAAAATGCAGAAGTTTTCACTAAACTTTCATTGCTTCCAATGGAACACAAAAATCATCTTACATCTGGATACCACATCGTGAAAAGAAAAATATTTCTTAAAACCCCAGGCTATATAACCCTTTCCTATCCAAGTCTCCAGTTTTAAAGCTAACCAGTAGTGATGGCCGAACTGCCCGCAAGGCGGACAGTTCGGCCGCGAACAAGCATGTTCGCCCTCCTTCTCGCCAGCGGACAGTACGGGTGTTCGACCCGCCCTGTTCGCCGGCGTGAAGGAGCCCTCTATTCTTCCTCCGGTGTGATCATAAGAAGCGAGATCCCGCCGCAGGAAGAATCTGTTCACTGAAAGACCGGGTAGAGAACCCGGTCTTTCAGTGAAAACCCGGCTCCGAGCGGCTTAGCACACCAGGAACTATGCGTTCCAGGTGCCGGATGTGACGTCACTGACGTCACATCCAGGTTTTCCAATTTTGAATTTGAATCAGTCCGCGAACGGGCGGACGGCGGACTTTTTTAAAAGTACGCTCCACCCGTTCGCGGACGGACATGGCCAAAGTTCGGCCATCACTACTAACCAGACAGCTTTAAAGCTAACCTGACTGACACAACAAAAAACCCAAGAGGGATTTCTGATTGTTGAGCTAATTGTTAAAAATACAATAGGAAAACTTCATTAGTCATTAAAAAGTTTGTTTATTGGAATTGCAGTAACAGCGTATGAGGAAGACCAATACTCGGTACACAAGCATGCTTTACCTGTAAATATATATATATATACAGTATATATAATATTTTTTGAGGTAATTATGCATGTACACAGTACTCTTACAGCGTTCTGAGGTAGAATCCTACTCACAGCCCCAGCAGCTACCACTACCTATTCCACTACCTATTGTATACTTTGCCCCCCAACCTCTCAGATTGTTATTGGGTAGGGCCTCTTCTCCTCCAATGGCATAGTGTGTATTAGCCTGTGTTGTATCTCCACTCCACTCTTTAATAATGTAATATGTTGGGGATATATAAATAAAGATAAATAATAATATTGCAGCTGACACAAGGCCAAAGTTAGAAGACAGAGGCCCTATAGGCCCTCATAGGGTTCCCTAGAAACTTGAGAAAAAAAAGGGATTGCATAATATTTTCACTCATGCAACCCCTGTTGATATTTATGGGGTGAATGGTAGACCATAATCATATGACACTGTTCCTTAATACAGGTTGCATTAGTTACAGTAATTGTGTGTCTATGATTTCCAGGGGACTCTAGAAATAACTGGAAATACTGTTTTTATGATATGATATGACGTTTCGTTCATTGTTATTTTTCTTTAGTTACAATCTGCGAAAAAGTAAAGCTTAGGGATCCATAGCTGGGGAACACATTATTATAACAGCCACCCAACGTGTAATTGAATAGAACTTCCATGCCGCCTCACAGCTCTGCTCTATTTTGTTTTTCTTGGTGGTATAATAGCAGATTTACATTAGAATCATTTCACTTTCTTCATCCTCACTAACATGGCCAGAAAACATAACATTTGTAATACTATTATCAGTCTCACAGCTTCTCTAATCACAGCTAACAATGTTACTAGAAAATAGCTCACAGTTTGTACTGTTGCAGAAATCCGTTTGTTGTATTTCTCTAGTTTCTCTAGAGGGGAAACGATTTCAGATCAGCATCTTTATCCATATTCACAATGCCAGGAATCATACAAAGAGGTTGAAAAATACACGGTTTTCTCATTTCCATGAGCCGGTAACAAAAATTAACTCTCCAGTGCAAGGAATAAAATACCACATTTTTGCTGTTTAAATATATATCAAAATGCTAAAAAACATGAAATGGGCAGGTTACTGGACAGGGTACTGGTGAAGCTGAATTTGGTACTCTTTTGATGTCCTCTTATGTCAAGCACACTTGAATGTAGGCGGGGCCTCCAAATCCTTTCATACAAAGCAGGGATGTTGATTTTACCAGATGGCCTTAATACCTGCAGAAAAGCCTGCAGGGAACCAGTCTTATAAGGCCTACAGAAGTGTTAAATTAAGAACATTTATTTGTTTATGCATCATTCCCTTGGGAAAACAAGCATGGGTAAAATAATTTTTCAACATATTGTACAATACTAACTACAAATGGGATTTTTCAGGTGCTATTGATTAACCTTAAGCCTACAACTTTCCATTAGACCATTAAAGTACAATAAAGTAAAATCACATATTTACATAGAACATCAATTATAAAATTGACTACAAACACTTCCTATGTCACTATTGTACTTTTTCACATTTAAAGCTTAGGAACATATCTCAACATTAAAGGAAACCTGTGGTAAATGAACATTGGGCATCTTTTAGTGACTTAATTTACCTGGTAGTCCAATAGCATCAATACTTTCAACAGGTGATTGGGAAGACAATTTTGTTTTAGAGGTCATACACTGGAGTGAACTTGTGCCCAGATCAAGTATTTATATATTAGTGGACAAGTCGTTAAAGGACTAAAACAAGTTATTTTTGTTAATCATCAAGTATCTTATGAAAATCTTATGAAAAGCATGTTGGACGCTAGTTCGGTATTCGGTGTTAGGTATTGACTGAAATCTAACTCTTCAGTGTTTGTTTCCATCTCTGAGCAGAAATATCTTTAGTTTGAAGCACTTACAAATGAGTCTCCCTCTGCCTTCTCTGTGTTAAGCCCCCCATATACCACATACAACTCCCATGCAACTTCTGTATAACCAACTTTTCTTCTACCAAAACCATGTAATAGGAGGACCATTCTACACCTTCCAATCACTATGTATTCTATCAGGGAGGTCACTATACTACATAGTTGTTGGTAGGTCTCATGAACGTTGTATGGAGGAATCTGAAGGTGTATGGGGGGCTTAAGACTTGTAATAGTGGGAGAAGAAGCAAGGACTTCACTAGCTCAGAGAAATCATCCTTCACTTGCCAGTCTAAATGTTTGCTATGCATACTACTGCAGGAGGCAGTAGAAAGAGCTGGACACCCAGGCTAACTACATGTAAAAATATATGCATAATAGGTTTAGGTACAAAACTTAATTGAATGGTGTTTTCTAGTTCATATTATTCCAAAATTGTAATGGTTATGTAAGTCTTGTGTTCATTGTAGGCATCACTAGAATTATTTTTGTAATCAGCTATAATGAGTTATTCTTTTTGATGATGTAATACAGCAAAACCATTATTTTTTCTTTTCTTTTTTTTTGCTATGGTCTGCATATAATAGGATACTGGAACTGTGTTGCTGATAAGAACAATTGAAAGACGAGTGCTATTAATCATTAGAAGTAGGTCTGAAGATGTACACTGCAGTAGTGAAATCAAGTACTGCACCTGCACAGAATCAGTAAACAAGTCAATCTGCTGACATAACTGCTGTGGCATCAGAACTTGAAATACAAATACATTCACAAATACATATAGGATATAAGCACAGATATGCATACTAATGTATACTCTTTAAAATATATATAATATGTATAATATATTATATATATGTAAAGCAGTTATTCATCAAAATCAAACTTTTTTTAAGGAAAAGACCTCCATACACGATCGACCGCGTGTGATGAATCTTGTGCTGCGAATTGACCTCACAACCTTTTTGTGCCAGCTTTGTACTTTGGATGGGGACGATTTATGGGCCAATTTATGGCCCGATCTGGCGGCTGATCGATCGCCACAAGCGGTATTTCATTCTGATCAGGCAGAGAGTAGTAGAGTTCGTCATCTCATGGCCAGATTTAGAATCTGATATATATAAAAATAGTCTTAATTTATCTAATAAGTCCATGTGGCAGGCACCTAGTATTAACTTCATCTTCATCCAAAAGAAAAATGCAGCAGGGAGGACAGTGTAGGTCGTATACTGGTGATACTTGCATAATACAGCACAAGGGATTTGGGCATAATTGGATGCTCTGCATATAACAAGATACAATGAACCCACGGGTTCACTTTATACTCAGGAACTATAACATATTTACAAACCAATTTACTTTATGTTATTTTCCCTTACTACCATTATTTTGTTAAATGAACCAAATGTGATATAGGCTCCTGTAACCTATGTCTTTCCATTAACCATATACAGAACACTGTGATGGTTATTCCAATCCACCAGCTATTTCACCTTCTTTCCTCCAAACATAATTTATCGAAATTGTACAGTTATCAGTATGCAAAGTTTGACTTTTTGTCAGAAGTCAACAGTAGTTCTCATTTCTATCTTTGTAAGTCACAATTAACAGCTTTGCTTAACCTTCTCTAAGTTGTGCTGAAGAAAAACATTTTACCCAGTGTGGAAAAGAGTGGATTTCTGTTGACAGACTAGTGTAGCGTTTTTGTTCACTGATTAGGCACCGGTGAGTTGTTTATAAGCTGAAGAGTTCATGTTTGGCAGCAGTTTCTGTAAACATTGGCAAAGAAAATGGTTGCTTTAAGCAGACCTCTTGACAAAGTGCATCATTATGGATCCTTTCACAGTGGTGCCATTCCGCTTGACTATTTAATTATTGTAGTCCTTAAAAAATTTATAGACATTTGTTCATATTTTATAAAGCTTTGCCATAGCCTTCTCTTGGATGCCCCCATGTTGTCCCTGGCTAAATTTAAATGGTCACCCAATCCTTGCATGGGTAATAGTGTTGAGCTCGAATAATCAAATTTCGAATATATTCAACAAATATCGACTATTCGAGAATTCGCAAAGTTCGCGAATATGACGGTGGATATTCGCAATTTCGGATATTCACATTGGGATGCTTATGGGCATGGATTGCAAATATATATTCACAATGCGAAAATAAATAGCACATGTGACCATTCATTTTAAAGGTAATTACGGCGATTATAATTACGATGCGAATATAGAATCGAATATTAGTAGAATTATTCGCGAAATATCACGAAATTCGAATATTGCCTATGCCGCCCATCACTAATGGGTAACAGAGAACACCTGTTCCTGGCATCAGACAGCTTTAAAATAAGCATTAAAAGTATACCTTGTACCTATCATGAGAAAGGGTTTTGTTGTCATCTGTGTGGTCATTCTGGAGATTTCTCTTTATATACTGGCCTGTAAACTCAGCAGGAAGTAGGAGGATGTATTTTCAAAGTAAGGAGAATTCCCCCTATTTCTGTTCTAGTAGCAATTTTGGATTTACCCTCACATTTATTCCTGGTGCATCAGCAAAAGGAATATTAGAGCAATGCTAAATTCTACAATGCATTACTGACAGCAATGAAAGCATAGTGGTGCTTCTATCTCTTTCAAGTTAGTTATACTAACCATCTATTTACAATTTCTAGAATAAATACACCAATTACATTCAGGTTTTACAGGATGTTAGTGAAGATCTTACTATACAAATATATAACAATATTACTAATACTAGCATTGCTTCTACAACTACCACCACAGATATAACTGGAACTAACAGTGAACCTTCTAATTTATGTGTTTAAATATTTAATATTACTCCCATTACTCCCAATGATGTCTGCTTTTACAGTGTGGGCCACATGTCTTGTTAGACCAGCAGTCTGATGGCCCAGACCGAAGAAAAGAAATGATCTCATGTAATAAAACTGTTATTGCCCTCAAGCCATACAAAATTCATGGAGCACAACATTCGTTTTGCAAACTACTAGCTGCTCTGATGTATCAGGTTTTCTCTTTGCTTCCTTTTTCAAATCACACATACATTGTTAGTCCCCTGTGATACATTCTGATTTGAAACTAGAACAGGCACAGTAGTGCTTAAACTGTACTTTCAGTGCAGTAAGAAAATAAAACCACATTTTATATCCAAAAAGCTAGCTGTCTGAAACACTGGAATGTCATTTGACGCTACTATGTAGATATTTGGTATTAAACTTGGCTCCTGCTTTCTTTCCAAGTGATTCAACCAGGCACTAAATACAATCCAGGAATAATGATATTTCTTCTTATGTATGTTCACACACTGCCATAATAACACACACACGCTCTCTAGGAAGCATAAAAATTACTATGCCATATTTAACCTCCTAATTGTTCTGCCTGTGGTGATTTTTTTTAAAAAGAAATCCACTGTGATTCTCTGTTCTTTCTCCTTTCCTTTCCCCTCCACATCCCCAGTGTCATTGTGGATGCCGCAGCACACACCCAACCCACCCCTTGGCCTTGAGAAGAGGATAGCACAGAACAAAAAGAGGGTCCGCCCATACTCTTCATAGTCATGGGTTTGCCATGGATAGGTAAGTATCACCAAGTTATAACTCCCAGTTATAGCACCAAGTTAAGTTGGCCTGACTGCTTGGGAGGTTAAACATTTTGAATTAGAAATATTTATTTTTAACACTACAAAATGTATAAATCAATATTTAATATAAACAACCTTTATTTCAATCCTTATTACATTTTGAAAGTGTAACTCCTGTAAATCTTACTTGATTAGGTGTCTAATGCTGCATTGGTAATTGTATGTGTCCTTGTTCATGGGGAGATTGAGTACCACTAAGACAGGAGGTAACATAAAACATCTAAATTTAAAGATATACAGAATGACATAAAACATCTACATTTAAAGTGGTGATAGCATTAAAATGAATCATGTCTGCTTCCATTCTTAAATTTCATGTTTCTGCATGGATGAGACATTAAAGAAATTGATGCATAAGTGATTTTTTTATTATTCCTTTTTTTTATTATTTCCTTTTTTCATGCACCTCATTCAGTAAAGCATACATTCTAGTCAGCAGTCTAAATTGCCAATTCTGCAATAATTCTAGCCCTATAATTAATTCTATAATTAATATTAGCAATGGCTAAAAGGGTTAACATATGCTTGGTATAATGTTTTCGCACAGATATCAAGTGTGCCAGCTGGCACCTTTCAGCCTTTTTGAGCGGACATAGAATTGGCAATGGAATCTTGTTTAATATTCAGATATGTAAAGGTATGTAGGCAAAGTGACTTATTGAACCACATCTTAAGGAACATATGGATTCTTCATTTACAAGATATTTTTTACACATCATTTATGGAACAGTCTTGACAAATGGCATGTTGTAAGTAAATGTCACTGAAGGTGCAATTCTTTTCAGATTCAGATTTTGTCATGTGACTATTATTGTATAAAAGTAGCACAGTAGACCATATAGTAAGCAAAATTAAAAAGTGTAAAATCTTTTAAAATCTTTTTAAGTCCTAATGTGTATATAAAAATAGTTTTGTCATGTTAACACCTCAAATTGACAATTTTGTTTCAAAGAAATGTGCTTTGTAAAGCAATGTCCTTTGAAAAGTTTTAGCATGTTAACCTCTACCAATGGAAAATTTAATTATCCATTGTGTTACCTGATAACTTGCGTGATTTGACCTCTTGCACTTCTCAACTAGTTGAATGCCTGTACTCCCTGCTTTATTATCCTGAAGGATACCTGCTTAAATGTTCCATTAATGTAATACAACATAATAATATAATAACAGGGGCATATTCATGATTAATACTGACATAGAAAATAAAATGGTTAGGGGTCTAAAAATGCCCTAATTCTAGGTGATCACCTATAAGGTAGGTGTTAAATACACCCGCCTTGAAAGAAACCCCTGCTGTGTGATGAAGGACCCCTGCAAGTCAAGTATATTCTTTTGAGGCATAAGGTCTTGAAGGTAGGTATGAAGTGATAATTAAACCATTCTAGACAGATAAATATTAAGTAAAATCAGACTATTAACAGACCTATAATCTCCCCGTTTATAAACTTTTTAGGGGGAGAAACACAATTCTGATCTCTGCATGTGATATAAATGTCTATCATGGCTAGGTAAACACAGAAAGAGCTCATTGATGCTTGCCACACTGCAGCGTGGTATAATACCTCAACGCATCATGGCTAGGGTTCACTTAAGGTACACAGGATTCCATAGGAAACCTGTGTACATATTATCGTAGGCTTGAGTTTTCTTTAATGTTTGCACGCAATGCTGTGTGTTTGCGCAAATGCCATGCAGCACGCAATTTTGCAGGCTCAGTGCAAGAATCTCCTATACACTTGTGTGAGAGATGAAGCTCAGAGCAGTGCAAAATGCATTTGTTTTGCGGGTGATGGTAGTGATACAATACACATTCTGTAGACATAGTCTGTAGAATAGCTGAATACAGTATAAAGTGTGTGAATCTGTTCGCCCACAAGTACGTGTGCTGTCCTTCCTAGCAGTACTGCACTCACGCTAAGAGAAATTTAATCAGTCTGCTTGCATAACATTATTGGAAATCTGCCTGTACTGTTTACATAAAAATAGAATTAGAATGAGGGAAGAGGCAAATCCTGGCCACCTCTGCAGGGAATACAATTAAACCACATTTTATATTTGATGATTCCAAAAATATGAAGCCATGTGCACGCACGTCATACCTTTGCTAAAAACGGCTGTCAGTTGAACAAGCATATTCTGTTATCAGCTGTTAAAATTCTTGTGGGTTTGATTATTCACTTTGATGCACAATTTCTTCTACTCATACATTGCCTAGAGTGTGGATTATTGTGTATCAGAGATATTCTTTACCATTGGGACTGCACAGTCGTTATCTACAATGCGTGATTGAATGGAGAAGCTGCCACATATTGCAGATATCGTCCTTCTCTCCTGTAGAGGTGCCCCAATTCTATAACCACACAGGTTGCACCATATTAAGTGTGTATAGTACTGAGAATATTTTTTGGAAGCAATAAATAATAATCTTGAATGTGTGTTTATACTGTATACACTTAATTACAAATAACTAATACTATATTTAAAAAAAGTATTATTTTATATATTTATGTTATTGAAAGAAAATAATTGTAATTGAAACACCCCAAAAATAATTTTCAGTTAATATCTAGTGATCTGGTGGCACTTTGTTACCCCAGGGGATTTTTTCACCCTATTTTAGGGGCTAT